>OX422215.1:660689579-661159579 GCA_949130495.1 Sambucus nigra | reverse complement strand
CTTATATAATGGGGTCCGATCATCATTCATGATTGAGTTGAAAATGCCTGGATATAGTTCAAAAGCTCCACATTCAACGTAGGAAGTGGATTCATTCTCTCCATTTCTGGCATGTAGTAGCTCAAGCTGCAAAACGATATATATAAATCAAAAATTGGTTTTTATTGGTGGCTCATTTATTTGCATTTTGGGGTCCAACCATTTTAGTAGTTTTAGTACGGGGTCGAAGGTTCATTTTCACTTTTACGACGCCATTGACGTAAGAAAAATGTAGCAAAAAAGTATATTCGTCTATCCCAAGTTAAGAGGATACACTTAATCAATGGTCAATATCAAAACTTGTTCACAATTGTCAAACTTTGTTCATTGATTGACTTAAAAAGGAAAGTAGATTCTTAATCTGAGACATCCGAAAAAGGACAACGTGACTCTTAACTTGAAACCTATGGAGCATTAAATAACATCACAAAAGTTATGCAAAACTTTGGACCACAGACTAAAACTACACAAAATTAATGAGCCCAACGTGCAAAAAACATTTTTTTGGTTAAGGTGCAAATAAGCATGTTGGCCAAGCTGCAAATTGATATACATAAATTAAGAGACGGGCTATTGTTTTTTAATGTATAAATAATAAATTTTGTATTGAAGATCATCAAAAGAACCAAGATTCCACACAAATAACAATAGATTTAGAATTATGTGGCTTTTTCAACGGACATATCTAAAGAGGGCATTAAAATATGAATTGTTGGGATCAGTTGACTTGATAAATAATTTCTGCAGAAGTAGATAAATTTCGTGTTTGTATTCTATTCACCTATTGAAGTGTACAAAAAAATGCTTTGGGATAATTGGCGAGCTAGCAGATGTAGTCATGTAAAGGGAATCTTCTTTATTGATTTTAATTCATTTAGATTTAAGATATATTGTTAATTGGTACCCTTATTAGAATTTTATTTAGCATTAAGGGTAGTTTAGTATTTTTCCTTTTATTTTATTATTAGGTGGTTGTAGTAGGACATATATTCTCTCTTTTTCTTTTCATTTGCTTTGCATTCTAGTTTATGTCAAGATGAAACCCTAGCCCCTCTTTTTCTCTTTTCCATTTGATTGTAGATCTTTGATATATTTTTGGAGGTACTTTTTTTGTTCGCTCGACTGTTTTGAAGGTAATTATGGTCGTTTTCCTCCAATTTGTTTGATTAATTGTTTAGTTCATTCGATTTGGTTCAGTTTGGATACTGTTTGATTGTTTATTTTCGCAATGGCTGGTGAAAGAGATGATTCGCTGCAATCAATTAGTATCAGATTAGATGGAAAAAATTATACGTATTGGAGTTATGTTATGAAGAATTTTTTGAAAGGGAAGAAGCTTTGGGGTTACATTAATGGCGATTTGAGTAAGACTAACGATAAGACGAACGTTGAAAAATATGCAGAGTTGTTGGATGTTTGGGAGGCACACAACTCGAAAATCATCACTTAGATCAACAACTCCGTTGTACCTTCTATAGGTATGCAGTTGACTAAGTATGATTATGCAAAGGATGTTTGGGATCAATTGGGCAGATTGTATACCCAATCTAATTTTGCAAAAAAGTACCAGATGGAGTGCGATATTCGGGCTCTTGAGCAAAAAAATTGAGTATCCAAGAGTTCTATTCTACTATGACGGATCTATGGGATCAGTTGGCTCACAGAGTCAGCTGAATTGCGGGCTTTTCACCATATATTGTTAATGGGGAGGAACAATGTCTGGTTCAGTTTCTGATGGCATTGCGTGATGATTTTGAGGGTCTTCATGGGTCAATTCTTCATCGTAGCCCACTTCCAACTGTTGATTCCGTTGTTCACGAGTTGTTAGCCGAGGAGATTCGTCTCAAGACTCAGTCAGGGAAGGTAATTTCTTCGGACCCTAATCCATCTGTTTTCGCAGCCTCCTCTCGGCCAATTTTCAGACCAATTTTCAATAATTAGAACAAGCCTTATTCGAGAGTTGCAAGTGATGAATGTAGCTACTGTAAGGAGAAGGGTCATTGGAAGTCTCAATGCCCTAAGTTGCGAGCACAACAACAATCAAATAGTCGACCACCTCAACAACAGTTTTCTGGTTGGAAATTCAATAACCAATCTCAACAGCGTTCATATAGGCCTTCACAGCCTAATACTGCAGCAGTTGTACCGCCATCAGACTCATTTGCATCAGGTTGTTCATTATTAACTCCATTCATGTCTTCTCTTGCTGAGCAGTTTCAAAAGTTTCTTGCCACACACCCTCACGCCATGTCCATCTCTTCACCAGGTAAGTCCTCAGGTATTTGGATTCTAGACTCCGCCGCTTCTAATCACATATCACCAAATTTATCCTCTTTTGGTTCTTTTTGTCCCACTTCTTCATTGCCCGTTATGACTGTTGATGGTACTCCTATGCCCACAACGGGTGTTGGGACTATTGACTCACCCAACTTATCTCTCTCTAATGTTTACCACATTCCTAAGCTTACAATGAATCTTCTCTCTGTTGGTCAACTATGTGATGCCGGTTATTCAGTTTCCTTTTCTTCTACCTTTTGTCATGTGTAGGATCCATAGTCTCAGAAGTTGATTGGGACAGGCCGTAGGCAGGGGGGATTATACATCATGGAGAAACTCAATGTACCAATGGTTGCAGCTTCCAGTGTTGGCTTGCCATCCTTTCGTTTGAGTTCAGATTCGTCCAGATTTTTTTTATGGCACTCTCGTCTTGGTCATGTCTCAAGGTCACGATTAAAATATTTGACTTCTACAGGAAAATTAGGAAATTTGCATTGTCATGATATCTCTGATTGTAGCGGTTGTAAACTTGCAAAATTTTCAGCTTTACCGTTTAATAGAATTATTTCCTCTACTTTTATACCCTTTGATCTTATTCATTCTGATTTGTGGGGACCATCTCCTATTATTACAAGAGGAGGGTCTAGATACTATGTCTCCTTTATTGTATGATTATACGCGTTACTGTTGGGTTTTTCTCATGAAACGACGTTCGGATTTTTTTATATTTATAATAAATTTCGTGCCTTTGTCAAAACTCAACATTCTACTATTATCAAATGTTTTAGATGCGATTTGGGTGGGGAATATACTTCTCAACATTTCGGTGAGTTGCTTGATTTAGATGGAACTATTCACCAATCATTTTGTACTGACACTCCTGAGCAAAATGGTGTTGCTGAAAGGAAACATCGGCACATTATTGAAACTGCTCGCTCTCTTTTATTATTCGCATATGTCCCTAGTGAGTTTTAGGGAGAGGTTGTCCTTACTGCTGTCAACTTGATTAATAAGATTCCGACCTCTCATTGCTCAGGTTTGTCACCTTTTGAAAAGTTGTATGGGTGTGCCCCTGATTATTCTTCCTTAAAGGTGTTTGGTTGTACTTGTTTTGTTCTTCGACCTCATAAGGAACGTACCAATTTATCTCTAAAGTCAACTATTTGTGTCTTTCTTGGTTATGGTGAGGGTCAAAAGGGATATCGTTGTTATGATCCAGTTACAAAAAAATTATATGTCTCTCGCCATGTTGTGTTTCTTAAGCATATCCCTTTCTTTTCTATTCCTGATAGCCCTCATGAACTCACTAAATCTGATCTCTTCAATATTGATCCGTTCTCTGATAATGATGAGAGTGTTCCATTTGAAGCACCTCGCACCATCGACAGTGTGCCACCCCATGTTTCTCATGTTCCTATTATTTCTACTGATGCAGGTACTTTGCCATTCGATGTTCCTGATGCTCCCCCTTCTCATGTGGCCACCCAAGCACCTGTTGAAACGGTGGAACCTCCTTCTCGCTATCCAAAACGTCCACGTAAGTCCACTCAGTCACCAGATTTTATTTATTCTTGTTATTCGGATTTTTTTGCTTCATTTTTCTCCTCTGTTCACTGCCTCTCTGAGCCTTTGTCTTATAAAGAGGCAGCTGGTAAGCGGGCGATTGGATCTCGTTGGGTATATAAAATCAAAACCAGGCCAGATGGGTCAATTGAGCGGTACAAAGCAAGATTGGTTGCTCAGGGTTTTTCTCAGCAATATGGTATGGATTATGACGAAACCTTTGCTCCTGTTGCGAAATTGACTACTATTCGTACTCTTATTACTGTTGCATCTGTCCGTCAGTGGCATATATCGCAAATGGATGTTAAAAATGCGTTCTTGAATGGCGATCTTCATGAGGAGGTTTATATGACTCCTCCTCCGGGTGTTCCACATGGTCCTAGTGAAGTTTGTAGGCTTAAGAAAGCCTTGTATGGTCTCAAACAGGCACCACGGGCTTGGTTTGAGAAGTTTTCTGCAGTGATTACCTCTCTTAGGTTCATTCCAAGTGAGAATGATTCAGCTCTCTTTATCAGGTGCACCTCGGGTGGTCGTATTCTGGTCTTTTTGTATATTGATGATATGATTATTACTGGGGATGATGTTGGTAGAATTACAGTGTTGAAGTCTGAATTATCTCGTTGTTTTGAAATGAAGGATTTGGGGGCCCTACGTTACTTTTTGGGTATTGAGGTAACTCATTCTCCAAAGTGTTATCTTCTCTCACAATCTAAGTACATCGGGGACATTCTTGAGCGTGCTCGCCTCACTGATACTAAGATTGTTAATACCCCTCTCGAGCTTTATGTTCATCTTTCCCCGTATGATGGTGTTCTTTTGCTTGATCCCACCTTATATCGCACTATTGTGGGCAACTTGGTTTATCTCACTATTACTCGTCCAGATATTTATCATGCTGTCCATGTTATTAGTCAGTTTGTTATTGCTCCTACTACAGTTCATTGGGCAGTTGTTCATCGTATATTGCGATACTTGAGAGGCACTCGATTTCAGAGTCTTTTACTTCCTTCATCTTCTTCTTTGGAGCTGCGTGCATACTCTGATGCTGATTGGGTCGGTAATCCTACATATCGCAAATCAGTTACTGGATTTTGTGTGTTTCTGGGTGATTCTCTTGTTTCTTGGAAGAGCAAAAAGCAAGTTGTTGTTTTTGTGTCTTCCACGAAAGCCGAGTATCGTGCTATGGCTTCTACCACTCGCGAGGTTGTTTGGCTATGTGGGTTACTTGCAGATACGGGTGTCTCTCTTTCTCAACCCACTCCTATGTACTGTGATAATAAGAGTGCTAATCAGATTGCTCACAATTCGATTTTTCATAAGAGGACTAAGCACATCTAGATTGATTGTCATATCACTCGTCATCATCTTACGCATAGCGCCATCACTTTGCCTTTTGTTTCTTCTTCCGCATAGATAGTTGATTTGTTTACGAAATCTCATCCAGTTCAGCGTTTTCATTTTTTGGTTGACAAACTCTCAATGCTTCTCGTTGCAGCATCGTGAGTTTGAGGGGGGATATTAGAGTTTTATTTAGCATTAAGGGTAGTTTAGTATTTTCCTTTTATTTTATTATTAGGTGGTTGTAGTAGGACATATATTCTCTCTTTTTCTTTTCATTTGTATTGCATTCTAGTTTATGTGAAGATGAAACCCTAGCCCCTCTTTTTCTCTTTTCCATTTGATTGTAGATCTTTGATATATTATCAACCCTCACCATTTGAAATTAAAAGTCCTTATCCATTTTTTGTATAGATTAAGGATACCCATAATGGTCATGACAAGCACTTATTCACTGTAGTGAAATATGGTTCGTTGATTATGTTCAAAAAAAGAAAAGTGGACTATTAATTTGGGACCGTCAAAAAAGGAATATTGGACTATTAATTTAAGACGAAAGGAGTATTTTCTATGGGTTGTGCTAAAGGCACCCCTATTTTTTTTGGCGCGGACCCATTTCCATAAGTAATGTGGGTACGCGCCAGCGGCATTGACCAATCACATTATCAAGACATCAAACTTTTGATGTCTCAGAGACATCAAACATTTTTCCTCTGACTCATTTTCTATATGTATTTTTAGATTTATTGCTTTTTAATGAGGACAATTAAGATAATTGGTTGATTATTCCTGTACAGATTCATTAGTAGGAGTTTAGCTACAGGTGTTACTTTTGGAAACAACACAAAAGTGACATAAAATGATTGTGTCGTGTTCGTATAGAGAATTTTCTGACAGTCATATCATGTCGTGTTCGTTTCAAGATTATGGCGCATGTTCAAGGGTGTTTTATTTTTATTCGTGTTTTTCTGTACACTACACATGATTAATTGTGTGGAAAATATTAATTGTGTTAGTCACGTTGTGTAGTACTGGGCCACGTTCGTGTCACACATAAAAACACTAACTTGTGTCATATTGTGTTCGTGTCTTAGTGGCCAAAACATGAAATGCCACTGTAAGTTTAGTAGTATTATCTATAAATGAGGCTATTATTGGCATCCCCCCATGAGTAATTAAATTTTGATTATGAATAATAATACAAGATAGAGGGAGCAAACTTCTTTGATTTCCTAATTGTGTGCAAGTGTGAGAAAGTTCATTATAAGCCTTCCCCTAATTTTCCTTGATAGTATGGAAGAGAAGGCACAAACATGGATTCAATAGGGCTAAAAAATGTCGGCAACAAGCCACTAAGCGTCATGAGATATTTAACGATCGCAAAGCACGTTATGATGTGTTTAAACATGGTTACGTAACATGTTTGGCCTAGTTTTGCTCACCCGCCAATTAAGTGTTTGGACAGGTTTTGACGAGTAGTCCTTCACTGATCAGAAGGACTTGAAGGTGTCCATGTTTCGTAACCTTACAGATGGTGTTCAAGTTGAGTTTGCTAGCAGAGCCACTTTCAGTTTTCTATCGTATTGGGAGAGTTAGGAGCAGGAGATTCATTGAGAGTGACTGCACAACGTTGAGTCCCTTTTTAAATACGACAATATTCCAATGAGATTGTTAAAATTGTAGTGGATATGGCTATTTTCCACCACCTATTGGGTCATCCATTGCAGTACCGGGAGAGGGTGAAAACCTAATAATTTATACACCAGACAGAACATCATTTCTGAGATACGTTCTGGCGACTCAGCAGGGCATGCAAGAGAGACCTGGACATTGGTATTTTGCGAGAGACTCCTTTGGCCATCTATGTTGAGTGACACAACCGTGTTTATTTTGGGGTGTTATATGTCAGAAATCAACACAATTATGTAGGATTGTATGCTCCGCTATCAATTCCTAAGCGTCCGTAATCCAATGTTTCCATCAGCTTCATAGTTTGTTTGCGCGCACTGTGTAGGGTCATGATTCAATATTTTCCATGGTTAATTGATTCTCAAAGATAACTATTTTACCCTTGCCACTGCACGAGAAATGCTTCCTGTGCAGTCACATTGTACATAAGTGAGATGATTTGTCTTCATGGGGTTCCCCATATTAGCACATCAGAATAATGATGTTTTCTTTATAGAACACTTTTGGTGAACATTGCAGGAGTTGTTTCGTTTTTTGCTTCAGTTTTCCACCTCATATCACTCTCCAAAGTATGTCCATACAAAGATCGTCAATTACTGTGTAGGCAATCTTCAATTGCCTACTGAATGACAATCCCAGGACCTGAGATGTTGTGATGACCTTGACGGAGAGCATTTAAAAGTGTTATTAATCTCTTAAGATGGATCCACCTTTTGAGTTTGTTTCGGTTACATATCCCTCGCTTCCTGTTGACCTTCTTGAGTTACCCCCCACAGACTCGTATGTTGATTGCAACAGATTGTGTTTTCTTGGCCACCAGTCATGGGAATCTGAGGTCCATTCCTGGTGATTCGGAGTTGTGGCAATAACGCCTATGAGTTTGATCTTCCACTCGATTTCCAATCTCCATTGCACGTTAAACGTGGCCGATATCACCCCATTATGGCAGTTCATTATCCCACCCATACCACTGATGGTAAATGCGATACAACGATCAACCCAATTGTTAATCAAGTTGAGGGAGTTCTCGATTCGAATTATGTTCAGATGTTGGCGTGTCCACGAAGTCCGCTATTTGATTCGATGGTTGGTTGATCTATGGAGTGGAACATGTCAATATTTGAGACTACATTACAATATATAGATCCTGATTACCATCGTATAGAGGATCTTCGAACGCATGGCTATGTTTAATTTGTTGCTCTTATTATTTTATTTGAAGGATTTATTTAATTTTAGGCGCCCTAGTATGTAAAGGGGTTTGCCACCTGCATGATTTATTTGATTTTGCCGCCTTCATTATTTATTAGATTATGCCTCTTGAGAATTGAAAGAGGATTCTTGTTTGCATGGTCTTGTCATATATTCCATTGCATTTACATCAGACTTTTTTCAGAGTTGGAGGTTCACGAGATAGAGCGAGTACTTAAAACAACCTATTGGTCAATGGGGTTCGTTGACAATGAACGTTTCCAAATGAACCGATGCAAGTGGAGTATTGCTCTTTTAAGAGCAATCACTCTCCTCTCGATATTCAGATTATTCATCAAAGACAAAGTCAACCACAGAAGAGGATGTGGATTCAGATTTGGAGGAAGAGTTAGATTCAAAAGTCGAACATAGAATATTGGTCTCCTCTTGAAATCAACTTATACTATGAACAGTGATTATTAACGAGAGAAATGAAATTGAGAGGATTTCCATTTGATTATTATGTGTGCGCGTTTTTGCACGCTTCTGTGAGTTTACGTCGTTAATAGAATATTATTTTTCAAATTTAGCCGTCCAAATTTAAAGGTGACCTTAAATTGATACCAAGTCATACACAAATTTCATATATATGCAATAGCTTAAGGGTAAGATTAGAATTTCATACCTGTTTAAGATTTGAAGGATGTTATCCTGAGCTTGGCAAAAGAGACGAGCATTATCATATACCTGATGACAAAAAGAAGAGATTCAAGTGAGCACGAAGTAAATTAATTGACCGTAAAACATATTTGTTTAGATTTAGCATGTAAGAAATAACTCCTCCCCCCGTCCCAAATTAAAACTCTTTCCTTTTTTGGCTATACTGAGTTAAGAGTCTTATATCAAATAGTAGTAGGTAAATAGTGTGAAATTTAAACATTACCCGTGACATAAAAGCTCAACATCAAGTAATGTTTGTGAAGTTTGTCTAATGCGTTTATGAAGTTATGAAGGTATAATTAACCGAAGAGTTTCCTCAAAATTTGGGAACTTTAAACAGGGACTTTTAAATTGGGATGGAGGGAGTATTTATGCTACACAGAATTTAATGAAACTACAAATTTGTATATCACAGTAATTGTTACAGTGTCAAATTCACAAAACCGGCAGTTTTCATTAATGAATTAAATGATCATTAATGATGATGCGACCGTTATCTTCTATAAACAAGTAAACTAGTTTCATTAGGTGACATCAATCCTAACTTCAAAACAGAGTCGAGTTCTTCAGTATCTACCATTCAACCTCTCCATATGCATGGTGTACCTACATGAAATAACTCCCTAACACAGTGTATAAAATTGTTGAACCATATAGTTGACCGACTGGATGTTTCCCATAGAAAAAATGGTATTAGGAAGAGAAAAACAGAAATATTAAACAATGGTTTCGTTTACTTTACCCCTGAGATAATTTAGTATTTAGAGATGTCCCTCTACAAATTCGGTAAGTAGAGATACCATGTGCATCACCCCCCTTGTACTTTATGCATTATATATTGCATGATGGGGGAGGGGTTAGCTGTAATTATTAAACTTGTTTGTGTGTGTTGCGGGGGGGGGGGGGGGGGGGGGGGGGAGATTGTATCTCTGAATAATGCACTATAAGTTAAATTATAAAATAAAATTCCTTACAAAATTTGTGACACATACCTACTATGCAAGACAATCACTATAAACAAAATGGCACTATCCATAATAGTAGTAGGGGAAAAACAATCAAGATTTTCAAGCGAATGGTCATCGTGAATGCATGGGTGACGTGGAACGAGAAATTGTTGCAGTTTTCTGAGATTCCTAAATGCTTCAACTTTATAACTAGGTACAATTTTGAAATAAAACTCATATTGCACAAAAACTTCACCTGGGAAGCTTCAAGATTTAAGGAAATGTGTTGTAAGACCACAGCATTTTTATAAAGAAGTTTCTCAGCAACACCACCATTATCTGTGAAAAACAGGAAAAATAATTAAAAGAAAAACAGTTTATCAGTCAAATAACATCAAGTTCAAACACCATCTATAAATATCATGCAAAAAATTGGTTAGTTTCAGAAATTTGCATCTCCAATATTAAACAATTTACCAAGTAGAATACACAAATCAGCATTGGATTCGGACTAACAATCGGAGGACTCTTTTCACACCAGAGCAGTGGAAACAATTGAAGCCCACATTTTAAATGCAAGTAGACTCATTCACAGACACACACAAACAGAAACAATAACAAAAAGAATAAATAAATAAAATTGCCAGACTCGTCTTGATGTAGATAAGATAGCGGAAACAATTTCCTCTCTATATTCAAGAAAATATCTTCATGTCTTATCCCTCTTTAATTCTTTATTTAGTTTTTAACTTTTTTTGTGCAAAACTGAAACAACAGTTGTGGGTTTGTGGCTCTTATGTTTTGGGTTTCTTTCAAGTAGAAATCTTTTGGGACCGCAAAGAAAACTTTCAGGGTAAATATCTAAGTATATACAAAAAAAAGGGGCCCTAAAAATTCGTCAAAAATAGGGGGCCCAAAGCGGCTGCTTTCCCGGCCTTCTCTCAAGTCCGGCCCTGTTCATAGGACATAGTGAATGTCATGAGTATACAAAAGTCGTTCTTCGTAATTAATTTTTGGGTTAATTAATGTTTAATCTTTAAAAAACATTTCATCAAATGTTTAACGAGATATTATGGGTGCCACGTCTGCATTTCATGAAGAGTTTCCAATGTCAAGGAAACGTTTTCGTGGCACTGCCATCATCACAAGAGCTGATGTGGAACTGACCCATTAGCTATCCTAGCTGTCCATCTAATGTCGCTATTTATCGGGCTAATGTCACTCTAAGAACTAAAAATTATTTTAAAAATAAATTATAAGCTTTCTGGTTAAAGACCCTTAATTTCTATTTTTTCCCCGTGGTCCAACACCTCTCAAATTGATGATAGTAAGGCTCTAAAAAATTTATACAGGTTACCATTGAATATCTACTTAAAAGAACAACTCTCCGCAATTTCAAATATTGGTAAATCTGAATTCAAGATCAAACAATAGTAATACTGGAAGTTAGTTGGTAATAATGAAATTATGCAACACGGTGCAATTGAATAAAGGTAACATATTTAATTAGGACACAGCACAAGCTAAAGAATATAGAAACAAGATTTTTTACACTAGAGTTATTCAGAACAATGAAAATAATTCATGAAAAACAAAACCAAACCATCGTTACGAGAAATAAATCCTTTAATATCTGAATACAAACCACGCTCTTGTGTTGCTAAGTGACATGGGATTGCTGAAGGATTATACGCGTTCTCCTGAAAAAAAAAGTAGTTCTCTGAGTTTTTAAGGGTTCAAAATCACAACGATATTAGTTCAATATACTCAAAAAGCCTTCTCCCAATTATTTAGGGTTTGGGTCGGCTGTATTAGTTCAATATAAAGAATAATAAATTTGACAATGTAAAAAGACAAGATAATGATGACTTGTTATCCAATTACTACAACACCATATCTATATATTAATCAAGTAGGGTACATCATAGTGCAATAGTATACAAATTATATGCTTTAACTAGTAATATGGAACGAGTGGAAGAATGTTGATTCTCGCGAATTTCACAATCTAATCAAAGAACCTCTTTAGACCTTCTTAATCCCTTCTAGGAGAGTGTGGACAAGGACATATCCCCTTGACAATATATATATATATATATATATATCAATGGCTAAAATAGTAAATGCTATAATTGGGCTGTGAAAATTGTGGTATCTATGATTAAAACCAAAGTATGTGGGAGTTTGTCAATTAAAACAATGTGTAATTAGTGGGAACACCCTCAGATAAACATCATTCTGTGTCCAAAGAAAATGCCATCCATTGATTAAAGTGAGAAAAAAATGTCGGAGAGTTTTTCCTTATATTTTGTTTTACTTTTTTATGCGAAATTTTAAAATATAACATCTTTTAAGTAATTTTTTATATAATTATTATTTCGAAAACTAATCGTCGAGATCTATCAAACAAGATCCTTTAATGAAATGAAATTTTAAAGAAAAAAAATGGGTTCATAATAAATACATTGATATGGGACAAAAGTCTATTCATACTTTGCACTGTATGATTTTGTGTTGGTGGGTAGGCAGGTAACATAGTAGTGGTGATCTAATCAATATGTCCAGTTTAATCGCAAATATTAACTGATCAGATTATAACCAAGGCATTATTTCATTTTTGCTCGACCCGTAAAACGACTTTTAGCGATACAATTTTTGCAAAAGAAAAACAAGCAAACACTTTTAAAAACTTTCTGCGACACTTTTTGCTTCTCTAAAAATCATTTTTTTGTGTGTGTGTGTGTGGGGGGGGGGGGGGGGGAGTTCAAATCCCATGAAATGAAAATGTTTGGGGCTAAAGAAAATATCAAACCATTAATGGGGTCAAACACCAAATCACCCTAAGGTATTTTTTAAAATACATGCTGAGATCTATCAAATAATCTATTTTATTTTTCTAAAATATAGACATGTACATTGCAAGTTAGTAACACATAACATTTTACAATTTGAAAAACAAAAAGGCAGGGGGGATCACCAAATGACATTGAATAGCGCTCACAGCAAAAAGACAATTATTTTCAGACTAACACCAAAAAGATATAGCATAATTGAGAAAATGGCGCAAATTTAACAGTAACTTTACCCTTTTGTCTTTTCTTTTCTTTGATAAACTATTATGCTCTTTCCTTCTTCTGCTATTCTCTTTTTTCTGCTCAACACATAACTTTGTGAGAAAAAAAATAAAAACTATAGTAATCAAGTAATATCTTATTAAAGAGTAGCATTTGGGTGCCTTCAATGTGCTTAAGTTATTATATAAAACTACAGCGGAGATGGGTGGAACTATTTTGTGTGAAGATAGCCCACGGTGCATATTCTTTGTTTTTTACACAATAGAACCAGAAAAGGTTTAATGCTACGTATAAAACATAATTTCAACATCTAGAGCATGGGTAGAATGTATCTATGTCAAAACACAAAAAGGTTATTTCTGAATGCATCATTTTTTATGTTAAAAACCATTTAACCATAAGAAAGGACTAAGGAGATGTAGACATGCAATTGTGTAATGTGAGCAGGATGGATGAAGTGGAGTACAACCTAAAATATTGTTAAAGTTAGAAGAATAAATATATATGAAATAAAACATGTTAAATGAAGGAGAAAAAATGAAACAAATGAGAATTGTAAGATGGATATGGCGAAAAAAAGAATTAAAAGGTAATGAAATGAAAGCTACTGTAAAAAGTCTATTAAAGATAAACACTTGATTAGCAAAGTTTCTACTGGGTTTAAGGCTCTATGTAAGGGTTAAATTGGAAAAAAGTCATAAATGAAGTTAATCACAAATATTTGAAACTTAGCAATGTGGCAGCCGGTATTTTTACATTTAAGATTGTCCTTTGTCAGTTTCCCCTTGTAATCATTTTAGTACTGTTTAGTGAGGGCATTCTAGCACTGTTTGTAAATAAGAAGGTTTTAGGTTATGGGTTCATGGATGGGCTTATCCTCATGTGATGCTAGTCATGACCTCACATTGATGCTAGTCTTTTAGAGGATAGGAATACGGTCTCTAGAACATTCCCTCATTCCCTCATTCCCTACAGTGTCGTGCAAATCAATCATATATTGGATATTTTAAAGTTGTCTTTGTGTTGTATATTTTCTTTGAGTGCCATTCACACTGCTTATGTCAATTGGTATCAGAGCCTCGTTGTTACACCCATTATTGTTATGTAGGAAAAATCGTAAACAAAGCAACAATGGTGCGAAAGAAGAATGCTCTAGAGTTTCACTATTGCGGTTATGACCAACCACCAGCTCCCAACACTCGCAGCCCCAGCGAACCCATCAGCATCAACGTTCCTGTCAAGGCCTCTGGTACAGATCAGTGCACCTCCACAACTAACTGTGACCAGCCCCAGAAGCTGGGAATCTCGACGAACTGCCCTCGTCCTTCACTGAGGTCTCCTCGCCCCTCATCCGAAGCACCCCGCACCCTTGCATCGCGAAGGCAAACCGCTTGTGATGAAGGCAACCCATCTTTCCCTCAAAAAGCATCCCCAAGCAGACCTAAATTTTAACTTGCGTTACATACACAATCCCCTACCCCCTATCCATCCTTCACACCATACAACCGTTTTTGCAACACCCTCCTACCACTGATGTCTTTCTCATCGAAGGCCGAGCCCCTATCAATCTGCCCCCAGAACCCATGTACACCCGTCTCATTTTTACAGCCCTAACAGAGCTCGGTGACAATGGGAAAGACTACAAACAGGTCATTCATCATCAGATTTAGCAAGCACTAGCCATTCCCCCCACCGATTCAGTTTGGATAGTTCGTGGGCGCCCCTAATTTGCCCTCAACCGATATGTCCGACATGGCAATGGGTCATGTCGTGTTAGGTTCGTGTGCTTAACAGTGGTTAATGAGTCATGGATAACTGGATTGTGCCGTGTATATATGGGTTCCGGTCACTATGTTTATAATTGTATATAGCATCGCAGCTCATTAACAATATTAATCTGATAAAAAGAAACTCAAGCCCGTTGAGATTTTTATTGAATCCTGTTAACGGTCATGCGAAGAGTTGCCATGCCTATCTCCATGGTGATTGTTATTGACCAAACTGGAACAAATGACACTCCAATTCCTCTCCGTTCGAGTCCTTGAGCCCCAAGGTCACTCAACTCGTTCCCATCGAGATGCGGCACTGCTTTGTTTGTTTGGAGAAGGCCCAGCGTATGGACGACTGCCTTTACGGCTTTGGGAGGAGCCCAACTCTCCATTAGGCAGAGGAGACAGACCCTGCATACAGTCCCACCTCCACCCTCGCCTATTGTGGAATGTTAGGAGCACCCGATTAATGATGATATTGATGAGGACGCTTTCGGGCACTAAGCATGCAGCGACCACATGTTTTACGTGTTACGGATCCTAGCCGAGTTCTTTCATGGGATATCAGCGTGTACCAATTTTTGACGGGAACCTCAACTTCGACGTGTTCATTGACTGGCTTGATCCAATGAAGAAGGTGTTTGAGCAGAAGAACGTCTCCGATCGCAAATGTGTTCAACTTGACATTGCGAATCTTCAAGAATCCGTTAAGCTGTGGTGGAATGACACAATTCAGCAGCACACCCTTACTCAGAAGATCCCAATCCCCATGTGGCCCCACATGTAGGTGGAGATC
The DNA here is from genome assembly GCA_949130495.1 of Sambucus nigra. Classification (NCBI taxonomy): domain Eukaryota; kingdom Viridiplantae; phylum Streptophyta; class Magnoliopsida; order Dipsacales; family Adoxaceae; genus Sambucus; species Sambucus nigra. The sequence continues at coordinate 661,144,176 of OX422215.1, read as the reverse complement.
CATGCCTTCGACGTGCCACCAACATAAGAGCGCAACCTATTCCTTCTTGTTTAGAGACTCAGCAAGAGCCATCATATGTCACCACTTACACCGAATAGTTCCAACCTTTGTGTATCGCGCCCGACTCAAAGATAGCGAGGATCAACGGAACAGCCACTACATTCACGTTTTAGACTTACATCCATAAGGGCTTGAACCTTAGGAAGATTCTGACATTCGTCACTCAAGGTTGAAGAACACCAACATAGCTCCTCCACTCCACCTTCCCTTGAGCTCCTGCCACTACCCCCCCGTCGAAGCAACCGATTTTCCTCCCACCACAATGAAGTGTTTCACTTGAGGCTCGTTGGGGCATAGTGCTCCGCGTTGCACAAAGGGAAAGAAAAGGACCAATTGTGTTGATCCCACAACATGAGGCCTTGATTGCTCATTTGCGCAAGTCACTCCAATCGACGTCGACGGTGTCCCCCTTTGAGTTTGGAACCAGCTCCTTTCAAGGAGGGAAGAGTAATGGGAATCAAAGATGGGCATACTTGGCATTTTTATATATACTTCCGTCCTCTTTTGCCATTTCCCCATTGGAATCATCTAATAGAATTTAGGGAGGGCATTGAGGGTTATTTTAGTACTGTTTGTAAATAAGAAGGTTATTGTCATGGATTTTCTTATCCTCATGTGATATCATCCATGTCCTCATGAATGTTAGAATCTACCATTAGTGGATAGGAATATGCCCTCTGGAACATTATCCCACTCACTATATATAGTGTACACCCTGATATGGCGAAATCAATCAATATATTGGATATTTTAGGGTTTGCCTCTTGTTTTGGGTATTTTCTTTGAGTACCATTGACACCATTTACGTCACTAAGGCTTCATTCCATGATGTTATGCTTTGTTATACCATATTCATGTTTAAGATTGTTTCAAATACTGAAAAAATTGATACATACAAAATGACATGGAATAGCATTTTGGGGTCCTGTAATTACGGGAAATTTTAGGTTGGGTTCTAGTTTTTCATAGTGTGATTTGGGTCCATTAAAAGGCGTCGCAAAAAGTGAAAATGACAGAAAAGTGAAAACAGGTAAAACTTTGGACTCCGGAGCAATATGTATATCAACTACCCCCCAAAGTTCAAACTTATCTATGTAACACAATTAATTTAAGATGGGTGAAGTAACTTGTGTACCTCACTAATGGCTGAAATCAGATTTTGGCGCCATCATATTTTTTTATTAGACTTTCGTATACATATTTCGTCACTAAATGCCAATTTTTTACAACTTAAGGTATTCAGCAACCAAAAAATACAAAAAAAGGTACCAAAGTCTTAAAAACATTAACGTCTTATTTTGACTATTAGCAAGGTACCCATGTCAGAATTAACCCAATTAAAATATATAAATAGATAGACAGATATAAATAGTTGGGGCATTAGGGAGTAATAAAGATAATTGTGGGTCTTACAGTCATCCATATACAACGCAATGCCACATCTCGGACTGTTTTGTCCGGTAACTGTGCGGCAATCTTAGCATAGCGGCTTATATTTGATTGAGAGGCATATCTGTGGGTTATTTATGGTACCATATCAGTCAATTGAACTAAGCATGCATGAAATAAAGCAACAATGGAATAGAAAATTAAAATCCAGAACAGAGAGACTAATAGAGTAAATCAGGAACATAATTTGTAGAAGGGATCCAGCATTATTTTTTGGCCTTTATTGAAATAGACATGAAGTATAAACACTTGAATACTGCCAAAAGATAACAGCTTCATAAATTTGTATCACATATTTACCAATTCGGGATTTGCTGAATCCTCAAGTGCTCGTTTGGTTCGAATTTTTGTAGATTCCGGAAATTCCGAATTGGTAAATTCACATATGAAATCTCATAATTTATATTACAAACTTTAATAACATAATGCAAAATCTTTTTCTAATGTCAATATTCTACATGTGAAATTACCAATTTAAATTCGCGGAAACAACAAAAACTCAAACCAAACTAGCACTAAGGGGGAAATGGCTGCCCCCCACCCCCACCCAACCCTCCTTTTCCTCCCTAATCAGTTGCATTCGTATATAAATGTATTTTGATATCATAATACAAGTATCTAATTATCCAAGAATTCTTAGTGTCTCTATAGAGACCCTCAAATTATACCGAAGAAACGATGAGTGGTAAAAAAATCATTGGTCGCACTTTCGTACATTTATTGGGGAACTTGCGAAAAAATACCAAATTCTAGAAAACAGCTATAGAGGTAACAAAGTCTAAATAGGACTACCCAAGTCAAAATCAACGTTCTTTAGAAAAAGTAACATAAAAAATTTGCAACAACAAAAGGCACATAAACCAAAAAGTGCATATCAATATGAAGATATTTATCAAGAAAACCCAATACAACAGTAACATCAAACTAAGGCACAAATCAACAAGAACTCACAAACCCACAAAAATTGTTGAATAATCCTATGGATACACCCATTATTGTCACGCTTTTATCTTTTATCGATGGTGTGTATTTAATGTATTGGCAGTCAAACTTTATTAATTACGAGTAATTCATACAGGAACCAATTTATTAAAAATACATAGAAGAGTTTTAATAAAGAATGTCTTCGTAGAACTACTGGTCCCATAAAACTACTTTAAATCATCACATCACTTTTAAACGGTACACACTTTATTGATACTTTTTAACACATTAATAAATTGGTCAATCAAATTGTATTAATTATAACTGAGTCATGGTGTCAGTGAAAAGGTGTCAATAAAAAATATCCCGTAGAACTTTTCATCCCACAAAACTACTCAAAATTTTCACTTTAAAAGCAAAAATTAAATCAAGAAACCGTTGAGGGTACTCACATGTTGAGCCCTTGTTCCAAAATTGACTGCTCTTCCACTGTCCAATCCATAGATAAACCCGGGTTATGTTGCAACAAGAAACCTCTATTATCTGGCTCTTGAGAATAATCCCCATGTAAATTAGAGCAACTTTGACTGCTTTGTTGAGCTGGTTCACATGGGTTTTCCATTATTAATGTATATACATGCAGGTTATAATTAATAAGCAATAACCCAATTTATAGATTCTCATACGTGAGAGTGAGAGTCTGTTTGAGACAATTTAGTGGTTCCCGCCATTAAAAAGTGAAACACAGATCGAGTTGTTTGGAGTTCCTAGATTCGAGGAGATAGATACGTATGAGGCACGGAAAAGTAAGCAACTAAACTTAGGAATGAAGGACGGGTGGGGCTAATAAATTGTATTTTTAAAATATTTATTTTTCGTTTTTTATACCGAGCCTAATAAAATTGACCCCTTCAAAAAACTAAATGAAAACTTTTATTTATTTAATGACTCTAATATTAATTATACGAGAACAATAATTTTTGTCGAATTGTGTCGGATGCGAATAGCTAAAATATGACACAAATAAAATTTCCACCAAAAAAATCCCAAAGAAAAGTCATTTTCTAAAAAAAAACATAAATTTTTTATATAAAAAAACTATACTGCTTTTAAAAAAAATCAATTAAAAAATAAGCTTTTATGTATCCCCTGAAATGTTTAAATATCACACAAAAAACTAAATTAAAAAAAAATTGCTATTTTTAAAAAATGGTATGTCTCAACGATCCGACAATCTATTTTAACTTTATATATATATATATATATATATATATATATATATATTTTAAGAGAGTTTTAGACTATTTTAAAAGTTATGATTTTTATTATATTTAATGTAAGCTCTCGTTTTTATTTTTGTCGTTAAAAAATATGTTTAGTATGTGCTCTTTTCTTTACATATGTTTTTTTTTTGAAAATTTGATATTTTAGATACGCGATTGTTTTAAAAAATTACACAATGCGATTATGACTCTTTTATTTTTCAAGTAACACGATCACAACCCAAATAAAACGCGGCGTGACCCAAATAAAACGCGACCCAAATAAATCCAAGAATAAAATTTGACAAAAAAGACAGTTTTGTTGTCCCCTTTATAATACCGCTCATACTAACTGCTGGCGTGAATCAACATATTAGAAAGAAATGGTCTGCGACAGCGGTATGGATAGGTGGTTAGTCCGCCTATACTTATCGCTGGCGCGGACCATTTTTTCTAGATTGTAAAAAGATTGTTTTTAAAATAATAAAACAAGGTCCGAGCCGGTATTGAAAAAAATATGACTCCATGCCACGAACACAATCTAATTATAAAAAAAGGATTTCATGTCGTGTTGTGTTAGTTCAAAAATAATATTTTGTGTCGGGGGCATATCGTGTCTCTTTTATTTAGGTTGTGTCTTGTTATAAAAAAAGATTTCCTATTGTGATGTGTCGTGCCGCGTTTTAATTGGATCGTGTTCGGGTTTGATTATAAAAAAAAATTGTGTTGTGTTGTGTCGTGTCGCTTTTATTTGAATCGTGTTTGTATTAGGTAAAAAATAAAATTACATATCATGTCGTATCGTGTAACCTTGTAATTAGATCGTGTTTGTGTTGGGTAAAAAAGTAAGTGAGTACTACAGTATAAATTAATTAATGAGTAAGTTGTGAATAGCTGTTATCTGGAGTGCGAATTTCTTTTTTATGCTTAAACTTTATTTAATTATTAAATTAAAAAATAAACTATCCTTAATTTCTATCAACATTTTCTTGCGTTCCCTCCCTTGATGGTCAGTTCCCATAATGAAGGAAGAGATGGTTTATAAAAAAAACAAAGGAACAGATCTAATGTTAAAAGGGTTATATTGTCATTTATTATTTGTATCTTTCCAAATGGAGTGCAAGAGGAATATTTGGAGAGCTAATAGTGTTACCCATGAAGGATTTATGTATGAGTTCTTATAGGCTGACACAATTTTGTGATATAAAAGTGTGACACAATTGACGTGTCGCACTCTCATTCGTTTGTATTCGGACTCCACTTAGATACACTCCTGACGGGATCCAGATACGAGCGAATGAGAGTACGACACATCAATTGTATCACACTTTTTTGTCACAAAATTATGTCAGTGTAGTATTATTGTTTATATATAAGTCGTTTTTAGGACTCTTTTAACCTATACAAAGGCCTTTGACGCTATTACAAAGGTTTTTGACGCTATGACATACGCTAGAATACATATAATACTATGTATTAACCCCACGGGAGGCACTATCATTTTATAAATCTCGCATAGAAAGATTAAAAGAAATATATTATAAAAATATGTATTTAAATATTTTTTATGAGCAAATTTTTTTTTTATTTGACAATTACATAAAAATTAAAGTTAAATTTGCATAAAAAACTAATTGACATGAAATCCACTTATATCAAGTAAATAATATGCAACTTTTTATGATATACTATTCTTTTTATGGAAATTGTTCTAAAAATAAATTTGACATAATTTTAATCGATTAGTTTCGCGCATAATGCTACAACTTAATGTTGGAAGCTATTTGATGATGAATATTTTGTAATTTGGTCATACCCTCAACCAACCTAATTTTTAATGGTGATGCAAATGAGATATAGCATAAAGTAATTTTTTTATCGTAGATCTTTTTATTCTTATTGCAAAATAAAATAATCAAATTATCAATTTAGTTGAGTAGCACTGTTTCGTTTATTTAAGCAAAAAATACAAATACATTTCTTATTACAAAGTGATCAAACCTTGTAGTTAGACAAACATACCAGTATAGTTAACTTCTCAAAGATATATATATATATATATATATATATATATATATATATATATATATATATATATATATCTTGTATTCTAAAACGGATTTCTTAAAGAATGGACTTAATGGATTTATGTCCTTTTCTCGGCATGGTCCCCTTGTGATCCAAAATCAAATTTGTTATTTTCTCTTAGTGGTCCCCTCTTCTCTTATAATAAAACCCTTTTCAAGACTATAATTAGTATAAAATTATATTTTAGACCACAAAAAGATAAGAAAGAAAATTAGAACTCAATTAGTTGGTATCAGAACTTTAGAACCCGACCGAATTCCGACCCAACCCAATTCTGTTATTAGAGCCAAGATGCTCCTTTCAGACCTACCTTAATAAAAGACTTTAATGCCCTTGGAATTTATCCCACGCATTTACAAAGATTTTTTTGGAATCCATCAAGATTATCAACCCATACTCATAACTAATTTAGACCCAGAAGGTTACTTAACCTCATACATAAATGGTTGTTCACACATTGAACACATCCCAGTTAAACATGCAGACAGTAGACAAGTCACTATCAGTGATATTAATAGCATACTAGACCAAAATAAGTGTATCCTCTCTATTTAATGATAATTATTTAAAAATATCCAAACCCTTGAAACAAAGATAAAAAAATATCTTTAGACAAATACAAGAAATAGATAGTCAAATCCCAATAGATCTTATACAAGTACTACAAGATATAAATACTAAGACTAATCACATAGAAGTCCTTAACAAAGGCATTTTAGATATTAAAACTCTGACAAAAAATCAAGAAAGTAAGTTAATTAAGCTCACTAAGGAATAAGCTAAACTTATTCCTAGATTAGACAATTATCTCCCTAATAGAAATAGTTAGGTCATGTTGGAATGAGGTACATGGAAACCTTTCCACTCAGACCCTAATACATTTTTACCATAGAATTCTAGAAAAAATAAATGATGAACGATTTTATTATCAGATAAATGAAAATGATATTGCCAATGGTACTAAAACATCAAGACTTATACTGCTAAGACTAGATTTAATCTCAACCTCAATAGTAGTCACACAAGACTACAATAGTAACTTTGTTAAAGACTTACAATTAGATTTAAAAGCTAAGACATAAGTATTAACCACCTTCTATACAAACTTTGTTAAATTCCAACATAATTTAGCCAATTATCTTAACAATATGGAAAGCCATAACCTATCCAGAATGGATAGAATTGTTAATGAACTAAGACTGAATATAGCCCAAGCAGAAGAATGTTTTTTAGAGGATTAGGGACCACGTAGTTCTGAGTAGGGGAAATGATGATATTTTAGAATGAAAGGTGATGAGAAGAGTCGTAGTGCGCCGAGATTTTGAACTAAGGGTAAAAAAAATTGCGACAATCTAGGTTAACTGGATGCGCCATCTCTTCTTCGTCGAGGTCTGTGAGCATAGCGTTACCGCCTGAAAGGATTTTCTTCATAATGCGTCGGCCGCTTCAATTCATATTCTCTGGGGTCCCAAACGGGGGCAATAATCCCCTCGAATTTTTGATTGAATGATTGCATTATTCGGTGATGATACTCCTATATATAATATAGAGCTTCAAGTATCTTTTCATCGAAGAGTGATAGTTCATCAAAGTAGATCTGTTGCAACTCTTTTTCACTAACATTGCTCTCGAGCATGACGTGTAAGGAAGGTATTTCTCGCTCGACGGGTGGGATTGCTTCAATACCGTACACTAGAATAAGGGGTATCCCTAGTAGGCTTTCTAATTGAAGTGCGGTAGACGCAGAGGGTGTAAGGACCCAATCGGCCAATCTCTGCAACCCTCAATCATCTTGTTGATTATGATTGTGAGGCTTTTGTTGGCGGCTTCGATAGCACCATTGGTTTGGGGATGGTAGGGAAAAAATTTATGTCTCTGAATCTCACACTCGTCAACCAGTTTTTTGACCTCGACTTCGAAGTGGAGTCCATTATCGGATACTATCTTGTGGGCAGCCCCGTACTGGCAAATGATGTTCTTACTGATAAATTTTTCCATTTTCTTGGCATTCATCACTTCATATGATTCGATTTTGACCCATTTAATGGAGTAATCAATGGAGACTAGGTTGAACTCGTGATTGTCTGAAGCTTTGGGCGTAACCTTCCCTATGATGTCTATGCCCCAGTGGATAAAGGCTATGGAGAGGTCATGTTGTATAGTTCTCAAGGAGGCAAGTGTTGAAAATTGGCAAACTGCTAACATTTGAGGCATCTTTGAACATAAGTAGTGCAATCTTGAACCATAGTGGTTCAATAGTACCCTTGCCGAATGATCTTCTTGGAAAGAATATGACCATTCATGAAGGGGACATATTCCCCACTACAGATTTTCACCATTATTTCTTCAATATCAGCCCCTTATATGTAGTGCAAATGGGTTCTAGCAAAGTTTCTCTTGAATAGTGCTTTATCACAGATGAAATACTGGGTAGCCAATTTGCGTAGGGTCGCACAGTATTTCTTATCTGCATTTTGGGAAAACCTACAATGTTTAAGGAGGTGCCAAATTTTATAGTACCATAACCCAGCCATATCAGAATCTTCCTCAGTGACGAGATCAATGTGGTAGTAGTGGGTGGGCATAGCTTATTTTTGGACCAGGAAATAGTCCATTGTTATTCCCTCGGACATGTCGACCATTGAGGCTAGGGTAGTAAGGGTGTAAGCTAGGTTATTCTTTGTACGAGGCAGGTAGTGGAAGGTGACATCTTTGAACTGGGAGGCTAACTCTTTTATGTGGGTATGGAAGGCTAGGAGCTTCTCGTCTTTAGCTTCCCATTTTCTAAGGATTTGGCTGATAGTAAGGGAAGTGTCCCTATAAATGTCTAGGTGATCAATACCTTTCTTGAAGGAGATTTTGAGGCCTATAGGGCATGCCTAATACTCAGTCATGTTGCTGGTGCAAGGAAAGTTTAATTTGATGGCAATGGGGGTGTGAGAGTCATTAAGGGAGATTAGGAGTATCCCAATATTGTACCCTTTCTTGTTCGGATCTCCATCAAAGAACATTTACAATATAAGGTCTCCCTGAGAGGTGCAGAGAATATTTTCATCCGGGAACTCAGAGACCTAAACATCCGTTCCTTCTATGGGGTAATCATCAAGGTAGTAAAAAATGGCTCTCCTTTTCACAACTTTTTACGTGACATACACAATATTGAATTCGGCTAATAACATCAACCAATGGGCCATTCCGCTGGACAGAGAGAGTTTTTTTCTAGCAGGTACTTGATAGGATCCATTGGGGATACTAGTCAGATAGGAAAGGAAAGCATGTAGTGATGTAACTTCTGTGAGACCCAAACTAAGGCAACACATATTTTTTCCAAAGTAGTTTAGTTGACTTCATACCTGGCCAGTTTCTGACTAGCGCAATAGATGACTCTTTCCTTATAGGATTGTTCAATGCATTGGGCTAGCAAACCCACTATTGTGATATCTATAACGGTCAAGTTTAATAGGACAAGGAAACCTTGCTATGGCATCATGAGATACCGAATGTTAGGCGAGGTATCGTTTAATTTGGTCAAAGGTCTCTTAGCATGCCTCATTCCAGAATTTAGTTGAATCCCTTTGGATAAGTTTGAAAATGGGTTTGCAAATAAAATTCAGCTTGATGATGAACCAATTAATGTACTGTAGCTTACCCAAAAATCATCAGACGTCTTTCTATGTCCGTGGTGGTGGCATCTCAAGTATATCTTTTAACTTGGCAGGGTCTTCTTCAATTCCCTTCTCGTTAACCATGAATCTTAAGAGTTTTCCTTTCATGACACTGAAAATGCACTTTTGTGTATTTACCAGCATCTAGTATTATCGCAGTCGCTTGAAGAACTATCGGACGACAGTAATATGGCCTCCTTGAGTCTAATTATCATTTCGTCCATATAGACTTCAACCTCCTTATGAATAAGTTCATATAGGATGGTTGTGGCATCCCTTGGTTGGTAGCCCCAGCGTTCTTGAGTCTGCATGGTATGATAGTGTAGTTAAAAGGGGTGATGAAGGCGATTTTCTCCTTATGGTTAGGGTGCATCTTGATCTGGTTATATCCGACGAATCCATTAATAAATGACTTGAGGACGTGGCTATCTCTGTTGTCCACGATCATGTTCATATTAGGTAATGGTAATCATCTTTTGGGGATGCTTTATTCAAATTTTGATAGTCGACACACATACGGACTTTTCCTCCCAATTTTGGCATGGGGTGATATTGACGAGCCACGTTGGGTATTCAGTCACGCGAATGAAACCCACGTTCAATTGTTTGACTACTTTAACTTTGAGCTATTATTCAGTACGGAGTTTCCTTAGATTCTGTTTAATTGGCCTGCATTCTTAAAATATCAGGATCTCATGTTGAGTTATTTCCAGATCAATGCCAAGAATTTTATCATATGGCCATGCAAAGACATCCATGAATTCTTTCAGAATTTTTTTAAATTGCGCACGATCATGCTCGTTAATGGTGGATCTTATCCTAATCTCGCACTGATGGCTACTATAATCGGGATTAATGACAACAGTCTCATCATTATTAATTTGAATGCGATTATGTTATTTGTTATTCTTCTTATTAGTATCAATTTAGAATTGTTTTTTGCAAAATCATCATTATCAAAGGTTTGATTAAAATCAAGACAATTAATATAAGGCACATCAAGATACTCAAAATCCTTATTTATTTCATTTTGAGGAAAAGTAGCATTGAGAACCTCGTCAAAAGAGTTCTCAGCTACATTTATATCAAGAAAAGGGAAAAACATCAACATGTGAAGAGACTTAGAGAGGGTGAACAACAGGGTTGATTTGAATCTGAGCAGGTTAAACTGGTATGGCATTCTTGTTAAGGAAAGGCATGTCAGAAACTTTGATTTGAGCAGATGGGTCCGATAATGCGGCATCTGAGTGGATTATACATAGACTCAGCTCCAGTGTCTGCAGGTCGAATGAGTCTTCGAAATCACTTTCCTCAAAGTCCTCGGTAATTTTCACGACTTTCTTGGTGAGAGGTTGCACTTTAGGTTTGTAGTCTTTGGCCTAAAAGTTATCGTCTTGGAAGAATATTTCTAGCCTCGATTTCATCTTCTTATTAATGTGGTCATACCATATTTCAGGGAAGCCACAGAAGGTGAATTCTTCACTTTCCTTGACAAATTTTATGTTCAAAGATTTTCTTAAAATTGCTTTTTTATCTTCTAAGCGTCTTTTCGATCTCAGTCAATGGAGTTCTTTGAGTTTATCTGGTGAAGGTTGATAACTAAGGACACATGGGGGAAATGCCTCTTTTAGGACTATGGGCTCAAGGATCCCTTACGGGCATCGTCGTATCCTCATTCTGATAATGAAGTCCATTAAATATATGAATGACATTGACATTGCTATGAGTTATGTGTTCTGGACAGAGCCAGTTATTGAAGTTGTCTCCTAGTGGGAGGGGCAGTGGATCACCTCTTAAACCAGAGAGGAGCATGTAATTTATCCCATATTAGATCTCCAATACTGGACTCCTAGTACTAGCATTGTTTGTACTATCATCATCCTTTAAAATGGTGATAACCTGAATTTTGGAGAAGAACTTCAGTTTATAATTAAGGGAAGACGATACCCCTTAGATGTTGTGGATTTATGGATGACCAAGGAGTAGATTGAAGCGTGCGGGTATGTCAATGACTTGGAACTCGATGACAGGATTGATAGGTCCAGCCTAGTATAAGTTTTATGGATCCCATTACTTCTCGACGGGTATTATCATAAGCATGCACAATGGCGGAGGTAGGAGTGAGATCACTGACTTTTAGTCCCAAACAATTAAAGGTTCCAATTGGACAGACATTGAGAGTGGATCCGTAGTCGATAAGTGATAGTGGAATTGTCTTTCCCAAGACTTTAACAGATATTTTAAGAGCATAACTGTGAACAAGTCTAAACTTTGGTATCTTCTCTTTAGGAAAGGAGAGGAGTCCAGAAGAGGTCAAGGACCCAACCATATTTATGGCTTCTTTGGGAGTAGTCGAAGGAAGGATTATGGGTCCTGAGAGGAGTTTTATCAAAGCATTCCTAAGAAACTGAGAGGATATAAAAATCCCCCATAGGGTGATATTGGTTTGGGCCTTATTGAGCAGATCAAGTATTTTTCTTTCTTCGATGTTTAGTTTTAGCATAGGAAGGTCGTTGGCAACTCTATTTCCTTTATCCACTCCTACCGACTGAGGATTCAGATCTTTGTTGTGTATCCCTGATTAGGCCATGTGGTTTATGGAACCAGGAGAGAACAAGAACCTTGCTTCATCTACCTCGTGCTGAATGGACACCTTATTGATTTCCCCAATAGATCATCAAAGGATATCATTCCACATAGGCTGGCTACTGGAGTAACTTGTTCCTGACTTGGTTCATTATGTGAGCTATCAAAGTCATCCCATATCTAGTGGCAACTATATTTTCTTACCAACAGTAATCAATACACCCGACGACCTCAATGACTTCATCGTATAAGTCTTCCCACTAAGTCGGGAAGTACAAGAGTGAAGGGACCAACCGTCCCTGAAGCTTCAAAGTAATGAGCAACTCAGGGATGCTGCATATTTCACTTGTTTATCGAAACATATCATCCATGGTCTGTACCACATTATCTAGACTGACTTATTTAATAGGTACTAATCATTCATCTGATTCATGATCTCATTTCTAGGCTTCCATGAACTAGTCGCTAAAATTTTGACAATCAATAGTCATCTCGTTGGGAAATTTCATCCTAAACTCTAAGAGTTGGTTCGACATAGTCGATAACTTCATGCCTCCTCATCATATCAGGTGCAGACGGTGATGTAGGCCCTTGTAAGGAGTAATAAAGCTTGATCGGTGAAGTAGGTAGGGTGTAGGAGAAAATATAGGCAAACCTTGAGAGGTTTAAGTGAGACTATGGGGATGATGGGGTGCTTTGCTAGGCATGGTTTGGCTAGAATGGTCAAATTCTGGGTCACTTTATAGAAAGATGGCATTTGTATTTACTAGAAGGGGTTGTGAGTGGTATTATTTTTTGGATTAGCTGGTGGGGCGATGATGCCTTGGTCAATTAGACCTTGGATCACATTTCTGAGGTGGATGCATTGGACAGTGGTATGACCTGCAGATTGGTGGAAATAACAATGAGCATCGAGTTTGATGTTTTTAGGGAGTGAATTTGGTAATGGACGGGGGTCCAAGGGTTTAATGAGATTTCGGTTTAACAGGAACTGGTAGACTTTGGATAGGGGAGCGTGGAGCTTGGTGTATTTTTTCTTGGAAAGATAACGACGATTTTGCTATGCCCAAAAGGTAACAGGTTATGAAATGTTGTTGATGGTTGAGACTGTAGAATTGGTAGGCTTCTCATACTTTCGGGGAGTGAAATGTCCAGTTACTTTCTTTAGTTCAAATTCGACTTTGGTGATACGTTCCTAAATTTTTACTCCAAGTTCTCAAAGGGATCGAAAGTGTGGGTAATATTGTCCTCCAATGGATGCTTGGATATGAGGAAAGAAATTCTTGTTCATAATACTGACGTGTTCCTCCTCGGAGGGTCTGTTGGTCACGGTGGAAGCTTTCTATCTCTACCTTCCTATGAAGTTACAGATTGTTTCCCTAGGGTTTTGGTTAAAAAGCTCTAGATTTCTACGCATAACCTCTAGATCCTCATTATACTACCCAGCTACGGATCCTGGATTCTTCAGGGACAAAAACCATCAGAGGGCACTTTCTTTCAAGGTCTGCTGAAAAATATGGGTCATTATGTCTTCGGAGTCACCAAAAAGGGCCATGGATCATTGATAACTTCTAAAGTGAACAATTGGAGGTCCGCTTCCTCCAAACTTCTCGATGTCTAGCATTTTGAACTTCTCTGGCAGTTTACCTTTAGGAAAAGGAGATATATGGGTATAGTCCATGTACTTCTTAGATATCATGACTTGGTAAAACTTCTTTGACAGTAGTTTGAGGTCATCCTTGACCTTTTTCAGTTCCTCCTCTATGGGATCCATGGGTACTGGAAAATTATACCCTGGTTGGGAAAGGTTCAGAACCGAGAGTTGAGCAGGTGGCAACCCATTGGCAGGTGGGGCAGGTAGAGCATGCTGATACTCTGTTGGGACCCAAGCAGGCTCAGGAGTGGGTGGACCCCATTGAATGAGGGAAAAAAACCTCGGGTTCTTTGGTAATTTGGGCCTGATGTTGATGTATTTCATGGACCTCGATTTGGAGGTTGTCAATCTTAGTTCTGAGTTGGGCTAGGACAGTAATTAGATCGGGCAACGCATTCGGTGTTTGGTCATTATTCTCCACGAGGAAATCGTGGAGGTAGTTCCCAAATTCGGACGAAGTAGCAGAAGAGGAGACAAAGCTTTGGGACAGTTTAACATAAGACCAAAGCCAATAGGGAGCCAGACCAAAATTGGGTATACGATCGACCTGCAAGGGAAAACGGTTCAAATTTATTTTTGAAAAAAGGATGGGAATGTTTTTGGTATTTTTGAAGAAAGAGAAAAATTATTTTGGTATTTTGATTTTTGAAAAATGAGGGAAAAAGGAAAAGAATCTCACCATTATTATTACTATTATTATTATTATTATTATTATTATTATTATTATTATTATTATTATTATTATTATTATTATTATTATTATTATTATTAATGTTATTATTAGGTTTGCCCAAATTCAAAAAAAATGAAAGACAAGACCCGAGCATAGGAAAATAGGGTAGACACGGTTTGACTTGTTTCTAGGCTCATAGCGTCATTGATAGCGCACGAGAAGTGCGGTCGCGTAAGGCCACAGTCGTTGTTTTCGTCTCACCGTGACTATACAAACAAACCTAAATTACTACTAAACTTGCAAGGCAAGCACAGTGGTAAGGCGGGTATCGAAAATCCACATGGATGAATTGCTAGAATTTAAGTGGTTTAATATTCCTAAATAAAAGTGTAAAAGTTGATTACAAACTAAAAAGGAAAAGAGGCATAAAAGGAAAATGATTAATCTAGGCGAGGGTATTGAAACTAGATTAACAAAGCGAGTAAACTATAGGTTGCATCGAATATCCCTCACCCGAGTTGATTTGTATAAAATGGTTACATGGGTCGACGAGTTATTTAGAATGCGTCTCGTTTCGACAGTTAATTGAATCCATGGTTGTTATGCCCCTAAATCTGCATAAAGGCCTACTATGATTTTGGCGTCAACAAATATCCCAGAAATTACGCACGAAAGGTCGTAAGCATGGGACATACATGATATGCCCCGTCAAATCTCCTAGGCGTAATAACTAGGACAACGCACCCGAAATAAACCTGTAAACACTATCACTAAGCAAAGTAACGCGTTAACCCGAGTGAGTTCCATTCAAACACAACCTAATTTAAATTAGCTAGAAAGCATCGTAAAAACGCGATAAATGAAAGTGTGTAAATAAACTCGGTAAATCTACCTAGAAAGCGATTAAATCAAAACATGGAAACTAATTAAAAAAAACATTTAAATTACACTAGAAAGCAAGAAATGAAGAAATCCAAACTATATTAATGGAGAGGAAGATGAATAGTGCAACATTCAACCCAATTGGGTGTCAAACCAAGAACAATTGAAGAAGAACCCTCCAAATCCCTCAAACCCTAAGCAATTCTACCCTAAAATCGTGTATCCACTGAATAATTTCTTATTACAACAAAATTGCTTTATATAGTAAGTCGGAATGAAAGAAAAGAAGAAAGAAAACAAATGCAAAATATCTGCTGAAAACAGGGGATCGATTGATCGACCCCTTTGGCCGATCAATAGATAGTAGAAATTGTGGCAAAATTGTGAAGGGTCGATCGATCAAGCAGGGCAAACTGCATTTTCCCCTGTTTTGGCTTGCATTCCTTCTCCGCTAAAATCGCCGTAACATTTTCATTCGGGATAGAAATTGCACATTGTTTACGGCCACGCGAAGCTTGCGAGGAGGGCTACAACTTCCATGAAGATGTTGGGCCAGGTGCCCAATCTGTGAAAATACTAAAATGCCCTTGAACGTGCGATTGCGTACAAAACTTCACCGGAATGCGTCTGAACTTCATACTTAGTAACTAAATACCTAGAAAAGTCCAATTATACCTAATATAGCATGTTAATAATATAAACCGAGGTTGTCTGGTTAATGGGCTTAAATATAGAGATTAAGGCACCCGAGGGGGCTAAAATGCGTAGGTTCGAGAGATGAAATACGCAATATTTGCGTATTATCACACCCCCTAACTTACACATTGCTAGTCCTTAGCAATGAAATAGGATGCAACAAGAACTACAATCAAACCAAAAGCAGGACATAGTACAAAAGTATGGTATAAAAGAAATAAAAAGATAAGGCCACTTTCGCTGGCGAACGATTGCATTTAGCATATGCAATAAGCCGTTAAACCCCTAGGTTACCCTAGTGGACGAGTGTCGTCTCGTGAGGGTTTTCAGGGATGGTACCCACAAACATCACATAGTTTCCTCAAAATAAGCCAAATCAACATGCGACAAGACCAATAATGGTGAAAAGGATTTCATACACATTATTAGCAAAGTGAACGGATTCAAACAAAAGTCTAAATCATTAACATTATAGAATGCACCTCATAGAATTGAAACCTTAAAATGTGTGAGGGGGGCGAGCACATGCAAAGTATGATTTGGCGAAAAACTTAAATAACTCGGATACTAAATTAAAGCAAGCATATATTCAATCCTCACGGGCATTACACTCATCAAGCGAATTCACTCGAAACAGGGAGGTAACACACGGAACATGCAGACTAAAGAGTAAATGGAAATGGAAACTAAGCCGCACACGTGTCACAAATGAAGAACGCTATATATAAACTGAAAAACTGTAATCTCAATGAAAGATACCGCACACTAAAAGAGCCGAAATGCATTTTCACAAATTATCAAAACTATTTAAACCTTCTAATTACATGCACCTAAGATCACATAGGACTTGTATAGGGTTGTAATGTAGGTTAAGCTAGGGTACGAAATGAAGGAATGTATGTACGGATTCAAAGTGTTCGGGATGAAAACTCAGGATAATGGGAGAATGCGGGCAATATCAAAATTGGAAAACAAGTTCCAAAATGGTATTAAATATATCATCGGGGAGAGTAATCAAAGCTTATTGAACTATATACACAACATTTACAACTTTCTCTTTCTTTTCTTTTCTTCTTTTTCTCATTTTCTCTTTTGTTTTCTTTTTCTTTTTGCTTTCTCTTTTTCTTCACTTTTTCACATCTTTCTTTTCTTTACTTATCAAACTCTTATATGCCTAAATTGCAATCGCAACACAACAACATCATTAAATCCCAAGTAACATTCCAAACAGATGTATGGAAAGTGTATATATGGGCTAAAACTCCAATTTGGAGTTGGTTATGGGAATGGGGTTATGAAACTAAAGGCTATATTTAGGCTCAAAGGGGGTAACGAGGGTAAACATATAAGGGTGAGGTCAAGGTCAATATAGGTAATATAACAAAGAGGGCCTATGATCATTTCACAAAGCTTACGCAATTCTCGAATCAAAATAATATATGAAAATCATGCTCAAGTAACACATTTCAAGTATGAACTCAATTAATGAACGGTCAAATGAAAGAATAGTGAGATTACCAATGAATTCAACGTTTTCAAAGAGGAAAGAATAGTGTATACACTCACAAACGACAAAAGGTACAAAGCTTACTCGGTGTAAGTATATACAATGCAACAAAAGATTACCGAGTTATAAAAATCTTAAACCAAATCAATATAATCATAAAAGTGCATGTGCTCATGGGATTAAAGTTTAATTCATGAAGTTATTCATAATATCAATAAGTGAGACTAAATTCTAATAACTTCTAAAATCGAGAACATGCATTGTTGGTTTGTCTATTGGATCGGGCAATTTATTAAAATTTATCATCGGAAACAAAGGCAAAATGCCCAAAAAATGGAGAAAAAAGAAAGAAAATCTTTTTGAAAATTTTGAATTTTTCTAAGAGGAAAAGCATACTAAGTAACTAACATGTGAGCAAAACATGGACTAAATATACAAATGGATAGAATATCCCACGCCCCCTAACTTAAAACTTGACATTGTCCTCAATGTAAATCAAGAACCAAGTCAAAGAGAGGAAAATAGCGATATTGCCCAAAATTGGAGCGATCCCCATAAGAACAAGTCCAAAGAATCTACAAAACAAGTTAGTACCAAACATAGCAAGAAAAAATAATAAAAAGTTAACTAATTACACTAAACTAAATTAAAAAGGGGAGAAAAGATAAAAAGAAAGAAAAAATAAAGAGCTAACTATATACAAGAAAGAAAAAATAAAAAGCTAACTATATACAACCTACTATTTAGGCTTCACACTAACTGTACACTAGAAGTCTAAATAGCTGAGGGTCCACTGTAAAGACGATTTGACTTTGGAGGATAACCGGTGTACCCTCACATACAAGCACGCCTTCGAAAAATATGAATTCTGTTTGAATAACTGAAGGCATGTGTAAGGCGTAAGAAAGGAACCATCGCCAATTAAAAGTTTTGGAGGGACGATGGGGGATTTGGATTGAACGAGCGACAAATACACATGTGGACCAAAAAAAACTAAATTTCCTCCCAAAGATTTAGCAAGTGTAATGGGAGGTGGTGCACATGAGGGCAAAGATGCCTTCATGGAAAGCAAATCGAGCAAGTACTCCTCGTCGGTGAAAGGGTTGAATGTTTTAAAGTTCGATACCGATTCATCGGGTACTTGCGATAGTGTGATAACGGAGAATGAAAATGGGGAGGAAAGAAATTCAAACTCAAGAGATGAATTATCATCGCTCAAAGTTGGAATTTCAAAGGAGATAGGATCATTTTCAATGAAACTTTCTTCTTTGGGATCCAAAGAAGAAATCCTCTCATTGCAAATAGACACTACATCCATTTCATCCTCGCTTTCATTCTCAATTACAAGATGGGCCAAGTGACGAATGGTGTGTTCCAAAGTAGGCATAAAGTCCTCATTTGGTTCAAAACATTCCTCGACTTCAAAAGTCTCGGAAGAGAAATCATTGTCGGATTCGAATAATAAATCCAAGTCTTGCTCCGAACAACGATGTTCTTCCCGATAACGTTCTTCATACCTCTCATTCTCAAGCATAAGCAAACCCTCGCTGAAATTCATAGGCCGAGGTGCGGATGCTTGAAAATGAGGGTTTGAAAATCATTATCGGCACTAAAGTGAAACTCATTATTATAGGAGTTTTGAAAACTATTATAATTCGTTTCAAAATTCCTATTATAAGGAGGTAAAGGCCCAAAATCATTATCATCATCATCAAAATACACGCACTCCAAAGCTTGACTTTTGTAATACTCGCCCAAAGTCATTTTAGATGTTGCAAGTTTTTGGGATTCTAAGTATTGACCAAAAATCAAAGGTTTGCGAGAATTTTGAGAATTATCATAATGATTACCGAAAGAATTATAATAAGATATGCTTACCCCAAAAATGGATCGACGTGGATAATTCCACAAAGTAGATGCGCGCACTAGAAATTTGAGCATTTCTAGGTGCTCAAATGTAGAAGTCCTGCAAAAATGTTAGCCAAAAAATACAAATAGAAAGAAAATACTACGAAATACTAAATCAAATAAATTATAAAACAAACTCATCCCCGACAACGGCGCCATTTTGATAGCGCGCGAGAAGTGCGGTCGCGTAAGGCCACAATCGTTGTTTTCATCTTGCCGCGACTATACAAATAAACCTAAATTACTACTACACTTGTGAGGCAAGCACAGTGGTAAGTCGGGTATCAAAAATCCACAGGGACGAGTTGCTAGAATTTAAGTGGTTTAATATTCCTAAATAAAAGTGTAAAAGGTGATTACAAACTAAAAAGGAAAAGATGCATAAAAGGAAAATGATTAATCTAGGCGAGTAATCTAGGCGAGGGTATTAAAACTAGATTAACAAAGCGAGTAAACTATAGGTTGTGACGAATATCCCTCACCTGAGTTAATTTGTATAAAATGGTTACACGGGTCGACGAATTATTTAGAATGCGTCTCGTTTCGACAGTTAATTGAACCAAGGGTTGTTACGCCCCTAAATTCACATAAAATCCTACTATGATTTTGGCGTCAATAAATATCCCAAAAATTACGCATGAAAGGTCGTAAGTACAGGGCATACATGATATGCCCCGTCAAATCTCCTAGGCGTAATAACTAGGACAACACACCCGAAATAAACCCGTAAACACTATCACCAAGCAAAGTAACGCGTTAACCCGAGTGTGTTCCATTCAAACAAAAACTAATTTAAATTAGCTAGAAAGCATCGTAAAAATGCGGTAAATGAAAGCGTGTAATTAAACGCGGTAAATCTACCTAGAAAGCGATTAAATCAAAACATGGAAACTAATTAAAAAAACATTTAAATTACACTAGAAAGCAAGAAATGAAGAAATCCAAACTATATTAATGGAGAGGAAGATGAATAGTGCAACATTCAACCCAATTGGGTGTCAAACCAAGAACAATTGAAGAAGAACCCTCCAAATCCCTCAAACCCTAAGCAATTCTACCCTAAAATCGTGTATCTACTGAATAATTTCTTATTACAACAAAATTGCTTTATATAGTAAGTCGGAATAAAAGAAAAGAAGAAAGAAAACAAACACAAAATATCTGCAGAAAATAGGGGATCGATCGATCGACCCCTTTGGTCGATCGATTGATAGTAGAAATCATGGCAAAATTGTGAAGGGTCGATCGATCAAGCAGGGCAGACTGCATTTTTCCCTGTTTTGGCTTGCATTCCTTCTCCGCTAAAATCGTCGTAACTTCTTCATTCGGGATCGGAATCGTGCACCGTTTGCGGCCACACGAAGCTTGCGAGGAGGGATAAAATTTCCATGAAGATGTTAGGCTAGGTGCCCAATCTGTGAAAAGACTAAAATGCCCTTGAACGTGCGATTGCGTACGGAACTTCACCGGAATGCGTCCGAACTTCATACTTAGTACCTAAATACCTACAAAAGCCCAATTATACCTCATATAACTGTTAACAATATAAACCGAGGTTGTCTAGTTAAAGGGCTTAAATATAGAGATTAGGGCACCCAAGGGGGCTAAAATGCGTAGGTTCGGGAGATGAAATACGCAATATTTGCGTATTATCAGTCATGTTTTGAAAAAAAGTAAAATAGCGCAAAAATTTGGGTTGTTTGTTGACCCAAAATTTTGGCAGAGTTTCACCTAGTAATCTGCAAACTAAATATGAGTGCTCTAGGTTTGATGCCTATATGAGGTTTATGCAATTATTGGGTTAGTGGAAGGGTTTTCCCCTTTGGCATGACTTCCACAATATAAGTCTTGCCTATAAAGGCAATCATTTATCGGTACACATGGACAATCCATTTGATATACCTGAGTGTACGTGAATTGCCTTATGATATACCTCATGGGAACGGGACATGTGAGAGCGAATTCGATATACACTACACCAAAAATAGCAATCTGGCACGATTTAAAACTACGCCAGATCAAATCTGGCACAATTTTGAACTGTGCAAGAATCAGGTGTTCCAAAATGGCCATTTTTTCCTGGCACGGTTTAAAGTGTGTCAGATTTGACCAAACAGGAACATTTCTAGCACACTTTTAAACCGCGCTAGAATTTGATATTTCTGGCACACATTTGACACAGTTCTGAACTTTGCCAGATTGAGCACATTTTGATAAACTTTTGGCATAGTTCAAAATCGTGCTTGATACACTTTTGGCCCGATTTTGAACTATGCCAATTTTTTGGATAAAAGAAAAAGAATTAATTATTTGAAAACAAGAAAATTCACAAATTGCAAATCTTGCATGTTAATAAACTAATGTACATACAAACTTTAAAATATTACAAGTCTTTAGTAGTTCACAGAAGAAAAAAAATTGGGCAGAGTTTTCTCTATTTTCTGGACATTCTAAAACTTGCTAATATAAAACCTACGTAATAGAAAGCCCGCACGACCACAAAATATAACAATAAACTTACAAAAGCCCGCACAACCATAAAAGATAGCAATAAAACTACAAAAGCCCGCACGCCATAACAAAAAAAATAGAATCATGTATATTAACGACATTAAATAAATAAACCTCTTGTTGCATTGACTTCTCCGTGTGTTCCACGTGAATAAATGCTAATGATAAAATGTTATCCTGTAAAAAAAAAATGGGATACAAAAAAGAGACGATATTAGTAACCAAGTAATTTATAAAAAAAAGCTTACTCAAGTTAAAAAATTACATATAGGAGTTGCAATTATTATTATATTCTAAAATTGAAAATCTTACGCAAGTTATGACTACCTGATCAGTTCCTATGAGTTACATTGGTCTCGTGCGAGGTTTTAGTGCTTCTTACGGGATCGTTTGGGGTCTTGTTTGGGTTTTCACCCTTGAACGACTTATTTCTGTACCTAATCCATATATTATAAAACCGAGAGGCCCGTGACTATGCGGTCAGTTCTTACGAGTAACATTGGTCCTTTACGAGGTGTTATTGCTTCTTACGGGGCCACTTGGGGGCTGGTTTGGGTTTTCACCCTTTAACAGTTTGTTTCTAAACCTAATCTATATATTTTTAAATTATCATCATATTCTCAAACCGAGAGGTCCATAACTACGCGGTCAGTTCCTATGAGTTACATTAGTCCAGTGGGAGGTGTTAGTGCCTCTTACGGGGCCACTTGGGGGCTGGTTTGGGTTTTCACCCTTCAATGGCTTGTTTCTAAGCCTAATCCATATTTTATCAAATTATAGTCATATTCTCAAATCGAGAGACCCGTGACTACGCGGTCAGTTCCTATGACTTACATTAGTCCTTTGGGAGGTGTTAGTGCCTCTTACGGGGCCGCTTAAGGGCTAATTTGGGGTTTCACCCTTCAACGGCTTATTTCTAAGCTTAATCAATATATTTTCAAATTATCATCATATTCTCAAATTGAGAGGCCCATTACTACGTGGTCAGTTCCTATGAGTTACATTGGTCCCGTGGGAGGTATTAGTGCCTCTCACGGGGCCGCTTGGGGGAGGATTTGGGTTTTCACCCTTCAACGGCTTGTTTCTAAGCCTAATCCATATATTATCAATTATTGTTATATTCTCAAACTGAGAGACCTGTGACTACGCGGTTAGTTCCTACGAGTTACATTGGTCCCGTGGGAGGTGTTAGTGCCTCTTACGGGTCCGCTTAGGGGCTAATTTGGGTTTTCACCATTCAACGACTTATTTCTAAACCTAATCCATATATTATCAAATTATCATCATATTCTCAAATCGAGAGGCCCGTGACTACACTGTCAGTTCCTACGAGTTACATTGGTCCCGTGTGAGGTGTTCGTGCCTCTTACGGGGCTGCTTGGGGGCTGATTTGGATTTTCACCCTTCAACGGCTTATTTATAAGACTAATCTATATATTATCAAATTATCATCATATTCTCAAATCGAGTGTCCCATGACTATGCGGTCAGTTCCTACGAGTTACATTGGTCCCGTGTGAGGTGTTATTGCCTCTTACGGGGTCGCTTGGGGGCTGGTTTGGAATTTCACCCTTCAACGACTTGTTTCTAACCCTAATCCATACATTATCAAATTATCATCATATTCTCAAATCGAGAGACCCGTGACTACGCGGTTAGTTCCTACGAGTTATATTGGTCCCGTACGAGGTGTTAGTGCCTCTTGTGGGGCCGTTTGGGGGATGATTTGGGTTTCCACCCTTCAACGGCTTGTTTATAAGACTAATCTATATATTTTTAAAGTATCACTGTATTCTCAAACCGAGAGGCCCGTGACTACGCGGTCAATTATTACGAGTTATATTGCTCCCGTGTGAGGTGTTCGTGCCTCTTACGGGACTGATTTGGGTTTTCACCCTTTAACGACTTGTTTCTAAGCCTAATCTATATATTATCAAATTATCGTCATATTCTCAAACCAAGAGACCCGTGACTACACGATCAATTCCTATGTGTAACATTGGTCCCGTGGGAGGTGTTAGTGCCTCTTACGGGGCCGCTTGGCAGCTGATTTGGGGTTTCACCCTTCAACAACTTATGTCTAAGCCTAATCCATATATTATCAAATTATCATCAAATTCTCAAACCGAGAGACCCGTGACTATGAGATCATTTCCTATGAGTTACATTGGTCCCGTGCGAGGTTTTAGTGCTTCTTATGGGATCGTTTGGGGGCTGATTTGGGTTTCCACCCTTCAACGGCTTGTTTTTAAGCCTAATTTATAAATTTTCAAAGTATCATCATATTCTCAAACCGAGAGGCCCGTGACTACGCGATCAGTTCCTACGAGTTATATTATTCTCGTGTAAGGTCTTCGTGCCTCTTACGGGGTCGCTTGGAGGCTAGTTTGGGTTTCACCCTTCAACGACTTATTTTTAAGCCTAATCCATATATTATCAATTTTTTGTCATATTCTCAAACCGAGAGGCTCGTGACTACGTGGTCAGTTCTTACGAGTTACATTGTCTCATGCGAGGTGTTATTGCCTCTTACAGGGCCACTTAGGGGCTGGTTTGGGTTTTCATCCTTCAACAGCTTGTTTCTAAGCCTAATCCATAAATTATCAAATTATCATCATATTCTCAAATCGAGAGACTCGTGACTACGCGATCAGTTCCTACGAGTTACATTGGTTCAGTACGAGGTGTTAGTGCCTCTTACGAGGCTGTTTGGGGACTGATTTGGGTTTCCACCCATCAACGTCTTGTTTCTATGCCTAATCTATATATTTTTAAATTATCTCCATATTCTCAAACTGAGAGGCCCGTGACTACGCGGTCAGCATACAAAAGTTTTTGAAGAAATTTCTACTGAGTGAACTTTGTTTTTCATTAAGTATAGTACCAGAATATCACACCCCATGTACCAAATTATCACACCAATGGTTGGTAAATATATTCCAACTTTTCTTTCAAATAATACCAAATTCACAATTTCTCTATCAATGATAAAATAAAAAATGAACACAGTGGCAATAAAAAGTGAACACCTCTAATGTTCATAATAGCCCTCTACTGTGTGAATATTAATCAGACATGTGATAAGGGTGCGTTCAACACAAAGATAATATCTGGTTGAATCTATGAGATGTGCAATACGCCATTTATAACACCTTAAAGTTAGGACATGGTTGAAGCTGTGACATAGTTGACTTTTCCCTTTTTTCTAAATTTAATTTCGTTGAATCTAGGAGATGTACAAATGCAGCTTAGGCCCAAAATCTAATTATAAATGATGACACTGATCGAATAAGGAACCTAGTAAACATATGAAATATATAAACTGACAGTAGTAACTATCAGAATGCCAAACCACTAAACTTATATGAGAAGATTACTTGTTCGTTAATTTCATTATACTTCTTTTCTGCTTCATTCTTTGATCCTTTTAGCACGGACTTCTCTGTGTCCCACTTGGTCTTTAGTTCATTCTATAGAAGCATATGCAAGGTATATGAAATCTAAATATAAGTTGAAGAAAGATGTAACATGTTGCTAATAATGGGATGTCATTTCACAAACTAAGGAATCATACCGTGTCATGATTTGAAGTATATATTAATAATGGTCGTTGTTTTACGAATTGTGGTTCATCATTTTCCTAGATTGCAAGTTGAAAATATTTCCACTTTCTACTAATTTAAATATGACGTGAAAAGTTTTGACTCCATGTCCAAATTTTCTTATGCATGGTAACTGACAACAAAATGTTTCATAAATTTTTTCCTAAAAACTTCATCATAAATTTTCTCTGTGAATATCATAAACATGGTATGCATGGTACCGACAATGAAGAAAATATAAAAAATATATAGTATGTCCTCTCCTTACTTTTGTTATTAGCATCATATAAGAGGCTCTTCAAAGCATCATATATGTATCAAGAGGAAAAAGCATATGTGGTTGCATACTCTAGTCGTTCCTTGGATAAAACAGTCATCTCCTAGTTGCCTAGTCTAATTTTGGTCGGCTTTGGAAGTTGTTTGCAAATAAGCATTTCAATTAGCGATGCTAGACTCCACTTCTTGCAAATAAGCATTTCAAGCTGCGGATTCAAATATGGCATCGATGGCTTCCATTTCTTGCTTGTCAAGGTCGGCTCCCAATCAAACATTGAATTATCTATATATGTTTTTTAGATATAGCAATAACCTTGTAAACTTATTGAACAGTCCATTGATGACATTGCAAATTTGCAATGATGTGTAATCAATTCTTTCATCAGTGATAAATAAACACCTTAAATACTTTATGAACGAACAAATTTGTTTCCTTAAGATCCATAATATGGGCACAAGATAAAGAAGTTGTATAAAATTTATATAACTGTTATATAAAAGTTTATATAACTTGTTTATATAACAGTTATATAAATTATTATATAACATGTTATATAAACTGCTATATAACAGTTTATATAACATTTATAACGCATATTGACAGCTACAAATCCATCACCTCTTTATTTTTGTTGGAAAGCATATTGAGCAAATAATTTTTCAGAGAACTCCCATAGGTCTTGGGTTATGGTGGAATTAATAGTACAATTCATTTATGATTCTGATACACTTAGAGATGCCTAGTCATTTTTTACAAAATCTTCAGAAGAATTTCTTGAAAATGGAAATAGAGAATAATTTCTTGAAAATCGATGCCCCCCTCTACCATATGTAGCACATAAGGTGCTAGAACTAGATAAGTAAGCTACAACAGCTTCAGTAGCAACAGCAAGGAACTCAACACCAAGGAATCCAACAGCAGCTTCTGGATTTGAATCCATTCGAAATATGCGAGACCCAAACCTCATTGTCTTTGTGGCTATATGTAATATGTTTTGGATAAATTGGAGTTGAAGTTCATCGAGTTGGGGTATAAGGAACTCAACGAGGTGAATCGTAACATGAACATTGTAAAAGGGGGAGTCTAAACAAGAAAAGTATTGGATTACTCAAGCTATTTTCTTCTCCACACCACATCATCATATTTACTATTCCATAAAGCTCATTGTAAAGTAAGAGATAAGAAAAAAAGTTAGGAAAATGTTTCGTAAACTTAGATTTCAATTTGTTGGCGTTTAATTGGTTGCAATTCTAGTTAAACATGAACTGTACACTAGCAAATTCACTCGACTATATGTGTACAAATACACTGAGATACAAGCAACGTTAGGGCTTCATTATGTATTGATTTTTTGCTGGTGATTCTTCGGTTACCTTGAATATTGTAGAGTTCGCTTATTGTTGTTTTTGTCTTAATGATTTGTATTGTTCCAGATAAAACCAGCTCCTCCTAATTGCTACAATTTCTCTGAAATTGTTATATAATTCAACTCAATTCAAATACTCTTGCATATAATTGCTCTCAAATTATTGTAACTGCGATTTACACTATTTCAAATTTAAAATTCAACATCACTCTTGTTACAAATATACGATAAATTCAATTGCATGCATTTTCTTTAAAATGTGTCATACTTGGGTCAAACGCACCATTGCTTTAGGCTTGCGCCTAGGATTTAAAGAGACTTAGCACCTCCTAGCGTCTTAAATACTCATGATATCTCTTAGTATTCAAGATACGTTGTCCTCGTAGTTGTTTCAGAAAAGACAAACGAAAAAAAGTGATGGTCCATTTTTCACAACATTATCCTTTTAAGGTACATTTAATTTTGTTTAAAATTTTATTGAAAAACAGTTCGATTTTTATTAGTTGGAAAATAGAAATGAAAAGGAGATGATTGGGTTCGTGACATATTCCCTAACTTTTCCGATTTTCGATGAAATACAAATGAATTTCACATGTTACCACATATATAGAGAAAGTAGTGGGGAAGGAAATGAGGTCGGTCAATGCAAGACAATCATTGGTACTCATCGAGAACATTCTATGTCAAGATAATGTCCCGGTCACAAATAAAGGAGGATATAACCAGAGATCTCTAAAACACAACAAATAAGTTCATGTAGAATTCAATAACCATAGTCATATTCTCCATGGGATATGACGAAAGAAAATTAATAAAGAATGATGTGAGACATGCTCGGCTCAGAAAAAACCTATTTGAGTCTTCTTGAGATGCTCTGTATCAAAGTCTCCATAGGTCTGATAAGAACGAGTGAAAAATATGCCACATTGGTAGAACATTCCATTTGATGGTGGGGACGACAAACATTGCATCAATTTTGACGAGGGGAGAATTAATAATTAGTGAAATTCAATATCTACAATTGTACAATATATAAATTGGTGATGCATTGAAAAAATACACAAGGAAGTGAGACAAGTCAAATAAAATCATTGAAGAAAAGGAAATAGGGGAAAAGATGAACACAACTGATAAAAATCATCTTATTGAACCCCAGTAGTCTTATGGCATTCTATATATAGGGGAGATTAGTGAAGCAGACTATATAAATATCCAAGGAAAAATCCAAATGAATGGAAAGGGTAGGTTTCCCCTATCAAGTCCCTATATCTAGAATTTCTTTCAGGTTCAAATTTCTTTCATTTATGCGAAGTGTACTAAGAGATAGAGATTTCCCTTATCTGAATAACTCAAATTTTTTGCAGTTTCTTCCCCTTTGACATTAGATAATTAGCATCTAGATTCACCTAGTTTAATAAAAGGGATGGCAGTAGGAAAATATGGCTTAGACTTGATAGAGTTTTGGTGAATTGTCAATAGCAGACTCACTTCTCAATAAATAAGGTGACTCATCTCAATAAGGAAACCTCTGATAACTCCGTGCTGCTTATGTCCATTAATTATGTCATAAGTAGAGACCATAATGAATTTAGAAATCGTGCCCTACATTTGGCAACATAATAAGCATTAACGCTTGCAGGAATGTCAGATATAAAGTAAGGGGATGCCTATATAAGAGAAGTTTCATAGCAGATTAAGAGGAAAAATTTAATCTTGGCGTCCAACACCCCTTTGGCCTCCATTCAACCTCACCCCTAACTTTAGAGGCTAAGTCCCTATTTTATTCTAATTGTTATGTTTTTGATGTAATCGATCTTTACAGTTTTATTAGTGAATGCAATAGAGGTTTACTATTACAAGCCCATCAAAGTGGTTTAAACCCATAAAAATCATGTAACATGTTCTCAGATTTATTTGGTTTGATTCTTATCATTTTCTCTGTTTAACCTTTACACTTTAGTAGAAACTGTGATTAGGATTTATGGGAAGATGAATCTGTGCAGAAGAAGGTATTTTAGTCTTCAAAATATGTGGGGGTTATGTAAATTAGAGGATTTTTATTTAACAAATGTGTAAGAGAGTTTTTCATCTTCTGGGGATTATGTGGGATTAACTAAAATAACATGCCAAAAACTATAGTGCCTCTGATTATTAATGTCCGTAATCATCAGGAATGATAAATAATAGCTTTAGTACCTAAAATTGTCAAGAATAAGTAGTTGGGTGATCTCCTTGAAAAGTTCTTCATTAAGAGAGGAAAGCACCTTCAGATCCTTCACAAGAATCTCAACCGCTTTTGCTCGATCAAGACTTAGAAATACAGTAAATACAAGAAATTAGTGATAGATATTATTTCCAAATAGGGGGTGTAACAAAATGATAACACAAATGAACCTACCAAAAGATTCCCCTATCAAGAGCTTCCAGATACTTCTGTTATATTCAATAAAAAATATCCATTGAAAAAGAAAATGAAAGTTTCAAGTAGTGAGGGGAATTAATACCTAATTGTAGATAGAGATTTGTCAGAGAAAAGAGCACGAGAACCACAAATAGCACGACTGGCATCTTTGGAATTCTTATACTTGAATCAGAAGAAGACAGATCCCCAAAATGATGCTCCTTGGCGACTGTGAGGATCTGATAGGCAAAACATCAGGTGTTCTCTTTAGAGTCAGGCAAAACATCATCAACCATATCACGAGTACATGATTCAGTTGAGATTGGACTCACTTTTCTTATAGCTTATCCCTTGTCATAATTTCTTCCAAGAAGAATTACCCTTATTTTGTCTAAAGAGTATATCCTCACAAAGTTAAAAGCTACTCTTTGTTCACTCCACACTTTCATCATCAATGATTAACACCTGTTTATAAAATCATTGATTTAAGAAAGGTAAAAAGACACAAAATTGCTAGATATATATAACTCGTAACACCTGATAATGGAATACATTCAAGGACAGTATCACAGATCTTTGCAACAGTGCCAAACGAGTTCCAAGTTGAATAATTTGTCGTATGGCTTTAAGATATTTCAATCACTATAAAAATCTTTATAAAAATTAAATTACCAACTCAACACAACTAGTTAATCTATTAGTAAATGAGGAAACGTCTTAATAAGCTTATAAGCTCTAAAGTTTTACCAAGTTCTAGAGAAATTGTCATTCAAAATCTTCTCAGTTTATGGGGAAATTCAAATGAGGAATTATGAACATTGACATGGAAATAAACATAAGGGAGATGATGAGTTGCGCTATAATAACCAAAGATAGAACTTAGACCATTGCTATGTCTCGTGTAGGACCTAGAACATAAATGTAAATATGTTAAACTTAACTAAATTGAAATAAAACTTAATTCAGTACTCAATTCATCATAAAGGTGACATCAAAGATTAACCTTATTTATAGGCTTCAAAAGCCTAATTCTACTAGGATTAAAATACCTAACTTAAGATAAATACTAGAGATAATTAATAATAAATATCATAACAATTTCTAATTCAATCAATAACTGAACAATTATCCAGATAAGAAAAATAAACTAATGTCTAAATATAAAATTCCATCATCGAAGTAAAGTTAGGCTTTCCTATTCCCCTACAGATCAAGCTGACCTACATTTTAACCCAAGGATTTGTTCAGCAGAAAAAAAAAAAGAAGAACATCCACATTCATCATCTTCAGGGTAGCAAGGAGCTAGCTTAAAATCGAGTATCAATTTCCTATGTTTCTTATTATCCACATGCTTATGCTGATACAAACCCTGAGGCCTGGTGTATTTCTAATCCACCGCTTGTCTCCTCCCACCCAACTTATTACCCATCAAACCCAAATTTCTCAACCTCACAACAAAATAACAAAATAACACAACATGAAAATCAACAACAAACGAAAACAAATGTACGAAAGAAAAAAATGAAAGCGATAAATAACTGAGTAAAAATAAAAAGCACCAAGCATACCTATATTGTAGGGCTGTAAGTTGTAGAGACAGAGATCGAGAGACTGTATCACTTATTTAAGGTAGAAGTGGTAAAATCTATATGGGATATGCTTGAGCGAGAGAGAGAGAGAGAGAGAGAGAGAGAGCGGGAGCCTGCTATTGAGAGATGAGAGAGAGTGGGAGACCTAAAAAAGTTATAGGGATTAATTTTTTTAAAGATATTTATATTTTAGTGAGGTGTCCTCAATTTTGGCACACTTTTAAATAGTGCCAAAATTTGGCACTATTTTAAAGTGTGTCAGATTATCAATAAAGCGTGCCAAAATTTGGCACAGTTTTAAACTATGCCAGATTTTTAATATCAAGGTGTGCCAAATTTTTGTTTTTCGTGTAGTGATATTGGACATAGGTGAATGAGTTCCCTACTATATACCTCCCGTCGTGAGTTCAATCAAGAGGTAGAATACGGGGGGAACCATTCGATATACATCGAAGGTATAAGGCAGATGGAAGGTGAAAGTCATATTGCTTAGGCTAACTGTGCCCTACAAAACCAGTGCCCATCAGAACGTGGCCCCCAATATGGGACAAATTTTTTGACAATATTGCTTTGATCTTGGTGATGTAATACGCAAAAATGCATGAGTCTTAATTAATATATTATGAAAAGAGATTTCTTATATTTACATAATGAGTAAAGGGAGTAATACATTTGTGAGAGAGCGCATACAAGTATCATGAAAAGTGTATATAGCATGAAGCATGGAAACTATACTATGCATGGATATATGTCAGCGAGTGACATGTGATATTTACAAGTGAATGTGTGCGGTAGTGAACCTATACGTGAATTAACTATAAGTGGTGTATGATATGTGTAAGTGATCATGGACATATACAAGTATGAGAAGTCTGGGTGTGTTCTAGTGAAGCCTAAGCATGGATTTTCTAAGTGGGGTATGAAATATGTGAGTAGAAGTGAAGCTAAGTGTAAGTGCGTGAAGTGTACAGGGAGAGTATATACAAAAGTGTGAAGTGTATAAGAGAGTAAAAAATGATATATACATGAGGTAAATATACACAAAAAGTATATAGAGGAGAAAAGGGAGAATACAAGTGGTGCATATGCACACATTCAGACAAAAATAACACTCATACAAAAATAGTGCCTAATCCTCATGAAAGTAATCCCTAATGGAGTCGTCACTATGGCCATCGTGGGGGGATGAGGGGATGTCCTCTGGCATGCACGTAGGATTTTTTCCTTTCTTTGGGTGATTTTACATCGTCAATGTGGGATAATATGTAGAAAGAGAGTCGCTAGCTTATTTTTGCACATAATAGACAAAAGAAATATTATCGCCTCGATGGAACAACATCAAGGAGAATAGTGATGATTGCAAAACCAATTAGTTCAAAGGTTCGAGGACTAAGTTATGGAATGAGAAAGTGTTACAAACCCATCCTGCCATTTTGGTCACTCATGGGCATGTGTTAATTTTCTCCTGTTAGACTTCATGATGTGTGTGCTTATGTATATAATATAAATGGAGAATAGAATCGTTTGACTCGCATCATGGGAAAGGATGGAGTAGATTCATCTTTAGGAGTGTTATAAAAAATAATAATTCAAATATAATGTGAGTTTTTGCCAAATCATAAGTTATTATGGAAAAACGAATGTATATATCAGACAAAACACAAGCATGTAAGAATATGACATTCATTAAGAATATATATATACAATATGAAAACAACAAAAAAAATGCACACAAGGGAGGAATCAAATCTCGGGATTTATCTAAGATGCCAAAGTAGCCCAAGGGGCATAAAAGTCCATGTAGTTCCAAGATAACGTAGGGTGGATTTTAACCCATAAATCCAAATGGGGGATTTCTTTTATATGTGTGTTTAGAGATAAACGTGCTTTAAGTGTGAGAATGTGTAGTGAGAATCCATATTTTGGAATTTATAGATAAACCCTCTATTTCTTTTTTTTTTCTTATGAAAATAAAGTATGTGCAAATACTACTAATAAATGTTTGAGATTAATGTATGTGATGTAATGAAATAAAGAGCTAAATTAGAAATAAAACAAGTAATATTAAAATAAGAGAATTTAGAGAAAATGATGAATAATTGGACCTCCTTATGAAATATGAAGTGGATCTTGAGTGTTGTTATGCTGATCTTACAATGAGATGAAGGTGGTATGAGGATATGGGGGGAATTTACAAATGAAGTATGAAAAGGATGTAATGGAACGTGGGAGATGGGCTTTTTAGGAAGGTAACAACTATGAATTCAGGAGAATGTTCTCTGAATTACTGAAAAGGATCTTTAGGGGTGGATTTCGATGTGAGGTCATGGCCTCT
The DNA here is from genome assembly GCA_949130495.1 of Sambucus nigra. Taxonomy (NCBI): domain Eukaryota; kingdom Viridiplantae; phylum Streptophyta; class Magnoliopsida; order Dipsacales; family Adoxaceae; genus Sambucus; species Sambucus nigra. The sequence continues at coordinate 661,110,741 of OX422215.1, read as the reverse complement.
ATTTATAGGTCTAAGGGGAGTGTCGATCGATATGGTCCTGGACCTGCTATCGTTATGAACCCCCACACACTACCCACAGGTAGGGTCTTCAGGGCGCCATTCGGCATTATGGGATCGGATTAAAAAAAAGGTCGTAAAATGTAAACCGTAAGTCAGAATCATGCACGAGTTGGATCATTGGAAAGGGTATTGAAATCCCTTTAAGAATCCATTTATCCACTCCTGGGTTTGGGAGTTGATCGAGGTCAAACAAGGTCCAGAATAACCCTTGGTCGCCAGACAAGAAGTTTTCGGAGGAAAATGGATCATTCGTCTAAACTGGAGGCCGATTCGCGCACGGGACGGACCATTGGAAAAGGGTATTCAGTGATCTTTGAGATTTCATTCAGCTTCATTCATTTTGAATAGTTGAACGGGGCCTGAAAGCACCTGGTGACCTTTCAGAGTAAAATGGGTCATTCGCCCGTACCGTAAGGATGATTCGTACACAAGGCGGACCGTTGGAAAGAGAATGTATAGCCCTTCAAAGATTCATTGAGATTTTCTCAAGATGGAGAGTTGACCAGAGTCAAATGGGTATTGAGAGCGCTCGGTGGCCACTATATTAGTTTTCTAGGTAAAACATATTATTCTACCAAACCATAAGGTCGATTTATGCATGGGGCAGACCATTGGAAAGGGATCCAGAGACCTTCAAAGATTCATTAAGTGTCCTCTTAAAGGAGGAAGCTAAATGGAGTCAAACGGGGTTCATGAGCACTCGATAGCCTCTAAACTAGTTTTCGATAGTGAAATGGTTTGTTCGTCTGAATCATAAGGCCTATTTATGCATGGGGATGACCATTGGAATGGAGATTAAGAGACCTTCAAAGATTTGTTGAGATTCTTCCCAGATAAGGAAGTTGACTCGAGTCAAATGAGCTTTAAGCACCCGATACACTTGAGATCGGTACTCAGAGTATGAGCTAGGATTTACGATGAACGAGTGAGTTCTAAGGACCTAAGGATGTGCTTATGGGGGGGGGGGTCCTAAGATGGGGTTTCTACACAACTGAATCTGAAACATGAACATAATGGGTAGAATTGCAAGTCTGAATCACCTCAGTCTTACGAATCATGTCTAACACTGTCCGAAAAATAGTTTTTATATAGAATGGATTGGATCCCGAAAGTTGAAATAAATTTCTTTAATACATCAATATAAATAATGAGACTCACTTATAACAATATGAAATTCATCAGCATTCTCATGCAATAAGTATCTCATCCCTCATCTAAAATGAAAGACTACTCCTATGTCCCCAACCTAAGGTAAATACTACACTAAGAGTCTCCAATAACTAAACTAATTGTACGTAAACAATAACAGATGTAATAAAGATGTATCTAACCATGCATGTGTGTATACACCCAGTTAATAACTCCCATAATGCCACCCGTAAATAGAATACACTCACAATAACACATTGAAAATGACCTAAGGTTCAATTAAAAGTAGCCTACAACTAGAATAGAGTATATATTTATTTGTAATTACAATTAAATCACATTTGAAGGAAATCACCATTGGGGATACTCTCTCGATTTTATTGGTAAGTCCGTACCAGTATCTCACCTAACGATCATAAGCTAAATGAATGAACAAACATGAAAATGGGGAATCAATATGCAGTCACAATCTCGGGTACACCCATAAGAAGAATCTAACAATGGTTAGATCATTAACCTCTCTACTCACGAAGTTTAGATCGACTGAATGCATGATCGAAACATAAGACCTCCCGACATCATGCGTCGACAACTAGGTGTACAGCAAGCAGTCAGAATATCAAATGAAAACCCCGATCGATAAATTAATAGCGAGTACAATATGTTCAAAAAATCAAGTAATACACACACATATATATACACCACCCAATGTATTCATAAATCCATAGGATAATGCTCCTATTGCGCATATAACTCAATCTATCTAACCCCCTAACGTTGGATTGTACCATTAGTTAAAGTTAATTATTATCCATTTCAATTAAAGCTAAAAATTATAATCTTTTGGTTTATACTCTAATAAACCTATACAACTGAAATTTCTGATCGTCTCCCCAATAAATAAATGTCTAAACACGTAAACAAGCCCGGATAACTCCTTGTAAAACTTATATCGAAATTGCCCAAATTCACAAATCGCATTTGAAAGACTTCCAAGGGTGGTTAAAACAAACTCATGGATCTCGTTCGAATGAGAAGTGAACTCATTCTAACGGTTTCAATTATCTCTTTCGAACGAGATAGGGAATCTTGTTCAAATGGTAATGACTTTGATCACCATCTTCATCCCATAAATGAAAGTAACTCTAAAAAACCTCCATTAAAGGTAATGCAATCTTAAAATCAACCTTCTTATTAACCCCAAAGTCAAACCTAATCATGGGTAAATGATCTTAATCAATTTCCAACAACTAATAAATATTTAGATCATTGAAATAAGGTTTAATTCATAATTTTTCATTATTAAACCTAGTTCACCATTAATATGTAAGGGATTCAAATTACTTATGAATTTAGACATAATGTCTTAAATTAACATGGGGATTGTACTATTTATCAAGAGTAAGTCCTAACGCATGATTTATAGAAACAAATTTCATCTTTAAACCTACTTAATATCATTGTTTTCCATTTAATGTACAAGTCTCGAATGCACAAGCAAATTAAATATACTTCTAATTAACTTCCATTTGCAAAATCATTAAGAATTATCAAACCAGGTCCTAAACATGCTTCTAATCTCATATTAATAAAAGGGAATCATGTATTCTAAATAAGTTACAGATCTAGAGATGAATTGCAAGAGATTATTTTCCTTAATATTGGAAAATAGTGGAACTTGGCTTGAATCCTTGTCCTTTCTCCCTGCCAAACTTTATATACTTCTCGCACAAGTCTTATGGCTGATAGGGCTTTCTTCTATGCTAATGGATGACTAATTAAATAGTTTTAACTGGATTAAAAACTTCAATTCTTGCAACTCTACAATAGGGCTTTTTTAGGACCCAAAATTGGCCTAAAATACTACCAAAAATAGTTCAAAACTTAGCCTCAGGGTATACCTACCCCTCGAGCCCAACTTAAAATGATAGAAACACGTGATCGGGTCTACATATCACTCTAGAGTTCGCTCCAACTGCTTATACATCATATCTTATGGTAAAACCTCATGACATAAAATAAACTTTAGTACCTCATGTAATTAATAATTTAGATTGATTAAATCTAGACATAAAATTATACGGAATATTTAAAAAAATTAAATATCAATCTCTTTATGTAGAGATCAACTGAGGAAATATTACAAATAATGTGGAAATGACATGATGATCCTCAATGTAAACTCATAATAAAATTTCCATAGTCCAGGAAAGGTCTACATAAATGTCTTAACAATGCCGTCACGACATAAATCCAGAAGGGCCTCTAAATTGTACGAGCTAATCAAGTCTCAACATACAGATTAGGAAGTCTTCAAAATATACTAAGAACGAAAAGTAAAAGAAAATGATAACTAAATAAAGTGGAGACATATAATGTCTCTGAAGTTGATATTTATGTGAGAGAGATGAACATCGATACCCGCTAGAATGAAGAAGTGATATATGAGTTCCTGCCCTAACTTCTGAGTTCACGTAAAGAGATGCGTATAAACCCTAGAAAGTAAGTTAGCTAGACAACTCAGAGCAGTTTGATGAATATATGATAAAACCAAAATCCATAATTTTAATGAACGACCTAACCCAAGAACTTAACCTCATGATGCATTAGAATTATCCAATTCATTTAGTAAATGATTTGTTCTCATTATTTAAGTAACATGTAACCGACATGAGACCCTTCGTCTCAACCATCTAAAAAACATGCGGTGCGCTAAATTTAAACAATGACATAAGACTCAATCTCTTGTTATGTAATGTCGAAATAACACATCACATTAAATCATAAACATTACGTTTCACGCCCTGACGCCACCTAGTATTCGCATGGCTAGGAATTATCCTATCATTATATCAGTGTGTCCTTCCATGGTACCCACCCTTCCATTTGCATTTCACATGTTCATTTAACAATTACATTCTTAATATATCTTTGTCAACTCTGAGTCATCCACTCAAAACCCAATCACCCCACCGTCGGTCATATCATTTAGAATAATTATATAGTTCAGTCCATTACATAAGGAGTTAAATGATTAATATCATTACATATAACCTTTTGTAGAGTGAGGCACTTAATTAAGGATATATTAGTTTAATTAGGGTTTTAATTTTTCACAACTACACGTCTCTAAACCCCATATATGGGACGTCTCGTCGAAGTAAAATCTAAATAAGGAACCCCCGATACACATTAATTTACATAGGTTATCAATTAAGACAATTTAATTCAGGTATATTATTCTAGATTAAGACAAGAATTGAAGTATCCACGCGTGCAAATATTCAACTAATCCACACTAGTATTCAACAACCCAACCAATAACCAATAATTTCCCGTTCTCCTTCTATCGTCAATTGGTATCAGAGCCTCGTTGTTACACCCGTTGTTGTTATGTAGGAAAAATCATAAACAAAGTAACAATGGTGTGAAATAAGAATGCTCGATCCAGGATCGTGCCGCTCATCTTGAGGAGTTGGATCCATCTTGGAAAAGCTAGAGTTTTACTGTCACGATTATGACCAACCACCATCTCGCAACACTTGCAGCCCCAGCGAACCCATCAGCATCAATGTTCCTGTCAAGGCCTCTAGTACAAATCAGTGCACCTCCATAACTAACTGTGACCAGCCCCAGAAGCTGGGAATCCCAATGAACTGTCCCCATCCTTCACTGAGGTCTCCTCACCCCTCATCCGAAGTACCCCGCACCCTTGCATCGCGAAGATAAACAACTGGTGATAAAGGCAACCCATCTTTCCCTCAAACAGCATCCCCAAGCATACCTAAATTTTAACTTGCGTTACATACACAATCCCCTACCCCCTATCCATCCTTCACACCATACAACAGTTTTTGCAACACCCTCCTACCAGTGATGTCTTTCTCATCGAAGGGAGAGCCCCTATCAATCTGCCTCCAGTACCCATGTACACCCATCTCATTGTTACATCCCTAATCGAGCTCTGTGACAATGGGAAAGACTATAAACAGGTTATTCATCATGAGATTTAGCAAGCACTAGCCATTCCCCCCACCAATTCAATTTGGATAGTTCGTGGGCACCCCTAATTTTCCCTCAACCCATATATTCGACATGGCAATGGGTCTTGTCGTGTTAGGTTCGTGTGCTTAACAGTGGTTAATGAGTCATGGATAACTAGTTCATGCCATGTATATATGGGTTCTGCTCACTACGATTATAATTGTATATAGCATCGCAACTCGTTAATAATATTAATCTGATAAAAAGAATCTCAAGATCGTTGAGATTTTTATTGAATCCTGTTAATGGTCATGCGAAGAGTTTCCATGTCTATCTCTATGGTGATTGTCATTGACCAAACTGGAAAAAATGACACTCCAATTCCTCTTCGTTCGAGTCCTTGAGCCCCAAGGTCACTCAACTCGTTCCCATCGAGATGCGGCACTGCTTTGTTTGTTTGGAGAAGGCCCAACATATGGACAACTTCCTTTACGGCTTTGGGAGGAGCCCAACTCTCCATTAGGCAGAGGAGATAGACCCTGCATACAGTCCCACCTCTACCCTCTCCTATTATTGAATGTTAGGAGCACCCGATTAATGATAATATTTATGAGGACACTTTCGGGCACTAAGCGTGCAGCGACCACATGTTTTACATGTTACGGATCCTAGCCGAGTTCTTTCATGGGATATCAGCGTTAGTGTACCAATTTTTTATGGGAATCTCAACTTCGACGTGTTCATTGACAGGATTGATCCAATGAAGAAGGTGTTCGAGCACAAGAACGTCTCCGATCGCAAATGTGTTCAACTTGACATTGCGAATCTTCAAGAACCCGTTAAGCTGTGGTGGAATGACACAATTCAGCAACACACCCTCACTTAGAAGATCCCGATCGCTATATGGCCCCACATGTAGGTGGAGATCCGTGCCTTCTACGTTCCACCAGCATACGAGCGCAACCTATTCCTTCTTGTTTAGAGACTCAGCAAGAGCCATTATATGTCACCATTTACACCAAATAGTTCCAACCTTTGTGTATTGCAACCGACTCAAAGATAGCGAGGATCAACGGAACAACACTACATTCACGTTTTAGACTTACATCCATAAGGCCTTGAACCTTCATAATATTCTGACATTCGTCACTCAAGGTTGAAGAACACCAACATAGCTCCTCCACTCCACTTTCCCTTCAGCTCCTGCCACTACCCGCCCGTCGAAGCAACTGATTTTCCTCCCACCACAATGAAGTGTTTCACTTTAGGCTCGTTGGGGGCATAGTGCTCCACGGTGCACAAAGGGCAAGAAGAGGACCAATTGTATTGATCCCACAACATGAGGCCTTGATTGCTCATTTGTGAAAGTCACTCCAATCGACATCGACGGTGTCCCCCTTTGAGTTTGGAACAAGCTCCTTTCAAGGAGGGAAGAGTAATGTGAATCAATGATGGGAATACTTGGCATTTTTATATATACTTCCGTCCTCTTTTTCCATTTCCCCATTGGAATCATCTAATAGAATTTAGGGAGGGCATTGAGGGTTATTTTATTACAATTTGTAGATAAGAAGGTTATTGTCATGGATTTTCTTATCGTCTTATCTGCATGTGATATCATCCACGTCCTCATGAAATGTTAGAATCCACCATTAGTGGATAGGAATATGCCCTGTAAAACATTATCCCACTCACTATATATAGTGTACACCCTGATATGGCGAAATCAATCAATATATTGGATATTTTAGGGTTTGCCTCTTGTTTTAGGTATTTTCTGTAAGTACTATTGACACTATTTACGTCACTAAGGCTTCATTCCATGATGTTATGCTTTGTTATACCATATTCATGTTTAAGATTGTTTCAAATATTGAAAAAATTGATACATACAAAATGACATGGAATAGCATTTTGGGGTCCTGTAATTATGGGAAATTTTAGGTTGGGTTCTAGTTTTTCATAGTGTGATTTGGGCTCATTAAAAGGCATCGTAAAAAGTGAAAATGACACAAAAGGGCAAATAGGTAAAACTTTGGACTCTGGAGAAATATGTATATCAACTACCCCCCCCCCCAAAGTTCAAACTTACATATGTAACACGATTAATTTAAGATGGGTGAAGTAACTTGTGTACCTCACTAATGGCTGAAATCAGATTTTGGCACCATCATGATTTTTTATTAGACTTTCGTACCACTTTGATACATATTTCTTCACTAAATGTCAATTTTTTACAACTAAAGGTATTCAGCAACCAAAAAATACAAAAAGGATAGATGGATAGATAGATAGATAGATAGATAGATAGATAGATAGATAGATAGATAGATAGATAGATAGATAGATAGATAGATAGATAGATAGATAGATAGATAGATAGATAGATAGATAGATAGATAGATAGATAGATAGATAGATAGATAGATAGATAGATATAAATAGTTCGGGCATTATGGAGTAATAAAGAAAATTGTGGGTCTTACAGTCATCCATATACAACGCAATGCCACATCTCGGACTGTTTTGTCCGGTAACTGTGTGGCAATCTTAGCATAGCAGCTTATATTTGATTGAGAGGCATATCTGTGGGTTATTTATGGTACCATATCAGTCAATTGAACTAAGCATGCATGAAATAAAGCAACAACGGGATAGAAAATTAAAATCCATAACAGAGAGACTAATAGAGTAAATCAGGAACATAATTTGTAGAAGGGATTCAGCATTATATTTTGGCCTTTATTGAAATAGACATGAAGCATAAACACTTCAATACTAACATCTTCATAAATTTGTATCACATATTTACCAATTCGGGATTTGCTGAATCCTCAAGTGCTCGTTTGGTTGGAGTTTTTGTGGATTCCAGAAATCTCGAATTGGTAAATTAACATATGAAATCTCATAATTTATATTACAAACTTTAATAACATAATGCAAAATATTTTTATAATTTCAATATTCTACATGTGAAATTACCAATTTAAATTCGCGGAAACAACAAAAACTCAAACCAAACTAGCACTAAGGAGGAAATGGTTGCCCCCACCCAACCCTCCTTTTCCTCCCTAATCAGTTGCATTCGTATATAAATGTATTTTGATATCATAATACAAGTATCTAATTATCCAAGAATTCTTAGTGTCTCTAGAACCGAAGAATTCTTGTTTGTCCACATCCACGAATGTAAGGGTGAGGAAGTGAAAATAGAAATTGTGAAAGATTCATGCTTAATAAAAAGGATTTTCTTACTTGGGCACCTCGCTAATTGATGTATTTAGATTTTGGTACTTGTATATATATATATATACATTTTTTTTTTTTGGGGGGGGGGGGGGGGGGGGGGGAATTTTCTACCATGGTACATTTAATGGTGAAACACTTACATTCAACGACGAAAAGTACCAAAGTCTAGTAAACAATAATGGAGGAACCAAACTATAAACCCGATCATCACTAAGGTAACCAAATCAAAATCACCCAAAAGAGAAAGATACATATTTGCAAAAGGTAAAAGGGCACATAAACCAAAAAGTGCATATCAAATTCTAGACTTCTATCAAGAAAACTCAAGACAACGATGACAACAACAACAAAGTAAGGCGCAAAATAACAAGAACTCACAAAGTCATTAAATATTGTCACTATAAAAGCAGAAATCATAAAATTATAAACATCAAAATTTATCAAGAAACCATTTATGGTAATCACTTAATTAAGTTTATTACTTATTTGTGAAGAACTAAAATGATTTGATGATAACACAAAAATATTTAAAAATTATATTAAATATGAAAAAACTTCCCCAAGTTATATAATTTGTAATCATGTTTCATTCAATATTTTTTTAAAATAAATATATATGTGAATAATGATTTATTTTTAAAAATTGAACAAGGTTAGCATATGTTGTGCTTTCTAGTAAACCAAAAACTGCATATCAATATTAGGACTTGTTGAGTATTAAACGAGAAAAACACAATATCGAAGTTAATAAACTGATTTAAAAATGATCAGATTATAACAAGCACACACACAGAAATCAAGAACACAAAAATTTAACGTGGTTTGGCTTAACAAGCCTACATCCACCAGGAAGCCTCTCAAGAGCAGTTTCTTATTCAGTTACAAAGAGTGAGAATTATACAAGAGACATACATCATGCCAATTGATTTGTACAGGGGTGATATTTATAGCCCAAGCCTTCTAATTGCCTAGTAACAAACTAACTGACTTAGTTACTTTCTATTACCAACAGAGCATCCATCCAGATCTACTACTAGCACCAAATCATCTTTTGCCACATCAGATAGTGATTAACCTTTGATTCATAACCACTATCAATAATTCTCCACCTTAGTTATGAATCCCTTTAACTGACAATTTGCTCTTGCTTCCTCTAAACCGAATCTTTGGGCTACATGCCTTTAACTTGGATCAAGTCTAGACAATGTCTAAACTTAGTAGCTGGAAGTGATTTCGTAATCATATCTGCAGGATTATCTTTAGTGCACACCTTCAGCATATCAACTTCCCCTCTTGTAATAATTTCTCTGATGAAGTGAAGTCTTACATCAATATGCTTTGTTCTCTCGTGGTACATCTGGTTTTTAGACAAATGAATAGAAGACTAACTATCACAAAACACCTTCACTGAATGTTGTGTGATCCCAAGTTCATTTATCAGTCCCTTTAACCAAACAGCTTCCTTTATAGCCTCTTTTAATGCTATATACTCAGCTTCAGTTGTAGACAGGGCCACCACAGGTTGTAAATTTGCTTTCCAACTAACCGTGTTGCCAAATAATTGAAACACATAACCTATAAGAGACTTCCTGCTATCTTTATCACCAACATAATCTGAATCAACAAACCCCACCACTCATTCTGCTTGTTCATCTTTACCATACATCAAACCAGTTCCAGTAGACCCTCTTAGATATCTTAACACCCACTTCACAACCTTCTAACATGTATCTACTAATTACACTAACAGCATGACATAAATCTGGTCTTGTACAGACCATAGTGTACATGATACTCCCTACAACATTTTGATAATGCACTCTAGACATATATGCCATGTCTTCTTCTATTTTAGGAGCCTGTTCCTTTGACAATTTGAAATGTTGAGCTATAGTTGCACTTATAAATTTAGACAGCAACATATCAAACCTGTCAAAAACCTTTTCTACATAGCCTTATTGAGAGAGAAATAGTAAAAACCTATTTCCTTCTTCCTCACAATTTCCATTCCTAAGATCCTCTTAGCAGGCCCCAAGTCCTTCATTCCAAATTCACTGTTCAAGTGTGCCTTGACTTTATTTATTTCATCCATTTTCTCACATGCTATCAACATGTCATCGACATAGAGCAACAAATAGATGAACAAATCAGAATTTAACTGCTTATAATAGACACAACTGTCATGCTAAATTCTCCTAAAGCCAGTGCTTATCATAAACACATCAAATCTCTTATACCATTGTCTCGAGGATTATTTTAGACCATAAAAATATTTATTTAGTAAACATACCTTGCTTTCTGCTCTCTTGACTGTAAAACCCTCTGGTTGATTCATGTAAATTTGTTCTCCCAACTCACCATAGAGAAAGGCTATTATTACATCCAATTGTTCTAACTCAAGGCCTTGATGAGCTACCATAGCAAGAAGTACTCGTATAGAACTGTATTTAACCACTAGAGAGAATACTTCAGTATAGTCTATCCCTTCCCTTTGGGTGAACCCCCTTGCAACTAGTCTAGCCTTATACCGAGCCTTTTCAACACCAGGAATTCCTTCCTTTCTCTTGAATATCCACTTACAACTAACCAACTTCTATTTTTCAGGTTTATCCACCAATTCCCAGGTCTTATTCTTGTGTAATGAGTTGATTTCTTCATTCATAGCTAGTATCCACTTATCACTATCATTGTTGTCCATAGCTTCTCTGTAATTTCTAGGTTCATCACAACTAATGTCTTCAGCTATTGATAGAGAAAAATAAATCATGTCTGCATATCCGTATCTCATAGGAGGTCTGATATTCCTTCTTTGTCTATCTTTTGTAAGACTGTAAGTGTCTTCTTTGTATTGGTGTTGCACATCTATCCCCTCATTAACTGGCTGCAGATTTATAATTTTATCCTCATTATTTCTCTCATGATCTTCATGGCCTTCATGATCTTAATTAGAACTCTGTATTGGCTCCACCTCAAACTAGAATCTCGGTTCAATTTCTGACTTATCTTTTCTAAAGTTTCCATCATCAGTCATTTTGTATAATTCCTACTCATTAAACACAGCATCTCTGCTGATTATTGTCTTTGGATGACTGTCATCTATACACCATAATCTGTATCCTTTAACACCTTCTGGGTATCCTAAAAAATACACTTCTTTGCTCTTGGATCAAGATTTCCTTGGTTTACATGAGCATATTATATACAACAAAAAACTTTTAGATTATTATAATCAGCTGGATGTCCAGACCATATTTCCATTGGGGTTTTCAACCCAATTGCTGCAAATGGGGTTCTGTTTATCAAGTAACTAGCTGTTGATACAACTTCTGCCCAAAATGACTAAGGTAGTCCTGCATTTGAAAGCATATATCCCACTCATTCGAGGATAGTCCTATTCATCCTTTAAGCAAGACCATTTTGTTGAGGAGTCTTTCTAATCGATTTGTGCCTAGCAATTCCATGTTTGCTGCAAAATTCATTAAACACATCTCAACAAAATTCCCATCCATTGTCAGTTCTTAGTTTCTTAATTTTTCTCCCGGATTGATTTTCCACTAAGACCTTCCAATCTTTAATTTTTCAAAGAGTTGGTCCTTTTTTTCAACATTATCACCCACAATCTTCTAGATTAGTCATCAACAATTGATAGAAAATATCTACTCCCACCATGAGACTGTACTCTAGCAGCCCCCCATAAATCTGAGTGAATATAAATACAAGATCCCTTTTGTGTTATGTATCCCAGTCCCAAACTTCACCCTATGAGATTTCCCATATACACAGTGTTCACAAAAATCAAGTTTGGTTACCTGATCTCCAAGAAGTAGACCTTGTTTGCTCAACTCATTCATTCCTAGCCTCATGTGGCATAACTTTGCTCGATGAAAAAACTGCATTGTTGCATCAACTTCTCCTGTAATTGTTTGTCATTGTAGCAGATACATACCATATTCCAGTGTTCCTTTCATTAGTACCAATGATCCCTTTGAAATCTTTAGCACCCCACCTTCAGCTCTAAAGTTGTAGCCTTCTCGATCAAGCATCCCAAGAGATATTAGGTTCCTTTTCAAGTCAGGAACATGTCTTACGTTTTATAAAGTTCTTTCCATCCCATCATATGTCTTGATTATTACAGAGTTAATTCCAGTGATTGGACAAGCTTTATTGTTTACCAAAAGAACTTGGCCACCATCATACTGTCTATAGGATCTAAACCAAGACTTATTTGGGCACATATGGAATGAGCACCTGGAGTCCAAGACCCACTCCTTTTATGCATTCTTGGAGGTAATTGACAGAACTTCAGCACTTTCATACCCCTTTGAGGCTATATCAGCATCACGATCGTCCTTTATCTTCTCATTCTTGCCTTTTAAATATCCTTTATTCTATCAGGCCAGTTCGTCCTTACGTGGCCTTCTTTATGGCAATGATAATACTTTCTTTTCACTGTTCTTGACTTTGATCTTTCTTTGTTTTTCTTGTTCTTAAAATCCCTTTTCTCAGGTCTCCCTCGTGCCATCAGTCCTTCACTTGATCTATTTTCTTTCATCTATGATTTCTTCTTGAGTTCCTTTGAGTTAAGTGCTGATTGAACTTCTTCCAAGGACAGAGAGTCATGACCAAACAATATTGTGTCATAGAAGTGCCCATACTGATCATGTGGAAGTGAATTTAGAAGGATAATTTCCTGATCCTCATCTTCGATGTTTACTTCGATATTTTTAAGATAAACAATGACTTTTTTTGAAATCATCGAGATGATCTTCCATTGTTTTTCCTGGTAACATCTTGAATGAATACAACTTCTGTTTGAGATACAAATGATTTTCCAGTGACTTTGTTATGCACAGACGCTCAAGTTTGAGCCAAAGACCTGTAGCAGTCTTTTCTTTGGATACTTCTCTGAGAACTCTATCCCCAAGGCTCAAGATGATTGCACTATGGGCCTTGTCAAGAATATCTGCCTTCCCTTTTTCAGAGAGTGAGCTCGGCAAATTCTTCTCCCCATTCGTAGCATCTTGCAAACTCTATTGAACCAAGAGTGCCTTCATCTTCACTCGCCAAAGTCCAAAATCATCTCTTCCCGTGAATTTTTCAAGATCAGGCTTCGCGGAGCCCATCTCTTGTTGAGTATTAAACCAGAAAAACACAATATCAAAGTTAATAAACTGATTTAAAAATGATCAGATTATAACAAGCACACACACAGAAATCAAGAACACATAAATTTAAAGTGGTTCAGCTTAATAAGCCTACATCCACCAGGAAGCCTCTCAAGGGCAGTTTCTTATTCAGTTACAAAGAGTGAGAATTATACAAGAGACATACATCATGCCAACTGATTTTTGCAAGGGTGTTATTTATAGCCCAAGCCTTCTAACTGCCTAGTAACAAACTAACTGACTTAGTTATTTTCTGTTACTAACAGAGCATCAATCCGGATCTACTACTAGCACCAAATCAGCTTATGCCACATCAGATAGTGATTAACCTTTGATTCATAACCACTATCAACATGACTTTTATCAAGAAAATGAAAAGACAACAAACAAAAGCACAAATAACAAGAAGTCGCAAACCCACATCTCACTATCAAAAATATAATTTAAAGTTAAGACTTACCCCCGTGTGTTAACCCATTCATATCTTATGCTTTAACCCACTTGTACCCATTGCGTACGTGTAAGTCTAAAGTTCTATTCGGGGTAAGTCTAATTTTGCAAATTATCTGAGGGTTATGGTAAATAAAACAATTAAAGAACATAAACATCAAATTAAATCAAGAAACCCTTTAGGTTTGATGAACCCTTGTTCCAAAATTGATCAAACTTATGTTGTCCAATCCCAACTTTTGTATTTAGACATTAGGACTTTCATAATAGTTTTTAGGCTTTGGTACTTTTTCGTCGATGAATGTGGTTTTTTCTGAATTTCGTACATTTATTGGTGAAGCTGCAAAAAAAATCTAGAATACAATTATAGAGGTACCAAAGTCTAAATAGTACTACCCAATTCAAAATCAACTTTCTTTAGAAAAAGGCACATAAACACAAAAATTATTTATCAATTCCAGGACAATAATAATATCAAACTAAGGCACAAATCAATAAGAACTCACAAACCCACGAAAATTAGAGTAATTTTATAGAGACCCTCAAATTATACCGAAGAAACATTGAGTTCTCAAAAAAGCACTGGTTGGTATTTAAATGTACAGTTTCACGCACTTTCGTACATTTATTGGGGAACTTGTGAAAAATACGAAATTCTAGAAAACAATTATAGAGGTAACAAAGTCTAAATAGGACTACCCAAGTCAAAATTAGCATTCTTTAGAAAAAGTAACATAAAAAATTTGCAAAAACAAAAGGCACATAAACCCAAAAGTGCATATCAATTTGAAGATATTTATCAATAAAACCCAATATAATAGTAACATCAAACTAAGGCACAAATCAACAAGAACTTATAAACCCACAAAAATGGTTGAATAATCCTATGGGTACACCCTTTATTGTCACGCTTTTATCTTTTATCGATACGCTAGTGTGCATTTAATGTATTGGCAATCAAACTTTATTAATTACGAGTAATTCATACAGGAACCAATTTATTAAAAACACATAGAAGAGTTATAATAAAGAATGTCTTCGTAGAACTACTGGTTCCATAAAACTACTTTAAATCATCACTTTTAAACGGGACACACTTTATTGATACTTTTTAACACATTAATAAACATTTAATGTATTGGTCAATCAAACTCGGTAGAACTTTTCATCCCAAGAACTACTCAAAATTTTCACTTTAAAAGAAAAAATTAAATCAAGAAACCGTTGAGGGTACTCACATGTAGAGGCCTTGTACCAAAATTGACTGCTCATCCACTGTCCAATCCATAGATAAACCCGGGTTATGTTGCAACAAGAAACCTCTATTATCTGGGCTTTGAAAATAATCCCATGCAAATTAGAGCAACTTTGACTGCTTTGTTGAGCTGGTTCACATGGGTTTTCCATCATTAATGCATATACATGCAGGTTCTAATTAATAAGAAATAACCTAATTTATAGATTCTCATACATGAGAGTGAGGGCGTATTTGGTAGGGGTGGCAATTCGGGCACGAACCCGATAACACGACATGACCCAACACGAAATTAAAATAGCATGTCGTGTTCGGGCCAGAATTTTTGGCCCACTAATGGGTCGTGTCGTGTTCGTACCAGGAAATTGACCCAAAATTGGCCCGTTATAGCCCAATTACAACACGATAGGCGGCCCGATAAGAATGCCAAATTGACCCAAATTGACCCGAGTTTGTGTTTTAAAAAAATAATAAAATAATAAATAGATGATATAAAACCAAACTTAAAAAAAAATACGCTCCACTCACTCCAGACTCGTCTAAAGACTAAAACCCTTTTCCAACACTTAAGAGAAAAAAGGTGTGCGATTTTCGGCAAGCTAAGGAGATTTCCGACCGACCACCGACATTCTTCTTCTTCGTTTTGAGGTTAGTTTTTCTTCTTATTTTTGCAATCTCTTAATAGATTTGACTTTTCTTCGTATTTTCCTTTATTTCCATGTAATAATTTACTGTTAACCTCATGAAATCAAAATAAATAAAACTAGGGTTTTTATCATTTTTGGGGATTTTGAAACCCATACCGACATCATCTCCTACCATGACTCCCTCTTTAATTTTACGTGGAAAATTTTATCTTTGAAATTGCAAAGAGGGTTGGAAAATCCATTAAAATTGATTTTAAAAGGTGTTGCAAAGAGGGCTGGACCATTAGTTTGTTTGATTTCCCATGTCTGTGTGAATAACAAATGGGAATAATTTTCGATGTTTGTGTTTGATTTTTGTCATATATAATTTCTGTTGCTATCATTTTTTTGTTCATAGTAGAAGATCTAATAAGTGTTGGGACTGATGGGTTATCATGTCGGGCAGTGTCAATCGTGCCTAATTGGCATAATATTTTTATCGTGCTACTCGTCTCGGTTCGTGTTACTAACGGGTCGTGTTCGTGTTAGCAAAAAAAAAATATGATATCGTGTCGTGTTCGTGCTGGTTAAAATCTTGTCAGGTCGCGTCGGGCCAGGCCCAAACACGACCCATTAGCCCGAATTGCCACCCCTAGTATTTGGTTCGCTGCTCAGAAAACTGAATTTAGACGATATTTTTAAATACAGTTGTAAAATTCGATTTTTTGTGTTTATAATTATTGGTGTGCGTTTGGTAAACTTGTTTTTAAATACAGTTTTTTGAAAAGTTGATAAAATTGGCAATCATGCATATTTATAATGTACATATATACATGAGGCATTCCCATTTAGATCCTATTAGATCTTTTTTTAGATATTATAGTCCCACCATGTTTTCCCCTTACATATAATTCCTACTTCTAATTTTTTGGAACTTTTCTTCACAATTTTTATCCTTTTAAAACCAACCATCAGTAACTTCCTTGAGGAAGTTACATAAGCGGTTGAACTTTTATTTTTAATCTTCAAATGATCATAACTTTTAATTGACATATCTGTTTTTGCAAAATTACTATTTTTGAAATCTGCTCAATGAGATCTATCAAACAAGATTCATGAAGCCTATTTAATTTCAAAGAAAAAAAATTACACAGACAGTAAACTTTACTATATGCACCAGAAAGAGAAATAGGTTTATATCTATAACATTCTCACAAACAGTAACATTTACTGTGTTAATATTACACAGTATATATATATATATATACACACACACACACACACACACACACACACACACACAGAGTGGATCCAAACCCTTTTTTTCAAAATTGTTATATTTTTAAAGGTCCACGCTACTAACAACCTTTATCAGAGATTCGATTTTGGGGTGGATAGGGTTGGCATTGGGTTAGGTTTATATATGTAACATTTTCACAAACAGTAACATTTACTGTGTTAACATGGTGTATATATATATACTAGGGTATGCCCGTGCCCGGAGGCACGCTGAAAATCGCAAAGCGACAAAAATTTTCAAAGTGCGTAATTATAAAATGGAAATATATTCATTCCCCAACAAAAAAATGTAATTTTAAAAAAAATGGTCATAATCTCTTTTGGGTATAAGTCTATTCAATGCTCAAATAAGAACAAATAGTCCAACAACATTCAGACAGTCTAAATTCATCAAATAAACTCGCATTTAAATCAAATTAACAATGTGTCATCAATTTAAAAAAAATGGACACAGTCGCCTTTGCTTAACAACTAATCGTACAATATTCAAAAAGTGCAAATAATTCATCCAAATAACACAATCATAAAATGACAAAAAAATCCAAAGTATATAATTACAAAACAACAAATTTATGTTTTTATGGGTGTTTACTTACTTTCATGGGTGATTACTACTTACTTATTTCCTTGAATTTAGGGGTTCTATATAAATAAAATAAAATAAATGCGTGTAACTATTGAAAGAACTCACATTCAGCAATGTTATTCTTTAACTTTCTATTATACAATGCAAAGGCTTGAACTTAAAGAAACATTCAAGTTAATATGAAGATTAATGAATTGAACTCAAATAATAATTAAAAATACTTGAAGCAACCAAAAATAATTGAAGCAACCATAAATAATTAAAAAACAATGACCTCCTTTAATACAGGTTTAGAAAAGAAAATAATGGGTTAAAAATACACCACTATTAATTATTTGAAAAAGAGTCTTAAGCATTCTCCTGGATTAGCACAACCAAAAAAACCCAGTTTCTACATAATTCTTCACATAATATTATTTACTCTACACCCACATTAAATAAGAAGATTTTGGTTACATCTCAAAATCATGAACATTAAGAAACAGTATATATATATATATATATATATGTGTGTGTGTGTGTGTGTGTGTGTGTGTGTGTGTGTGTGTGTGTGTGTGTGTGTGTGTGTGTGCACAGTAAACATTAACTCTCTCTCTCAGAACTTGCTTAATTGTAATTGCACGTTTGCTTTAAATTTAAAATTGTAGAACAATTTAAACTTGTAGAACAATTAAGCAGGTTTATCTCTGTCTGCTCTCAAAACCGTCCAACACAACAATTGTTTTATACCTAAAGGAATAAAACAGAACAAAACAGTTTTAATTGGAAAACAAACTCCTCTTCTTTAAACACATTAGAGTTTCGAAGAAACCATCCCTTGACAAAAGAACGAACTATGGAAAAGAAAAACCATTCATTGGATTTGGCTTGTAGTAGTTCTTGGAACATATATCTTCTTTCTTCCCACGTTGGATTTGGCTTATAGTAGTTCTTGGAAAAGATATCTTCTCTCCTCCACGGTTGATTAATGAGGAACAGATATCTTGGAACAGATATCTCAGATTAAGGAACTTAAACATCTATTAAGGAACCACCCATCTATTATTGAAATTTAGTCAAATAACACCATAACTAACATAGGCTACAACATAATCCATGCCCTCATCATTAGTACATGTTGGAAATAAAACACAAAAGAAAAAAATGAAACTAAAAGTCTTAAACAAACTATTTACATGTACGTAAATGGGTTCCTCAACGATGTTCAACCAATCGTCCACAACAATAGGCAAAAAGGGATATTTCACTAATTAAAAATAATTTATCAGGCCCAACAATAAGCAAAGCAAAGTTGCAACAATAGGTAAAAAAGTTAAAATTTCAACAAAGGATTGATGTATCTGCATTACGTTCTGTGGAAGTTACCTGTTAAATAATTTAACACAATCACCACCTCTTACCTTTATCTTTTGTTTCCTGGTAGTTTAGTTCTAAGCTATTCAGTTGGACTATTTAAATCAAACTCATTTTCCTTGATAAGTGCACCATGGATTTAGCAATATTAATATTTTTATTGGATAAACAGGTTGCATGCTCAAGCACTCACCCTTATTGCATTAGCAGGAGCTGCAGTTATTGAGTACTATGACCACAAGTATGGAGCCAAAGCAGAGTGTGTTGCCAGCTTCCTGGATGTGGACGGGCATCCTCGAAAAAGTTAAAAAAAATACTTCACGAAAGCAAGAACGAATTGTTGACACATACTTCCATTTAATTCAATGTTAGTGGTCATTATCCAGTTTTAGTCATATTAGTACAAAGTATATTACCAAGAAATGTCTAGAGTTACCTGAGCTCAAATATATCTTCATTTATTCTGGTATGAAAACCAAGACGTAAGAAATAAAAAAATGCATAGGTAGGGGTCGTTCAAATAAAGGGAAAGTGGTGGGCCACTGTTGAACATTAAGGGTCGGCAAGGTTTAGGCAACATAAACATATCAGCAGTAGTTTTTCACACTAAAAGGAGGGAATTTGATGAATTTCAAAAACAAAACTTAAAAAGTGGATATACAAACTCATTTAGAACCTCTTAGGCATTGCCTCTACATGGATTCAAGGAATTGCAGATTGGGTCGTCAATATATTCTATTGAATCAAAAAATAATGTCAACATGATAAAAAAAAATATGGGAAAGTACAGATTAGGTCGTCAATATATTCTGTTGAATCAGGCCTTGAGCTTTCTTTTATTTCTTTTATAAGATAGGATAGGATTATTTTTCTGCTGACCCTAAATAAATTTAAAGGAAATTAGGAAAAAGAAGACCAATATGTATCAACTCCACCAAAGGATATAAATATTGATGAGAATGGTAATACACTTATGCAGATATCAATAATTACATAAACCAATAAAGCAAGGAACATGCGGAAATTATGTGTTATGAGGATTCTCCGAAGTGTGATTCCAAAAGAAAAATAAAAAAATAAACTGTATTTGATGAAAAAGTTCATTGAGAGACGTACCAGATCTGGAGGTGCTACAGGTGAGTGGATATGGATGATCCGCATAATAGCAAGAAAATATAGTCTAACTGGAACCACACCGCCCACTCCAACCCGAAACCACTACGGAGAGTTGCTGTTAGATCATCCATTGAAGCCAAAATGCTACCTAGAATGAAACTTATTAAAAGAAAAAACTCCACTTTACGTACTTATGTTATTTTTCATATAAGAATCACTTGGCACTTTTGCCATACACCTTTTTCAACTTATTAAAAAGATGTATGGAAAAAGTGCCGAGTGATTCTTATATGAAAAATAACATAAGTACATAAAGTGGAGTTTCTTACCATCAGAAAATGATAGAGTCGGGTTTATCATCATTTCAAACATGGCACACGTGCTCGCAGAAAGTAACCCAAAATCTGAAACAAAGAAATATGATGTAAAGACCTAAAGCCAACATAAAATCAAGGAGATTGACAATTAATAATAAACTAATCAGTTGAAAGATACTTCTAAAAACACATTGCCAAAACATATACAAATAAGAGAAGTAAAATAAAAAGTAAAAGTAAAACAAAAATATTGGCCTTTTCTCAAACATTTAAGAGGCGTCAAAAATACACTTTATATCCTTTGAGAATTAACTTGCACATACCATCAATGCACCAATTATCTCAAGAACTTACATTATAAATAAGAGTCCCAATCACCCCTCACTCTAACTTAACCCAAACAATCCCATTTAAAGATCAACGCTTTTCTTACCATTTCTAAAAATATCTTACACTTTTATCGGGAAGGAAAATAGTCCATATCTACATACCAAAACTAAAACGTAAAAAATCGCCCCAAGGGCCATTCAATAAAATGTAAATACTCCATCTATAAAATTAGAAAGGAAGAGCCTTCACCTCATTGGGAAGGATTGCTTTAACTTCTTTGTCAACGACAATGTTGGTAATGTTGTTTTACTCGCTGAATTGTAGCAGCATAACCACCTTGAATGCAGATATAATCAGCGTCAGTTGATGAGAAAAAAAGCCAAATTATCTCATATTTTGAACAGTGCACCCATCGTAAATGGTCACGGTACGATCATCTCCACCCACTGCAACATTACTAGTTGAAGAGTTAAAAACAGCATAAAACAAAATTTATACTCCATACAAAATTTATTTAAAATGAAGAAAATATTATAACAAAAAGTTATGGAGCTCAATCAAACCTAAAATCCAAATAGAGAAAATATCGAGCACATAGGAGGGAGTTACCAGAGTGCGTGGAAGACAAGTTTGAGAGAGACGACCTTGTTGTTCTGAATTCAACCCACTTCATGCAACACCAACGAAGCAATTAGCGTATGAATATATCAAACATATAAGAGGCTATAAATGATAACAAAGTAAAATGTTCTCTAACTCTAAATAACATAAATAGCAATATAAATGAATAGAATAACAAACAACAATATAAGTGAATAGAACAGCAAACTGTAATACCCCGTATTTTCGTGATATTTATTTTTGGGATTAATTAAATTAAATGTGAATTAATTTGGGAATTAATCCGGATAAAATACTAACGAGATGTGAGTTGGTATTTGATTATAATGTGTATGTATGACTATATATGAATATTGAACTATGAAACTTGTCGTGAGATTGAAATACGGCAATTTGGAATTTTGTTGAGACGCGTGTGACAGTCACGTCAGGAATATTATTATTTAATTAAAAAGTGAATTTTATTTCTATAAACCGTATGGTTGTTTTGAGTGCGCCAACGCGTCCGGAAGGGTCGAGATAGTCAGAAAATACTAGCCGGGGGTTTAGTTTGAGTCCCGGGGCATTTTTAGGTCATGCCGGCAACGTATAAGGGTAGTTTGGTAATTTTAGATTTTTGGGAATTAAAACCAACGAAAATTAGGAAATAAAAATCTGATTTGTTAATTACCCACTAAACCCACTAACTAAACCTTATGACCAAATGGGCTACGGGGGTTATTAGAATTAGTTCCAAGAGTTTCCTAAGGAAAACCCTAGCCACCATTGTCACCTTGGAGAAGAAGAGCTTGTAGAGAGAAAAGAGAGGAGAAATTCTGCAGAGAGAGCGAGAACAATTCAATCCTCAACATCAAATTCAGAGTTATATCAAAGGCAAGTGGTTTAATTACGTTAATTGCATTGAATGTTTCTTCCATGCTTAGACATTTCTGGAAATTTCATTGTTCTTGGGAGATTGATGAAAACCCATTAAATTGGAATTAGAAACTTACTTTTTGATGAGGAATTGCATGTAGAAATGTATTTAGGTGATTATTCTGATGATAATAGATCTTGTATGAAATAAAAACGGATTTGATTATGACCATTGATGATCTTAAAAATTTCTAGGGTTCATGTTCTTGAGATTGGGAAAAATGTAGAGACTTGATAATTGGTTGATGATTAGGATGAATTAATCCTATAAACATGTTATTATATGACCTAAGTATGTTTAGGAATGATTAGAAACCTTGAACAATTGTTGGATTGATGTTTGAATGTGAGTAGAGGTGAAGAAAAGTTGGAATAACGAGTTTGGGAAAATCTGGGCTCGAAACTGGCCTCTCGTTATAAGACCTGCCCAGGTCGTTCGAACGAGCTCGTTCGAACGAGCTTCTAACGAGTTGACAATTTTCCTTATAACGAGAGGAATGTTCGTTCGATGTCTTTCGTTCGAACGAGATCTCGTTAGATGCCCAGTTCGTTCGAACGAACTCTCGTTCGAACAGCCTCGTTCGAACGAGACTTCTAACGAGCTGACAGTTTAGGCTTTTTGGCCTGTTTTGATTTCGCGTGTCCCGTAACCTTGTTTAATTGTAGAGATAACATTCCCTTGATGATAGATTAACATAGTTAGGACATTTGGGATATATTGAGGAGTAAAACCTAGAAGTGCAATTCGAATTGAATGGAAATTGTGGAATAGGACGTGAGTGACTATTACGATGTGAGAATTATTAACGGCTTAAATAATTGAATTAATCGGGAACTTATGAATTGTGAAACATTATAAGTCGGTACGAGAATGAGAAGTGTACCACAAATAAATTGCGGTGATTACTAAGATGTGTGTATACTTGGTATATGTATATGATTTTACGTGTATGACATACCTACCATACTTGCTATCACGGGAGGTTTACGTTCGCTTAGGGCCCTCTAATCCTTGTGTTGCCCGGATTTAGATTGGTACCTCGAGAACATAGGTCAGAGAAGGACTTATTGGGATGTTAATAAGACTGCTGGTCGTGGGAGCGTAGGTATGTGCGTGACCCATGTGATGTGACAGTGTTCGCCTCCATTGTTTGTGATTTGCTATTATCTGAGAACGATTCCTGAGAGATTCGGAATGCGTGATCCTTATGTACGTGATGTACCAGGATGGATAGCAGAGTATGTGTGTACCGCAGCTTAGTCTCGGGTGCTTGTATTGTATATTTATGACGGGAATAATATACACTTAATTAATGAGAACTTTCATGTGGTATTGTGTGTATAAATATGGAAACGCTTTAAGAAAATATAAAAGGATAACCTGAAATGAATTGTATTGCTTAATTGAGAATCCGAGTGTAGGTAATGCCTCTATTTCATTGATAACATTAGAATGTAAAATGGGAACCGAGTAGAAAGGTTAGAACTCATGTCAGTTTAGTAAGAGGTAATTATCACTTATATGGGTGCTATACGTTAGGGGTGCACAATTAGACGAGAGGTGAGTATTTCATGTGAGTGAACGTCCTAACATGTATTTTGCATTCATTGTTTTAATGTATTAAAACACTTGTTGTTTTTAAAATAATCCCCACTTTCGGGCTCTGACCCGTTTGCTTTCAAATCTATTTTTTTGTAAAAACCATTTTAGGTGCCCAGCCACAAGGACACCATGCTTAGGATTTTCATTCAGGTGACGAGCTGTAGCTATTTGTGGGAGTTAAAGGACTTTGCTAGTAGACGCTTCATTTATCTTGACTCTATATTCAGCTTTCATCAGTTGTAGGGCATGTCGCCCATTTCTATTAGTAACATTTCCTATTTCAGATTTTCAGACTTTTGGCATGTAATTAATTCAGGTTACTTTGTTTTACTTAGTTCAGTTGTGGGATTGTTGTGAGGAGTTTTCCTCCGGACTCATTATTATGTTGTTGGTTATTCTATTATTTCGTTATAGTGAATGGTTGTTATTCTTTCATTATCCACTTATTGCATGTTAATCAGAGTTAACTTAAAATTTGGCAACTCACTTTTTAAATACTAGGTGGTTAGTAATCATTAAAATGTTTTTGACAGTGATGCTATTAACTGAACCAACTTGGAATTTTGGTATTAATTTAATAAAGGAGTAGCTACCCGGTATTTAATTAGACGGGGTGTCACACAAACGTGAATCGAACAGCAAACATCAAACATATTAATGGACCATGAATCCAAACAGCAAATGATGAATCGTATAAATCGACCATGAATCGAAACAGCAAACCGCAAACGTGAACAAAAATAGAGTAATAAGCGAACAACAAACGATGAATCAAACATGAATCAAGCAGGTAAACATAGTGCAAACAGGTATAAAACGATCATTAATTAGATCTAAAAATAAATAATGGAACAATTAAATTACTCAAGGAATCCAACTCTATTTTTAAAGTAAAGGAATCTAACTCTATTTTTAAGGAATCTAACTCTATTCATATTAGAGCACCTATCACAGTAAAGGAAAAAATTGGAAAAAATAAAGATCACCACAAACATATATGTTACCTGTAAAACTCCTACAAAAAGGTTAGAAGAATTAAAATAAAAATCTAACCAAATGAAATGACACCAGTGAAACCAAATCAAAACCTAAAATCGAAACCATTTGGGATTATAAAATACCCAAAAGCCGTAATGAAAATGAAACAAATAACCAAAAGCCCTAATGAAAATTAAGTAAAGATTCAAAATAAAATCGAAATAAGATACGTGGTGGTGTCAATCATGGCTTGCGATTTGAAACCTAAATGTAACAAAGTAAGATTCAAAATATTACAGATCTAACACAAATCTAACAAAAATCTATAGATCTAACAAAAATATGTTGTTGGAAGAGTTGTTTGCATGCGTATGAAAATACTCGCATATGAGATGCGTATGTGAGGAAAAAACAGAACTATCATACCA
The DNA here is from genome assembly GCA_949130495.1 of Sambucus nigra. Classification (NCBI taxonomy): domain Eukaryota; kingdom Viridiplantae; phylum Streptophyta; class Magnoliopsida; order Dipsacales; family Adoxaceae; genus Sambucus; species Sambucus nigra. The sequence goes on along the minus strand of OX422215.1, from coordinate 661,085,257 downwards.
AAAGCCCACCCAAAATCGCATTTGAGATGCGTGTGTGTGAAAACAATCGCATCGGAGATGCATGTATGTGAAATAAATTACCTGTAGGAGTGTGAAGAAAAAGAAGAGGGGGCATTGGTAGGGGTGACGGCGGAGAGAGGGAGTAGGGTTTGTGTTGGGAGGCGTAGAGAGATGGGGGTTCTGTTTCTTTCACACCCGTTCAGTGTTGCCCAATTTTTGTCCAAAAGAAAGAGTGTGTAGTCTAATACATGGATGACAACCCTTGGATCGTACGCGTGGCAAAATGTAGACCTTTGGATCGTTCATGACATCATCTTTTCATCTTATTTTATATATATATACAGTGGATCCAAACCTCTTTTTTTCGATATTATCTTATTCTCAATGGTCCGCGCTAGCGGCATCCAATTCCCACCACCACCCACCCCCATTGTCGGAGCTACAACAACATTCATCAGATCTCTGATTTGGGGTGGCAATGGCACGGACCTTGGGAAATAAGAGAATATTGGATAAATGGGGTTTGGATCCACCCGAGCTTCGGTTTGGGGTGAGTAGGGTTGGCATTGGGTTAGGTTTCTATCAGTAATATTTTCACAAATAGTAGCATTTACTATGTTATAACACAGTATATATATATATATATATATATACGGTTGATCCAAACCTCTTTTTTTATGATATTGTCTTATTTTTAACGATCCGCGCTAAGGGCATCCAATCCCCACCACCACCCACCCCCATTGTCGGAGCTACAACAACTTTCATCAGAGATCCGATTTAGGGGTGACATGGGGTACCGCTGGCGCAAACCTTAGGAAATAAGAGAATATTGGATAAATGGGGTTTGAATCCACCGGAGCTCCGGTTTGGGGTGAGTAGGGCTGGAATTGGGTTAGGTTTATATCTGTAACATTTTCACAAACAGTAACATTTACTTGGAGGTTGCTTTTCAAAATTTTCGTCCACCAAATCATCTTCAAGGTTGTTGAGGATATCAAATGAATTGCTTACTTGAGTTTCAAAATGACTGTTTCCACCTTTTTTGTAATCGAATCTTCAATGCTTTGGCGGAATTTAGACTCATTCTTAAATCAAATTTTGGGAGTCGACAAATTAATTCACTCCAGGATCTCTTAAATTAGGCATGTTCTCATGGTCTTCCTTTCCACAAAAATAATCATTTGTTAAAAAAGACAAATTAGAATTGTCCTCGAGAGGAGGCATATCTCCATACCAATCTTCATTAACCGTTTAACTAAGGTATACATGATGGATGTCTTTTATAGACATCATGGTCTTGTTTAACTAAGTTTGGGAAGGGGAAAATGCTTGTAACTATAGTACTACATGTGTGTGTTGGATCTCTCATATGGAAAGAATAAATGATTAATTAATTTCTATAAGGCATGTTCTGGGGACGCTATCTTTTAGGCGACATTTCTCCCAATCCGATTAAGAAAGAACCGGGAGTACACTATGGGTGTATTTGAATCTGCCTTCCAGATATAATGCAGTGTATGAACAATTATTTGATTCAAACTATGCACTGTTTGATCAAACCAAGAACACTTTGAATTTGTAATATGATAATGCCAAAATATAGATGTAATACCCCGTAGTTTTATAGATATTTAAATTACATAAGTGGCGCAATTTGGTAACTAGAGGAATTTTTGTGAGTAGTAATTTTGGTATTAATGAGTTAGATTATTACCGGTGTGGGTTACATTTACTTTTAGGACTAAGTGAATGAGTTGGATTATTTTAGTTACTTGTCGCAGTTGGGAAAAGTGACAAAGGATAATATTTTATTTAGAAAACACGTGTTGAGATGTGTTGCATTTAATTAGTGAATTTTAGTTAAGTGACTCGGTTGGAGATCTCGAGTGCGCGGTTGGTTTCAAAATGGCCGAGATAGTCAGAATAGAGTATCCGGGGGTAGCGTTTAGGTTTTGGGGATTTTTGGACTAGTAGGGACTCGCATTTGAGTATACGAGTAAATTTTAAATATAATAAGGGATAAACTTTATAAACCCTTATAACCCTTATTTCTCTCACAATTCAGCCCTAGGAGAGAGAAATGGAAGAGAGAAAAGGAAGAAGAGAAGAGAGGAAGGAAGAAAGGGTATTCTGGGCCAACTCCGCGGGATTCGACTCGAGGTCGTCACATTTTATCCACGAGGTAAGTGTTTAACTTGCTTTAATGATTTAGTGTGTTTATATCTCATATTATAGTTGGTGTGTAAAACTATAAATATTTTTGAGTTGGGTTTTCATGAATCAAAATGAGTATTTTGGAAGTTGAACGGATAGAACTCAGATATTATCCAATTTGAGAAACTTAGGAATTAATTGAAATTAGTTATTGATTATTGGTTCTAGGATGATTAGAACCCTTTTTATGTGTGTATATATTGTTGGTTGGGGTTGTATGATGAGAGGAGAGTAAATAAAAGCTTGTAGGAATGTTAATGGCCGAAATAGAGTCTCGGAGAAGAGGCTGATCTGATCGATCGATCAATCGACAGCCAGGGGTCGATCGATCGACCCTTCCGAAATTTTGACAATTTCGGCTTGTTTAGTTTAAATGGGATAAATTCCAAATTTAATTGTTTTTAGATTATTTATTTGAGGAAATAAATATCCAACTAGGAAAAATTCATACCTAGCCATTTAAGGGAATTAATGGGGACTAGGAGGGTGTAAAATTGTGTGGCACTTAATGTGTAGTTTTGAGGAAAGTAAATTGTGGAGTTAGACATTTGGGGTTCCTAAAAATAGTGTGGGAACTTCTAAATTATTAATTGAGTGAGGTGTATATCTTGGGTTAGTTGAAAGTAAAATTTAGGGCTTACTAATTTTGGGGTGTTTGGGACGAGTAACACTCAGGGTGGTATTTCGGCGGATGATTACATATATATAATTGTGCGCGTAGAAGATGTATTTATATGACGATTATGTTTGAGTAAATCCTACGTGGAGACTACGATGGAATTTAGGATATGGGCTAAAGAGAATCAAGCAGTTATCCTATACGTCTATTGACGACTATTATTATAGGTGATAAGATACCTACGAAATTAAGATACGTAGTACATGTGCTATTTAATTATTACGAATTGGTATATTCGGGATTAGATATAAATCCTTAAAAGTGATTAAGGTGCGATTTATATTTTAAGTAAGAGAATACTTATGGGATTAGTATTTTAAGAGTATAAATGCTTATATACTATTACGAATGGGAACATTCAGGGTTATTGGCTATCGCTATAAGAGTTTGGCAATTATAACCATAATACATTGAGAAGTGATATAGATTATATATATACGATGTTGTTAAAGTATATATATGATATGATATGGAAATAAATATATCTGTGTGTGATTGGTATATTTTTACTTTAGAGACTGGTTCCATACGCTTCCCCGGGCATAGGGATGGACAGCCAGATTATATATTTTCTCTAGTGCGATCCAGGGAGGTTGTGCAATGTGGGTGAATCCCCTGGCTTGAGGAGCAGGGAGATTATATACCCAGGTCATATCGTCCCGCACATGAGTGCGGTATTGTTATTCCACTTTCAAGAGGGAATATGATCGCCTCCACCGTTGTGTATTTTTACCATAACCATGAGTGAGTCTGGCTTAGTACCGTGGTTGATTGAGTAAACTCGGATACATATAGGCACTATGAGACTGCATGCTCGAGTTATAGCTCGGTGGGATGGATATTATTCTTATGTTTGTAATAGGTATAATTATACTTGTTGCGTATACTATATTGCTTGTATATGAAATGAGATATCTTATAAAGTAGAAAACAAGGTGCTATTCTTCTTCCGTTATTCTTCTTCCCGTAGTATTATATCCGGAGTAATAAAAATGTGAATCATAGGTTCTAGTGAGAACTATATATATATATATATATATATATATATATATGTATGTATATATATATATATATATATGCGTTATGTGCTGAAGGCCTAATGGATATCGACGATCAACATTGTCATGTAGTAGTGTATCGAGGGGTTTCCTTATTTTGATTTTGCTTCGCGAGACACCCCACGCACGAACGTATCACAATGTTGGGAATAGGGAGAAGTTTAGCCCTCAGTACTCGGTTTTATGAGGATTTTTAAAAGATGGGTGAAATAGATTAGTTAGGTCGGGTAGCTTAACTAGGTAGTTTAAAATGTATGCGATAGGTGTGCACTATTAAAAGAGGGGTGAGGGCTATCTCACGAGAGTGCGATACCAGTTTAAATATGAGAGATATCATATTTTAAAATATGATATTTAAGAACTTGCTAAAATATTTTCAAAACTCGGGCTCTGACCCGTTTCTCTATTTTTCCCTCTCTTGTCATATATGTATACATTAGGTGTCCAAACATAGGGGATGCCTGGATGATGATTCCTTCGAGTTAGACGTTTGCTGCGCAACTGTGGATGCAAACAAGTTTATTTTAGATGCTTCTATTCTTGTTATCTAGATAGGAGGCATTGTAGTAATATTCGGGCCGATAGCCCAATTGTATTCATTTATTCCTTTATCATTTTTTTAGTGCGACACTCGATTTGGTTGTACTATGTTGTACCGAGTGTTCGGTTATTTTATTTCATTTCAGTTGTTGCATACAAACTGTTGTGATTGATTTATTTGAAAGATTTGGTTAAAAATATTAGTTAAATAAAATTTTGACGCCAGCCTATTAGGTTATTGGTAATTAAATTGGTTTTCGACAGTGATGCTGAAAATAAATCATATGAGACTCCTGTTTTAATTTGGTATAGGATTGATCACCCAGTATTTTATTAGGCAGAATGTCACAATAGAGAACGGAGAGAGGAGAAATTAGCAATTTTTGATGTCCAAAATAGATGCCTAGAACTCTTTTTATAATCATTTTTGTGATAATTCTTTAACAGTCACAGCTTTTCATGTAGCGACTCAACAGCCATTCGATCGTGTCTGTATGGAATAGCTTCAATCTAACATTTTAGATTAGGCATCCTATCATAAGCGAATGTACACCCCTACACGAAACGCTAAGAGTTCATCTAACGGCTCAGATCAAGTCGTTTCGAATTTTAAACATCTTGATGAGATCGTTTAATCACAGTCGTTGTTCTGTTTTACTTTGTCAAAACTTTAGGCTTGGTTATCCTTTAGTTTATATACCACCACTTTTTGTGGTAATCTTCCAATATGGGACAATGTGGGATTTTGAGCACTCCCATATCTTTCACACCCATTTGCTCATGTTATTTCCTTCTAAAATAAAACCCAAACTATGTTTAAAATAAAACTCCAATTAATATAACAAAATTAACAAATGAATATTATATTATATTATATTATATTAATGTTGAAATTTATCCAACATTCCCCCACCAATTTCAATATACACAAGAGAGGATACAAAGGATCGATTATACAAAATAAAAATACAACAATAGAGAACTTTTGGCACTATCGCTGAAATCTAGTACATAAATGAGAAGTGTCTTTCGGACTTGAACTTCCATATAGTGTAAACAATTCAAAGCTTTATCAAAGTGCTGTGGTGAACGTATCTTGAACCAAGGACCTTTTGAGATGAGACGGAACTGTCACACATACTGATTTCTGAGTCTATAAGTGTTCTTCTAGCATGCACATTTATGGCCTTGTGATAATCTTGATTTAACGAGAGCTTTAGGATCGGTCTTGATTCCATAGAAAACGGCCACATTTTTTACACTTGTATAGGTAAATCAACTTTAGTGATTTTGCGAGTCACACTTATATGATTTATTAAGAAGTAACCTCCATCCTCTAACATGCATAAAACCAACACTAGACACATAGGAATGGAACTTTTGTATAAAATTCCTAGTGTTCCATAACTATAATTTAACTTGTTTGTACCACATTGAACTCTGTCTATATTTTAAAGATATGAGTTGGGTTCCCATTAAATATAGTTGTGTTATTTAATAGACCTTAGTCCCATTCCTTTTGAGGTTATATATATCATTTCCCTAACAAGACCTTTAGTCAGAGGATCTGCTAAATTCTTGTTCGTTTTAACATAGTCGACTATAATTACTCCATCCTTGAGTAATTTTCCTATAATTTGATGCCTTAGACTAATGAGTCTAGATTTTTTGTTGTAAGTTTTGTTCGAAACTTTATAAATTGTGGCTTGGTTATCACAACTTATCATAATAGAAGGAGATGGATTTTTCCATAAAGGAATATCAAACAACACATTTCTAAGCCATTCTGCTTCTTTACATGCATCTGCTAGGCCTATAAATTCAGATTGCATTGTTGAATCAGGCACAGGTGTTTGTTTCTTAGATCCCCAAGAGATAGTTGCTCCTCCTAGCGTAAAAATCCAAGCAGTAATTGACTTGGATTTTGATTCAAGATTATTCTAACTTGAATCACTATATCCTTCTAAAACAGATAGATATCCTACATAATGTAAGCCATAATCCAAAGTCCACTTCAGGTATCTAAGCACCCTAGAAATTGAATTTCAGTGCTCTTGTCCTGAATTACTTGTAAATATACACAAGACACTCACTGCATAAGCAATGTCTGGTCTAGTTCAATTCGTGATATACATTAGACTTTCAGTAATACTAGCATATTTAAGTTGGTCCATAGAACGCCCAGGATTTTTCATTAATTTGATACAAGGATCCACTGTTGTAGCAACTGACTTAAGTTCAAAATGATTATATCTTTTAAGAACTTTTTCTACATAATGAGATCTAGATAATGCTAAAGAATTATTCTTTCTCACAATTTTGATCGACATCATTAACTTTATATCCATGAGATATTACAATATTATCAAAGTTCTATGCCATTGCATATGAGCTTCTTTAAGGCCATAAAGAGATTTAACCAGTTTACTTACTTTCTTTTCATGGCCAGGTCAAACAAACCCTTCGGGTTATTCCATATAAATCTCTTCTTCTAAATCATCATTGAGAAAAGCAGTTTTGACATCCACTTGATGAATTACTAAATTATGAATAGAAGCAAGAGATATTAATATCCTCATGGAAGTGATTCGCGCAACTGGAGCATATGTATCAAAGTAATCAATTCCATATTTTTGCTTATAGCCTTTAGTAACTAATCTTGCCTTAAATTTTTTTATAGAACCATCCGAATATAATTTCCTTTTAAATATCCATTTGCACCCAATAGGTTTAGCTTCGGGGGGAAGATCGGAAAGAACCCAACTTTGATTTGGCAAAATTGAGTTCACTTCATCATTGATTTCTTCTTTCCAAAAAATAGCATCCCTAAATGTTACCGCTTTATGAAATGTTGTCGATTCATCTTCTATATTAAGAAAAAAAATTGTTTATTCTTATTTTCATTTAAATCCCCTTCAACCAAATAGATAACAAGTCGAGCCCTGGTGTTTTTTCAGTTCTTTGTCTTTTATTTCTTCACGATTCAACATCATTTGTTGTTTCTGAAGAAGATATTGTTTATGAATTTTCTTCTGAAGGTGAGGAGTCAACATAGGGATTATTAATTTTTAAACCTTGATTCAAAGTACTAAACTTTGCTAGATGTTCAAATAATTGCACATCTACCGACTCAATGATTTCTTTAGTTATAAGATTTAAAAATCTATAAGTCGTATTGTTACTAGAGTATCTAATAAAAACACATTTGTAAGTCCTATTTCCTAGTTTAAGTCTTTGAGGTCCGGGTTTTCTTACATAAGCAAGACATCCCTAAACTTTAATACGTCTAAGATTAGGCTTACGATTAAACCATAGTTCGTATGGTGTAAGATCCTTATTTTTTAATGGAACTCTATTTGAAATATAACATGCGGATAAAACCGCTTCTCCCCACATCGACAAAGGTAAACCAGAACTGATTAACATTGCATTTATCATTTCAACTAAAATCCTATTTTTCCAATTCGTCGTTCCACTTTTTTGTGGCGTATAAGGCGCTGTAACTTGATGGATTATTCCATGAGTATTACAAAATTGTATAAACTCACTCGGGTAATATTCACCACCCCTATCGGATCGTAGAACTTTAATTTTCCAATTTTGTTGAGTTTCAACTTCTGCTTTAAAAATCAGAAATTTCTTGAAAACTTCATCTTTACTTTTAAGAAAATATGTATATATATACTTAGAGTAATCATCAATAAAAGTTAAGAAATATTTATGTCCTCTCAACAGATTTAAACAACATTCTATTATCTTCGATTGAGCACAAATTTCACATTTAGTAATGTTATCAAATTTACAATCCGAGATTAAGCCGAGATTAGTCATACTTTAAATACTTTTATAATTTACATGACCTAATCTACTACGCCACAAAGAAATAGAATCAACCATATAGCATAACTAACATCATTGATTACATTAATTTTGATCATGTCGTTATAAGAGTACCCTTTGCTAATAAATTGTTCATTCATAAATAAGACAAACTTATCACACTCATACACAAGTTTGAAACCTCTCTTATTAAGAAGCTCCCCAGACACAAGATTTTTACACATATCAGTTACATGAAGTACATCAATTAGAGTAAGAGTTTTTCCAGAAGTTAATTTCAGTTCCACTGTGCCTTTCCCAACTACATTGGTGCGAAGATTATTTGCCATCTTCACTTATTATCCATTAATTTCTTGATATGTTTTGAATGAAAAGCGGTCTTGGCATATCTCCTAAAGTAGAATTGAAAGGCTTGTGTCAGATGGAATACTTAAACCCCTTAAGTTCACAGACTTTGATGTTTGTATCGAGTGTATAAAGGAGAAACAGATAAACATAAGGAAATTAAGTACCAAAAGGAGTTATGAAGTCTTAAAATTAAGTACCTACGGATTCATGGAATGGCCAACAGTATTTTATCACTTTTATAGACAACTATTCTCGTTATGGGTACTTATATTTAATTGATGAGAAGTCTCAAGCTCTAGACGTGTTAAGGCCTCCAAAGTCGAAGTTGAAAATCAACTAGGCCAGAAGATTAAAGCTATCAAATCTGACTATGGTGATGCATACTATGGCAGATATGATAGATCAGGTGAACAACGTCTATAACCTTTTGCCAAATTCCTAGAGACAAAATAGAACGTTTAAAGACGTGGTAAGAAATAGGATTCGTCATTCTTCTTTGCTAGAATTACTCTAGGGAAAGGCACTTAAGACTGCATTATATATTCTAAATAGAGTACTTTGTACGGTGGTAGCTAAAACACCTTATGAACTATGGATAGGCTGAAAACCTGTTATTTATACATTTGGGGGTGTCCAATTGAAAAGAAACCTTTTGATGGGTATGTTGAACAGGCAAAGGGTTTCAAGTTTTATGATCCCTCAACTAAGTCCTTTTTCTAGATGGGAAATGTGAGATTTCTTGAGGATGGTGCGTTTGAAGGGGATGATACGGTTAAGAATCAAAATGTTGTCTTTGAAGAGGAATCAATTCCTCTCCAAAACATTTTTCATCCTACTGACAGTGTTGAAGGAGACAACAATGAGGACTTCCCTACTCAAAATATAAGAATTATTCCAGAAGAGAAAACTCAACAACCTCATGAGCAGTTGTAGATCATTTTGATTTAGATCTGCATCATCAGATGGACGTTAAGATGGCTTTTCTCAATGGTAATATAGAGGAAACCATATATATGGTGCAACCAGAAAACTTTGACTCAGTTGATCCAAAGTCCATGGTTTGTAAACTCAAGAAATCCATATAAGGTCTCAAACAAGATTCCCGTAAACGATATCACAAGTTTTATCAAGTCATTATCTCATATGATTTTGAGGTTAATGAAGTAGATGACTGTGTATATCACAAGTTCAGTGGGAGTAAAATTATTTTTCTTGTGCTCTATGTCGATGACATACTATTGGCTAGCAGCGATATAGGCTTATTGTACGAACCTAAGAGATTTCTAAGTAAGAATTTTAAAATAAAAGATCTTGGGGACGCATCTTTTGTATTCAAAATTAAGATACACTGGGATCATTCTTGGGCGTCTTTGGGTTATCACAAAAGAGCTATATCGAGAAAGTACTCACTAAATTTGACATGAAAGATTGTGCACAAGGATATACTCTTATTGTTATGATAGACAAGTTTAGTCTCTATCAATTCCTCACGAATGAGACTGAAAGTAAATAAATGAAAAAAGTTCCTTATGCTTTAGCTATAGGGAGTCTTTTGTATGCCCAAGTATGTACGCATCCGAATTTAGTGTACATAATGGGTATGTTAGGCAGATATCTAAGTAACCCTGGAATGGATCATCAGAAAGAGACCAAATGGGTTATGATGTATTTATAGGGAACAAAAGATTACATGCTCATCTATCGGAAGTCAGATAATTTGGAGATCATTGGGTATTCTAATACCGATCTTACGGGTTGCCAAGATACTAAGGGATCCACTTTTGGCTATGTATACATGTTGTCTGGAGGTGCTATTTTAGGTGGAGGGCTAAGCATTCACTCATTTCACCTTCCACTATGGTAGCAACGTTCATAGCCTGTTATGAGGCAACAAATCATGCAATATAGATGCGAAATTTTATCACCGAACTGCATATTTTGGATAGCATTCAAAGACCACTACATATATATATTATGATAATAATTCAGCAGTTCTATATTTGAATAACAACAAAATCTTATCGAAGTCTAAGAACATATACATTAAGTTTCTTGTTATTAAGGAAAGAGTTCAGAGTAAGATAGTGTCTATTGAACATATAAGAACAAACTCCATGCTCACGGATCCTCTTACTAAATTCTTACCACCCAAGGTCTTTCATGAGCACACTGCTCATATGGGTGTTGTTCAATTTGATGATATTCAGCTTTAGTGGAGTTTGTATTCGGTTTAATATTCCTTCATTTGACACTACTCCGATACTTTATGTATGTTTCAATTTTCTGTAGAATAAAGTTGATGGTATTTTCATTTTGTTGTTTACTCTGAATGTATTGTCTTTTAATTGTGGTATCTCACTACGGAATAAAGTTAGGACCAATTGGAAATAGGCATGTTTGAGATCACATTGCATGTAATTTCCAACCACACATCCATACTTGATATATGTCATTAAATATATTTGGTGTGGTCATCATTGATGGATCGAGTTATCACATAAATGTAACGAAGGTCACTTTGGTTCATGCCGGTATAAGAGATGGTCTAGATTGATTCGGGAGATGTCTTAAGAATAGAAAGCAATTTGGTGCGCACATAACGTTATTGAATATAATTACATTCGGAATTATTATGTAGCCCAAGTGGGATATTATTGGAATATTTTATATATTCCAAATAATTTAATGTGGGCTCACGTATTAAAATGGTAATTATATTTGAGCTTCAATTTAACTTGGGCAAATGAAATGATCTAATTAGGTAAGCTCAAAAGACATCAATAGTAAGTATGGAATTCAAAATGTGTGATTACCCAAAAGTCACCTACTCGTTACTCAAGAGTCACCTAATTAGAATTTATGGGGTTCTAATTAGATGTTTATATAATGAAGGGTTCTGATCCCCAAGGTTAATGCACTCAAACACTCTCCTCCCCATTCCCATCAATGAGAGATAACTCATAGAGAGAGGGATTAGTATGTGGAAGACCTCCAACCCCTAGTCTCAATCACCGTTATGAATTCAGGTACACAGTTTCTATAATTTCTTTATTAAGTAATCTCAATAATCTAATATGTTGATTAATTTTATTTAATATTCCAACACCAAGTAGTGAAAAATAAATTATCCATTCCTATTGTCCTACCATCCTATCCTCGGCCAATCACCCATGCAGATCCTAGTGGTTACCCATCACCTACCTAGTGGTTACCCATCATCTATCTAGTGTATCTACAAGTCTTACATATCTTTACCTTACACATTCAAATATTAGAGATTTGAAAATATACAGAGAATTGAGAACACACCCTAGCTTCTCATATACTCGATCAGTCTACAAGGTACCATAATCACCCTTCCACTCTATAGAAAGTTTGCTAATGGAATGAATTTTCAAGGAAATTATTTTGTTAGTAAAGTGATTTAGCAAGAATGAGCATTTTTTGCATTGATTTATTTTCCTTACTAAAGACCATCATTCTTGTAGTGTCATGTGTGCAGTTCACTAATAAAATTGAAATGAGAGTGTGACGCATAAGAAAGAACAATTATTTTAATTTATATAAAACATGTTTAATAGATTTAGTCCTTTCCAATCCAACATTTCTTTTTCAAAAAATTTGGTATTTTATTAAAGTTCAAGCATTTTAAAAACATTCGTGTTAAAATAGATATCTTGAACCCATTATCCATCCTTCCTATGCTTGGAATTTTCATATGAACCCAAAATAGTTTAATTTCTTTTTGTTGTTTTCATTAATTCATTCCCATGATTGGGATTTGGATATGAAGCATAGATGCATGAATTCATCCTTGTTTTGGAGAGGAAACTTCGATATACTATTTGCTCCATTGCTGAGTAAGTCATTCTCACAATACAATAGTTTAGTAATATATCAGTGTTATGTTCCTTATAAGTTATAAAAATGAAGATGGTTTATTTACTTACTCAATAACAATGTACTCTTACGGCATGGAATAATGATGAAAAGTTAGAAGAGTAAAACACTAAGTAGTTGACTAGTGTCACCATGCATGTCACTTGTTGAATTTATAAAATTACCACCAGACCATTTTTCTCCCAGGAAAATAAAACTGGTTTTGGCGAATAAATTTTAATCGACATCATAAGTTTGAATGATAAATCTTGCAAAAGATTCTCTATCGGGTAAATAATTTAGCTGGGTCGGTTGATATAAAAGTGGATAAGTTGTCTTAGTGATAAATTTTTACATGACAAAATTTGATATGAACCATTCGATATCATTAATTTTTTAGGTAGCAAATTTTTTTTTTGACAATTTCTTACAAAAGTAGGATAAAGAATAAAAAAAAATTATACTATGGGGAACTTAATGGAAGGGCGTAAAATAAAAAAAAATCAATAGTAAAAAAAGTTATATGTAAAAAGACTGTAATAAAAAAAATGTTTTTAACAAAAAAAAAACAGTCTACCACAAAACAAATAAAAAAAAACAAAAATTACTTTAACAGAAAAATAAGTTTCTAAAAGAGAACCGTTTTTTTTTGTTTAATCAGTTTTAACAGAAAAAACAGTTTATGATAGACGAAAATAGTTTTTAACTAAAATAAAACAGTTTTAACGGAAAAAACAGTTAAAAATGTTGTTTTAACAAAAAACACTTTTAACCAAAAAAAAACTTTCAAAATGAATGACAAATTTGTGAGAAAACTTTTTTTACTAGCGTGGCAAGCAAATTTTTCAAATCAAAATGAAAAAATGATGAAAATTTTGTATTTGAGCACAGATAACCATAAAACATTATGAAAATAATATGTCAATCAAATATACAAAATGATGGATAAATTCTTCAGTTGTTACAATTTATCATATTTGTCGAGGCAAATAGTTTACTTTTTTAAATGTAACCTAAAGTTGACCCCCCTTTTAAGAAAATATTGTAAAATGACTTTTCAAAATTTTCAACTTTCATATCAACCAAAACCTTCAACGCACTTGCATATGGAATACTGATGAGAAGTTGAAAAGTAAGATACTGACTTGTTGGAATCATCTGACGACGCATGTCTATCAAACCCTTCTTCTCCCTGAAAAGCGGAAGGAAAAATAAAACTTCTTTTGGAGAAGTGGCGGATCCAGGATTTTGAGTAAGGAGTGCGAAAAGTTCTAGCGAAGTCCAGGGGTTCGAGGGTGGGATCCCCCGAGGCAAATTTTTTTGAGTTATTTTTACTTTTTTATTGCAATCTCTTAACCCTAAAAATGTTAGATAACGAAGGTTGTGCTTTTTCTTTCATTGACACATTATGTGAACCTGCATTTTGCGATTGCACTTCGGTTCGGAATAAGTTTAATCACCCCTTCTTCTTTTAAAGTATTTTTCCATGACCCCTAAAAATACATTTGAAATATTTTCATTAGACTTAATATTATTACAAAATATTAAACAATAATGCAAACTTAATAACATTAGTCCAACCAAACTAATATTTGAATTAACAGTTAAAAAAACTAACATTTAAATGTTAACAACAAAATTAACTCATAAATTGGAGCAACGAATCAACAGCTTAACTAATAAAATGTCATACAATATCCAATTTGAGCAATAAATTTCACAAGACATGTCTGAATGAACAAATAAACTGTTGGATAAATTCCAATATTTATTGATATTTTATTTTTTAGTTGTTAATATTTTATTATATTATTGGTGTTTTATTTTAAACATAGTTTGGGTTTTAATTTAGAAGGTAGAAACATGAGAAAATCGGTGTGAAAGATATGGGAGTGCTCAAAATCCTGTATTGTCTCACATTGGAAGAATACTACAAAAAGTAGTGGTATATCAACTAAATGACAACTAAGATTCTTAGTTGACAAGTCAAATAAGAGGCTATGATCCTATGCATCGCGGTGGTGCTTAAGCACCACCAATCGTGACACGCGTAAGCGCGACACGCGACACGCGAAAGGGCGATTGGGCGACTTAGGGCGCATTGCGCGCTTTGACGCGCACTTGGCACTTCACACGTGCGCATCGTCGCTTGGAGCGTGGGAGCCTAAAGTTTTGACGAGGTAAAATAGATCAACGGTTGTGATTAAACTATCCGGTCAAAGGGTTTAAAATCCGAAACGACTTGATCTAAACCGTTAGATGAACTCGTAGCGTTTCATGTAGGGGATGTCCATTCGCTTACGATGGGACTCCTAATCTGAACCGTTAGATTGCAGCTGTTCCAAACAGGCATGATCCAACGGTTGCTGAGTCACTTCATGAAGAGCTGTGACTGTTGAAGAACAGTCACAGAAATGGCTATAAAAAGAGTTCCAGGCCTCTATTTTGAACACCGAAAATTGTAGTTTCTCCTCTCTCCGTCCTCTATACTTTGGCATTATCAAGTTACAAATTCAGAGTGTTCTCGGTTTGATCAAAAAGTACATAGTTTGAATCAAACAACCGTTTATACACTGCATTGTATCCTGAAGGCAAATTCTATAAAACCCATAGTGTACTCGCGGTTCTGGTTCTGTCTCAACCGGATTGGGAGAAATTTTGCCTAAAATAAAGCGTTCCAAGAACGTGCCTTGCAGAAATTAATTAATATATTTCATTCTTTCCATAACAAAACTCCAAAAGTTTTAGGCAAAAATATTATTCTTATTACTCCACTTAAATGGAAGGAACTGTGGCACAATCTATCCAAGTCATGACTCAAGACTTAATCCGACTCGACCGTTTTGATGGCGGAACTTTCACCCGTTGGCAAGAGAAAGTTATATTCTTCCTCACATCACTAAAACTTGTATACATTCTAGATGATAACCTTGAACAAATTCCCGAGCCCACACCCAAAGACACCGAAGAAATAAAGCAAAAACGTGTGAAGAGGAAAGAAGACGAATTTATGTGTCGAGGACACATCCTCAATTCTTTGTCTCAAACTGTTTATAGCGCTCATCGAATGATTCTGACGATAAATGAATTATGGAAGGCTTTGGAGACAAAGTATCAAAACGAGGAAGCGAGCAACCGTAAGTTTCTAATTTCAAACTATATGAATTTTAGAATGAGTAATGATAAATCTGTCGTTGCATAAGACCATAAACTCCAATAAATTATTGGTGACCTTAAAGCTGTTGGTATTAATCTTCAAGATGAATTTCAAGTAGGGGTGATTGTTTCAAAACTTCCATCCTCTTGGAATGGCTTCAAGAAGAAAATTAATCATGATGAAAAGACTTATACTGTGGAATCCCTTCTTCGTCACCTTCGTATTGAAGATGATACTCGTATTCGAGAAAAGAAGGATGAACAAGGTGAGGGTCATTCGAAAGCTAATATGGTTGAGGATCAAAAATCCAAGATTACCAAAGACTCAAAATTTAAAGCAAAGAATGATTCAAAATTCAAGAACCAAGGTGCAAATAAGAAAAAGAAGGAAAAATGTTTCTTCTGTGACAAACCGGGCCATTATTCTCGAGAATGTCATCTTAAAAAGAAGGCATTTAAGGAAAAATAAGGGTCGAAGGAAACCAACAATGTTGAAGATCTTATTGCTACTATTTACGAAGCAAATTCAATTGATAATGAAAGTGGATGGTGGCTGGATACCGGCGCAACGGTCCACATATGCGAAGAACGCTCTTCATTCAAAACATATCAAGAAATTGATGGAAAAGAAGTGAAGATGGCAAATAATCTTCGCACCAATGTAGTTGGAAAAGGCACAGTGGAATTGAAGCTAACTTCTGGAAAGACACTTACTCTAATTGATGTACTTCATGTACCTGATATGTGTAAAAATCTTGTGCCTGGGGACCTTCTCAAAAAGAGAGGTTTCAAACTACTGTATGAGTCTGATAAGTTTGTTTTGTCTAAGAATGGCAAATTTATTGGCAAAGGGTACTCTTATAACGACATGATCAAAATTAATGTAATCAATGATATTAGTTCTGCTTATATGGTTGAGTCTATTTCTTTATGGCATAGTAGATTAGATCATGTGAATTATAGAAGTATAAAAAATATGACTAATCTCGGCTTAATCTCGAATTGTAAATTTGATAACCTTTCTAACTGTCAAATTTGTGCTTAATCGAAGATAACTAGAAAGTCATTCAAATCTGTTGAGAGGAAATCCGAAATGCTTCATCTTATTCATAGTGATGTATGTGATATGCAGAGTAATATGACTCGTGGTGGAAATAAATATTTCTTAACTTTCATTGATGATTACTCTAAGCATGCATATACATATTTACTTAAAAGTAAAGATGAAGTTTTCGAGAAATTCTTAATTTTTAAAGCAGAAGTTGAAACTCAACAAAATCGGAAAATTAAAGTCCTACGATCCGATAGGGGTGGTGAATATTACCCGAGTGAGTTTATACAATTTTTTAATACTCATGGGATAATCCATCAAGTTACGGCGCCATATACGCCACAACAAAATGGAACGGAGGAAAAGAAAAATAGGACTTTAGTTGAAATGATAAATTCAATGTTAATCAATTATGGTTTACCTTTGTCGATGTGGGGAGAAGCTGTTTTATCCGCATGTTATATTTTAAATAGAGTTCCATTGAAAAATAAGGATATTACACCATATGAATTACGGTTTAATCCTAAGCCTAATCTTAGACATCTTAAAGTTTGGGGATGTCTTGATTATGTAAGAAAACCCGAACCTAAGAGACCTAAACTAGGAAATAGGACTTACAAATGTATTTTTATTGGATACTCTAGTAACAGTACGACTTATAGATTTTTAAACCTTGAAACTCAAGAAATCATTGAGTTGGTAGATGTGCAATTCTTTGAACATCTAACAAAGTTTAGTACTTCGAATCAAGGTTTAGAAAATAATAATCCGACTGTTGACTCCTCAAATTTAGAAGAAAATTCACAACCTATATCTTCTTCGAAAATAATGAATGACGTTGAACCACGAAGGAGTAAAAGACAAAGAACTTAAAAAACATTTGGGCCTGACTTTGTTATTTATTTAGTTGAAGGGGATTTAAATGAAACTAAGAACAAAACTAATTTTTTTCTTAATGTAGAAGATGAACCGACCACATTTCATGAAGCGGTAACATCTAGGGATGCTGTTGTTGATGTAAAAAACTAGATTACTTTAATTATTTAATCACAGATAAATAAATAAGACAAAAGTTTTTAAAGTGGTTCAGCCTTATATGAATGGCCTACATCCACTGTTATGTTATTGCTGAGTGTTTGGGAATTCTCGATTACAAATGCTATCAAGAAATTCCGGTCCCCTTGAATGAGGGTGATACAAGGTATTTATAGCCCTTAGGCTGTACATGAAAGGGTGTTACATTAAATGATACACACATGAAAGGGTAATTCATTTAATGTTCTTCAAACGTGCGCGCCAAGATGATAAGCATTCAATGAATAGTTGAACTGTTGATTATCTGGCAATTAATGCTGTGGTCGAGATGCAACTCGAACCGCCTTAGTTGCTCGTCGTCCAAGAGTTCCTCAGAGCATTGGAGTTCCTCGGAAGACAAGAGTTCCTCGGAGGGTTGGTGTTCCTCGGAGTATACTTGTTGCTCGGAGTGAGTATGTTGGTCGGGGAAACAATCTTCCTCGTTGCTATTGTGCCACGTAGATTGACACGTGTCTTCTTATTATTCGTCCACATCAGCATACTAATTTTGGTATCAACAGAAGCCCCCAATGTTTCATATTTCAAACTTTGAGGAGTATGGAACATTCTTTCTCAGTATATGGCGATATTAAATGACCTTCCTGGGTTTTAGGAGCCTTTTCTTCATATTTGAATTTCTTTCCAAATTCGCAGAATTCGCCTTTTTGCATTTTTATAGGCGCTTCGATCTTCGTGCCCTTTTTGTCCTTTTAGCCACCGGTAGCGTAATAGTTTTCTTTTTTGTAATCATTTCTCTCGCCGTTTCCCAAGGCAAAGTATTTAAGCTTCAGAGGCAATCCCATGGTCTTCTACCTTTTCAATTTCTGCTTTCGAGTTTTCTATAGCTTTTCTCTCTCCTGTGCGTCCATCCTTTTCTTTATTTGTTTGTCAACAGATCTCCTTTTTCCCTGTAAGCTCTTCTTCCTTCTTCTTTTATTCATCATGGTTTACATTATTGAGTCTCTTGAGAAATTCCGTTCTGATTTCTCTATTCCATCTTGGGTAATTTTGGAGGTTCTTTCTGAGCCTTCAAGTTATTTTGATTTGGCTGAGGGACACTGGTTCCCTAGCCTATTTATTGCTGAATGTGGATTTTCTTTTCCACCAAATCCGTTGTGTTTAGATTTCTATCAATACTTCGATGTTGTCCCTGCAAAAATAGCCCCCAACACATGGAGAATAGTTAATGGGGTACATAGGTTAAATCAAACTCATGGAACTCGTATAGGAATTCATGAGATTATGTACTGTTACAGATGGGTTATTTTAGACAATGTTTTTTATTTAAAAACTAGGTTTTTGAATAGGGCCTTAGTAGTCAACCTCCCTGATGCCAACAGGGATCATTTTGAACACGGGGTAGTTATAAAAAATTGGCAACATGCCCCTTTGGTTGGAGATGCAGTATATGAGGGTCCCAGATGCCCCCCATATGGCAATGGGATAGGTCATTTTCATCTTATTTTGTTTTTGAAATTATGATTTCACTGTATTTGATAAAATGTATGACTGATATTTCAATATGTTCTTGTTTTCAGTTGACAGCAAGAGAAAAACTCCAAAAGAGTCAGAAGTTAATATAAAGCAATTGAAACATATCTAGAGTTTGCATCAGAGGGTTGCAGACGAGCACATCAGGTCTGCTTCATATTTGTTGCAGTACAGGAGCTACACATCATCCTTTACTGCTCGTCCTGTGGTCAGCATTAGTGACCCATTGCCAGCTTCCGAGGAATCTTCACCAGAATCTCACATTCCTCTAAGTCAGAAGATGGGCAAGAGAAGAGTTCCTGCTATCTTCGAGGAGACTTCCTCTGCTGGGGATGGAAAGAGGAACAAGGATGAAGTCCCAAAGGGGACCAAGAAAATTGATGATGTTCCTTCTGTTGCTGTTCAGAAGGCTGCCGAGAAGCCTCCAATGGCTCCGAGCAAGAGAAGTAATTCTGTGGAAGTGGTCACTATTTCACCCACCAAAGGTTCTTTGGCTGAAACTGCTGAAGTTCCACTGAGGAGATTGAAGAAATCCTCCTCGGTTAGTTTTTCTGAAGCCATTCCCCAGCTCCAAACTAGTGGAGCTGGTGTTCCAACCATCATTCCCCCGAGCTCTGCAATGAGCTCGGTAAAGACTTGGATTATTCCTGAAGTCCAAGGCACCGAGGAAAACATGCCTAGGGATATGCTGACATCCCTAGCTACTCGTCACATTGCTTCAGTAAGTTTTTTTTTATCTTGAATTTTTCCTTCTATCAATATGTGTATCTCGGCACTAACTCATCACTACCTTCTTTTTTCAGCTGGTGACTTGTTTTAACACCATTATGAAGAAATATGAAGCACTCAAGGCTTCAAGCTCCTCGTCTGGAGTAGAGGATGCATTCCAGGGTTTGCCCCAATCTCTGAAGGAATCCCGTCAGAAGTACGACGAGGATAAAGGTGAATGGGAGAAGAAATTGGCTGCATCTGAAGCAGAGAAGGTGCAGTTGGGAAACAAAGTGAAGGACTTGGAGAGGGAGAATAAGAAATACTCCGAGAAGCTCACTACTTTTGGGGAGCTTGAAAATAAGCTGAAATCAACGGAGGAAGAGCTGACACTTCTGCGCGAAGCAAATCGTCAGAAGGAGGAGTTGGAGGCCAAGCTGAAAGCCTCCGAGGACCTTCTATCCGAGAAGCTCTCCTCGGAGAAGATGAAGAGAAAAACAGCTGTGATGAAATCCTTTCGAACTGGTTGGGATAAAGGATGGGATAGGGGGTAGCAGCAATGATGACCCAGGTGAATTATGGAAGTTTGAAATACTTCCATGATGGTTGGGTTGCTGCCTTGCAGGAATTAAAGGTGAGCGAGGACTCTGAGCTATTTCAACAACATCTCCCTGGTCCTCCTCCAGTTATTGAAGACGAAGATGAAGACGAAGCTGCATCTGAAGAATCTTCAATAATTATGGGTGATCAAATCCTGGCTCCTCAACCCAACCAGACATCTGCTGAGTAGATTTCTTCTTTGCCTGCTTCTCTTGAACAAATCCCAACTTCAGCCGATCAAATCAGTGTTCCCACCGAGCAACCAAGCTCCTCGTCCCAGCCTCCCGAGAAAGTCTTGGGAGACAAGGAAAAGATGTGAAGTTGTTCGGTACTATCTTTCTGTTTTTCTTCTTACTTGTACTTTGTATCTCAGATCTTTGTAACTTTGCCTTATGATCTAATAAAATCTCATCTTTTTGTTCCTCTATATTGTTGATGCTCTGTTTGCTTTTTTTATTAACTCTTGCCTTCTCTCCTTTATTAGTTTATGGCTAGAATGGAATTGATATCTACCCATGATACAAAGCGGATGCAGCAATGCCATGAATATTATAAGGCTGGTCACACAGACCTGAGTGTATCAGAAATTGCTGACATCCTTGGCCATGATGCTTCAGAGCAAGCAGTTGAGGCTTATTGGTACCTAAAGGATTTACTTGATCGAGCTGTGGCCAATAATGTGGCATACTACGAGTTGATCGAGGAGCTTCATTGTACCCTAGAAGATCTTCAAAATCAACACAATGAATCAACTGCCCTGTTGCACGAGGAGTATGAGAATAGATATCAACAGCTTTCTTCCGAGACAGGCCACAAAAAGATCATTGCTGGGTACGATGTCAGGGAGAGAACCCTAAAAGGTGAAGTTGAGGCCTACAGACAGATCGCCGAGCTGCTGGAACAAGAGAACAACAATTTGCAGAAAGAGTTGGCACAGTATAAGTCTGCAGCTTCATCTTCCACTGCCTTGGTACCAGTCTCCGACGATGGGTTCTCATTCTTAGAGGTTGAGAATGCCAAATTAAGGCAAGAATTGGATACCTTAAGAAGGTCTGGTATTTCTGCTACTGCTCGGGGACGAGGAAGAGGTTCTCGTGGGCGAGGAAGAGTTGCTCAAGATGTTGTCGAGGAACGAAGTACTCCAGCTGCTCGGGGTTGATCAAGAACTCCTCGTAGTATTGAAGAAGCTCGTACTCTGTCAACATTGGAAACCCAAGCGTACCAACTGAATGCCAAAGATCGGGCTTTGTCTGAAATGTCCAAGAAAATCCTATCTTTGGAGGATCAACTTACTGTGACGAAGTCTGCTTTAGAGAATAAGGACATTTTTGCAAAAAGCCTTCACGAGCAGTTGGAGAGACTGACCTTCCAATTCCATAAGTAGCCCAGGGAATTTTGGATGGCTGGGTACAACGAGGCATTAGTCCATTTAGATGCTCGTATCCAGAATGCCACTAATGAGGGCTATAAACAACGCTGGTTGAATGCGTTATGCGTGTTGAAACTTGAACAGGGGCATTACTTGTGGGACTATTATGACCCCGGGGTGCTTGACCTGCCTGTGACACCGTTCAATTTGGACAAGGAATGGATCCCAGCTCGTGCCATTCCTCGGAGTTTAATTGCACAATACCTCGGTGATTACAATCTTCATTCTCAGATCGAGGTATCTCGTCCCGAGCATCTATTGGATACACCTTCAGTAATGAATGTCAGAATGTTGAAGGACTTGAATTTTATCAATTCTCCTCAGACCTTAAATGATCCTCCTGCTGGCGAGGAACCTATTTCAAAAGCTGAAGGAAAGAAACCAATAGAATAGGGATTTCAATGTAATAGTTAGTATACATGTAATTTGTAATTCGTTTTGAATTTTAATGAAAGACTTTCATTTTCTGTTTGCAAATCTGTATTGCTATTGTTTTGTACTTGTCTAACACTTTTATATTTGTGATTGTATAACAATTCTTTGTGGTTCATCGACCAATCTAGTAATAAAAGATTACAAGTATAAAAAATGTTGCTCGATCACTTAATAATAAAGTAATGAGTATAAAATGTTTAAAATTTTTCCAACCAACCAAGGTTGTTAAATTGTGCTCGTCGACCAATTATAATTAGTGAGAGTTTTTATCCCCGACTAACCATACTTGGTAATTTTTTCATAAAATGTTGTCCGACCGACCAAGGTCGCTAATTTTATCCTCGTCGACCAACTACAGTTAGTGGATTTGTATCCCCGACCAACCATACTTGGTTCAGTTTGGAATATTTTGTATTTTCTGGAATAGTTTTTCCTTCCGACCAACATAAGTTGGCATATTTTGTTTCTTAACCAGCTGAAATTGGCATTTTTAAGAATGTTGCTCTTGCCCTTTTACCAACCGGAGTTGGTCATGGGTTTGAACTATCATGTCCACTAACTCTTTTACCAACCGAAGTTGATCACATTAGTGTACGCATCCTATCCAAAGGAGTATAGTTTGTTCTCGCTATTTTACCAACCGAAGTTGATCACGCTCGAACTATCAGTGTCCACTAGTTATTTTACCAACCGGAGTTGGTCACGCTAGTGTATGCCTCCTAACCAAAGGAGTATAGTTTGTTCTCGCTATTTTACCAACCGAAGTTGATCACGCTTGAACTATCAGTGTCCACTAGTTATTTTACCAACCGGAGTTGGTCACGCTAGTGTATGCCTCCTAACCAAAGGAGTATAGTTTGTTCTCGCCCTTTTACCAACTGGAGTTGGTCGTGGGTCTGAACTATCTACTAGTTATTTTACCAACCGGAGTTGGTCACGCTAGTGTATGCCTCCTAACCAAAGGAGTATAGTTTGTTCTCGCCCTTTTACCAACCGGAGTTGGTCGTGGGTCTGAACTATCGTCTTCTTTTTTCTGTCGAGCAACGTAGTGTACAAAACTAGTATTCCCCAAAAAACTTTCAAACAAAGGAGAGAAAAATGGTGAAACATCATCGTTTTATTCATATTGATGGACCTGCTGTACATTTTACATCACTGATAATACTTGCGAAGGTGTTCAGCATTCCATACATTCTTGAATTCCTCTCTTTCTAGAGTTTCTATTCGGTAAGTTCCTGGTCGAACAACTTCTGTAACTCGGTAAGGTCCATGCCAATTTGCTTCCAATTTATTATGCTTCTGAATGACCTTATTTAGCACGTAATCTCCTTCTTTTAAATCGCATTTCTTCACCCTCTTGTTGTAGAACAGAGCTGTTCGTTGTTGATATGCAGCATTCCTAATGGCTTCTTCTTCTCTAACCTCCTCGAGCATGTCCAAATCTAATCTTCTCATCAAGTCACTGACTGGGGAATTAAAATTCAACACTCTGTGTGTTGGGAAACCCAACTCAGCAGGTATTGCAGCCTCACTTCCAAACGCCAGCATATATGGTGATTCTCCAGTCGCTGCTCGGGGAGTTGTTCGGTAAGCCCACAAAACTGATTGTAGCTCATTAATCCAATTAGCTTTAGCCTCACGTAACCTCTTATTCAAACCATTTAATAATGTTATGTTCGTCACTTCAGTCTGTCCATTGCTTTGAGGATCGCCTGGTGCTGAATGAACCTTCAAAATGTTTGACTGATGACAATAGGCGGCAAACTCCTCGTTATCAAACTGTGTTCCATGGTCTGTGATGAAGGCATGAGGGAGACCATATCGGCAGATGATATTCTTCCAAACGAATTGGTATACCTTCTCGTATGTCATATCAATCAGAGGCTCATCTTCTACCCACTTAGTAAAATAATCCACTGCAACGACGAGGTACTTGAATCTTCCTCGGGTCGTTGGCAGTGGTCCAACCAAATCAATTCCCCACATGGAAAATGGCCAAGGAGAAGTTATGGGTGTCAACAATGCTTGTGGAGTTCGTCGGATGGAGGAAAAATATTGGCACTTGTCACACTTCTTAGCATAGGCTATACAATCAGCCCTCATCATTGGCCAGTAGTATCCCTGTGTCATCACCCTTTGCAACAGTGTTCGCCCTGCTACATGGGCTCCACAGGACCCTTCATGGATCTCTTCAATCAATTCTTTCACCTCGGAGGGATGTACACATCTTTGCAAACCTGCCATAATTCCTCGTCTATACAAAACACCATTGGTTAGTACATACCGAGCAGCTTTAAACTTCAATTTCTTGGCAGCGATCTTATCCTCCGGTAATTCTCCTTCCTCGACATATGCCCTGATGGGATCCATCCAAGATGGTCCTAAATCAAGGGAAATAATATTCATCGTCAGGCCTTCATCTATGCTTAGACTTTCTAACACCTCAATTGGTATTGTTCTTCACAACTCGGTACGAGTAGCTGATGCTAGTCGGGCCAGTGCATCTGCTTGTGCATTCTCCATTCTTGGTATTCTGATCAACTGAATGGCATCAAATTCTGCCAATAACTCCATCGCCTTTGCATGATACTTGACCATTAATTCTCCTTTAACTGCATACGTTCCCATCATCTGATTCACGATTAATTGAGAATCACTGAATACCATCACTTGTTGCGCTTCCATAATCTTTGCTAAATTAAGACCTGCTATCAAGGCTTCATACTCAGCCTCATTATTGGAAGCTTTGAATTGGAATCGTAAGGCATATTCCACGTCAATCTCGTCTGGGGTGTTCAAAACAATCCCTGCTCCACAACCTGTTGTACAAGATGACCGATCTACATACAATCTCCACGTAGGTAACTCGTCTTCAAAATTCTTATCTGACAGCATTCCTAGATGAAATATTTGTTGTTTTGTTTCATCTTACCCTGGTATCTTTCGCTCCTCGTCGACCATCTCTTCTCGCCCTTTTACCAACCGTAGTTGGTCTGGGTTTGAATTTGATGATCTTTCTACATCCACAAGCCCTTTTACCAACCGGAGTTGGTCTGGACTTATGTCTGTTGATCCTGTAACATCCACAGGTTAGTCAGCGAGCAACTTTTGTTCCTCGGGGGTATTAGGATATGTAAACTCTGCTATAAAGTCTGCTACAGCTTGCCCTTTTAAGGATGATCTGGGTTCATACACAATATCATATTCACCGAGCTCTATTGCCCAGTACATCAGTCTCCCTGACTTTTCTGGCTTATGAAGGGCTTGTCTTAATGGCATGTCGATATACACGATGATGGTATGGGCCTGGAAATATGGCCTCATTCTTCTACTTGCTTCAATTAATGCCAATGCCAATTTTTCCAACTTTGGGTACCTGATCTCTGCACCTCGGAAAGCCTTACTTGTGTAATAAATTGGCTTCTGGACTCCATTCTCCAATCTGATCAATGCCGAGCTGACCGCATTTTCTGATACGGCCAGGTATAAGTACAACTTTTCTCCCATCACTGGTCTGGACAACAATGGAGGTGTTCCCAGATATTTCTTCAAGTCTTGAAAGGCTTTTTCACATTCATCATTCCACTCGAAAGTTTTTCGGAGTGTTTTGAAGAATGGAAGGCACCTATCAGTTGCTCGAGATACAAATCTATTGAGCGCTACAACTCGTCCTCTAAGACTCTGCACTTCTTTCTTCGCCGTTGGAGATCGTAACCCTAAAAGAGCATTGATCTTTGCTGGATTTGCCTTAATGCCTCGCTGGTTGACGATGTACCCGAGGAACATTCCTTCTCGTACTCCAAAGGTGCACTTCGTCGGATTGAGCTTCATCTGGTATTTATCCAGTTGATCAAAGGTCTGACCTAAGTCAACTAGATGCTCAGCAGCTTTATTGCTCTTTGTCAGCATATCGTCGACATAGACTTCCATGTTGCAACTGATTTGTTCGGCAAAAACCTTATTCATCAGTCGTTGATACGTCGCTCCTGCATTTTTCAAACCAAAAGGCATAACATTATAACATAAGTTCCCCTAGGGGTAATAAAAGAAGTGCTTTCCCTGTCTTCAGGTTTCATTTTTATCTGGTTGTAACCAGAGTAAGCATCTATGAAGCTGAGCAGCTCGTGCCCCGAGGTAGCATCCACTAGTTGGTCAATTCTGGGTAATGGGAAGTGATCCTTTGGGCAGGCCTTGTTGAGATCAGTGAAATCAACACACATTCTCCATTTATTGTTTTTTCTTCTTTACCATCACCACATTTGCAAACCAGTCCGGATACTTCACATCTTCAATGAATTGGGCTTTCTGGAGCTTATCGACCTCCTCTTGAATAGCTTGATTCTTCTCGGGGCTAAATACCCTTCTTCTCTGCTTTACATGCTTGATCTCCTTATTCACATTGAGCTCATGACATAAGAAGTTTGGATCTATTCCTGGCATGTCTTCATGACTCCACGCAAAAGTTTTCTTTCTGTTTCTCAAGAAAGTTATCAACTCCTGTTTTATTGAAGCATCCAACGATGAACCTATCTGGGTTACTCGTTCAGGGTGTTCATCGTCCAGAATAACATTTTTTGTTGATTCTACCACCTGTCCTTTTACAAGTTGGGATTCATCTCTTGGATCAAGTGTTTCAATTTCCGTACTTTCATCCACCTGGTAAGTAGTAGTCTTTTTCCTTCATTCTTCAAGCTCCTCTTGCTCGGCAGATGAATAATAGCATTCTCGAGCTACTTTTTGATCACCTTTCACCACTCCCACTCCGAAATTTATTGGGAATTTTAAACATTGATGTACTGTAGATGGGACTGCTTCGAACTTCTTCAAACCAACTCTTCCCATGATGATGTTGTAGGCTGACTGCACATTCTTATCCATCACAAAGAAGCGTATTCTCTCTGTTCGACAAGCAGGCCAAGTTCCAATGAATATATCCAACTTGATCGTCCCAAGTGGAAAAACTTTCTCGCCAGCGAAACCCAGAAGAGGTCTATGATAAGGTTCCAATTGAGATAATTTTAAATTCAAGCTGTCAAAGCATGAATAATACATGATGTCTGCCGAACTACCATTTTCCACCAACACCCTTGAAATCACTACTTCTTTCATCTTCATTTTGATCACCAAAGGGTCGTCGTGAGGGTAAAGAACACTTGCCAGGTCATTTTTTGAAAAGCCAATAACCAGCTTCTCTTTGTTTACCTTCCTCGGACGATCCTCCTCGGCCAAATTTATTCGCTGAATGTACGAGCAAGCTTGTGCCTCTCCGAGGTAAGCTTTTCTTTCTGCAGTAAGATCTCCTCCTCCTGCATCTCCTCCTGTAATAACATTACAATCAAATGACCCAAAACGTATGGAAAATACCTCTCGTTCTGGCTGCCTTGGTTTCTTGGGAAGATCGGGGTCATCCTCGGCATCATCTTCATGGTCTCTCTTCTTTTTCTCCTCTGCTCGACGAGGAGATCTAGATCTCTCTCTAGTTCGATCATTATTTCTTCTTTCACCTCCCCGATCAACATACTTTGCTAGCTTTCCTCTTCGGATGAGTGTTTCAATCTCGTTCTGAAGAGCTATGAAATTTTTAGTCATATGGCCATGATCTTTGTGGAACTCGCAATATTTATCCCTGTTCCTCGCATCAGGGTCTGACCTCAGTTTCTTCGTCCACTTTACCTCCTCGCTATTCTTGATTTCTTCCAAGACATGATTAATACCCATTTTCAAGGGAGTATAATTATTGAATTTCTTTAGGACTTACCATGATGACTTATTATTTCTGGAACGCTTGTCACCGCCATTGCCCTTATGCTCGTTATTTTTAGACTTGTCGACATCCACCTTGGTGTCTTTATCCATATTCTTCTTTGCAGCCATAGCTTCCTCGGCATTCATGATTTTGACCGCTTTTGCCATCAACTCTGACATAGTTTTAGGTGGATCTTTCGCCAAAGTGTAATACAACTTATTAGGCAACAACCCACTCATCAAGGCGGTGATTGCTATTTTCTCCTCGTAATCTATGACTTCCAGCTTCTCGTTATTGAAACGAGTTATGTAATCTCTAGTACTCTCACCAGATTTTTGTCTAACACTTAACAAGTGTGCTACTCATTTTACTGGCTTTGCTCCGAAACAGAAATTGTCGATGAACAACTCGGCCAACTGAAAGAAAGTTGAAATCTTACCCCGAGGAAGATTGTTGTACCATATCTGGGTAGCTCCAGTAAGAGTTCCTGAGAACGCTCTGCATCTCATCTCGTCGGGGACCGCATAGATATCGGCGGCAGCTTGATATTGCTCTATATGAAGAACATGATCTGTCTTTCCATCATATTTGGGGGTCACTACTGGTGCTTTAAACTTTGACGGTGTAGGAAAATTCACAATGGCCTGGACAAAAGGTGTCCCTTGAACAAAAGTTCGTTGTAGGGGATTCTTCGCCTTAGCCATTTCTCCCAATCTATCCTCCAATCGCTAAAGGGACCCTTTCCACGCTTTATTTCCTTCCTCGGGCCTATTAGTTCGAGCAATAGATCGTTCTGAAGTAGCCTCTTGAAATCTATCTTGACGAGCAACTGGTCGTGATTGTGCTGATGCTTCTCTTAGATCTAATGGTTGTCGAAAACTCCTCGACATGGTCATAGGTGGACTCCTATTCCTCCTAGGGCCTAATCAACTGAAAGGAGACACCCTACTCAGTCTTTCTAAGGCACTGGGTCTTTCTGGAGAGAGAGTGATACGTTGATCAGTATCTGTAGCCCTTATTGACGAAGTTCGCCTAGGTTGATAAGAGAAATCATCAGACTCCTCATTACGATATGACTCAGTACGCCTGGATCGTGAAGAAAGTAAATAAGTTTGCCTCTGACCACTTCGCTGTCCTGAACGTGCAGGTGCACCGCCATGAAGGGTTTGTATGAGTTTCCTCATTGTGTCTTGCATGGCGGTTTGTCCTTGAGCCAGATTCATCATAATCCCGGACAGATCTGGAGGTGCAGAGGGAATTGGAGGATTTCCAGCATTTCCAGCGTTTCGATTGCTAGATTCTGGATTATCCG
This sequence comes from Sambucus nigra, assembly GCA_949130495.1. NCBI lineage: Eukaryota > Viridiplantae > Streptophyta > Magnoliopsida > Dipsacales > Adoxaceae > Sambucus > Sambucus nigra. The sequence continues at coordinate 661,055,694 of OX422215.1, read as the reverse complement.
CCATTGATGATGAATGATTTTTGGTGAAAAACGATAATAACAATCGATTCCCACAGACGGCGCCAATCTGTTGATGTAAAAAACTAGATTACTCTAATTATTTAATCACAGATAAATAAATAAGACAAAAGATTTTAAAGTGGTTCAGCCTTATATGAATGGCCTACGCCCACTGTTATGTTATTGCTGAGTGTTTGGGAATTATCGATTACAAGTGCTATCAAGAAATTCCGGTCCCCTTGAATGAGGGTGATACAAGGTATTTATAGCCCTTAGGCTGTACATGAAAGGGTGTTACATTAAATGATACACATATGAAAGGGTAATTCATTTAATGCTCTTCAACGTGCGCGCCAAGATGATAAGCATTCAATGAATAGTTGCACTATTGATTATTTGGCAATTAATGATGTGGTCGAGATGCATCTCGAACCGCCTTAGTTGCTCGTCGTTCAAGAGTTCCTCGGAGCATTGGAGTTCCTCGGAAGACAAGAGTTCCTCGGAGGGTTGGTGTTCCTCGGAGTATACTTGTTGCTCGGAGTGAGTATGTTGGTCGGGGAAACAATCTTCCTCGTTGCTATTGTGCCACGTAGATTGACACGTGTCTTCTTATTATTCGTCCACATCAGCATACTAATTTTGGTATCAACAGCTGTCTTTTGGAAAGAAGCAATAAATGATGAAATGAACTCAATTTTGTCAAATCAAACTTGGGTTATTTCCGATCTTCCCCCCGGGGCTAAACCTATTGGGTGAAAATGGATATTTAAAAGAAAATTAAATCCGAATGGTTCTATAAATAAATTTAAGGCAAGACTAGTTGCTAAAGGCTATAAGCAAAAACATGGAATTGATTACTTTGATACATATGCTCCTGTTGCTCGAATCACTTCCATTAGGATATTAATATCTCTTGCTTCTATTCAAAATTTAGTTATTCATCAAATGTATGTTAAAACTGCATTTTTAAATGGTGATTTAGAAGACGAGATTTACATGGAACAACCCGAAGGGTTTGTTTTGCCTAGCCAAGAAAAGAAAGTGTGTAAATTGGTTAAATCTCTTTATGGCCTTAAACAAGCTCCTATGCAATGGCATGAGAAGTTTAATAATATTGTTATATCCCATGGATATAAAGTTAATGATGCCGACAAATGTATATATAGTAAATTTGAAAATTGTAGTTTCTCCTCTCTCCGTCCTCTATACTTTGGCATTATCAAGTTACAAATTCAGAGTGTTCTCGGTTTGATCAAAAGTTACATAGTTTGAATCAAACAACTGTTCATACACTGCATTGTATCCTGAAGGCAGATTCTATAAAACCCATATTGTACTCGCGATTCTGGTTCTGTCTCAACCGGATTGGGAGAAATTTTGCCTAAAAGAAAGCGTTCCAGGAACTTGCCTTGCAGAAATTAATTAATATATTTTGTTCTTTCCATAACAAAACTCCAACATAAACTAGGCACTACAAAAAGAGATACTCGCAACTGATTTTTCAGAATGAAAAATCAACAAAAACAAAGAGAAGACGTTCTGAAAAAATCATCCAAGCTTTAATCCTCGAGAATATTTTCAGACTCAGCAATAGCTTGCGAAAAATACACAAAAGATTTATGGGAGCGGCTATTGCCGCTCCCTCCAAATCTGCTTACACTCCAAATCTCAACACAAAGACAAAATTGTCCTTATGACTTGTATGTTATTATTTTAACAATTCATTATTTTAACAATTCATTATTTGAAAACAAAAAATATTAAAAAGATCTAATTCTCTTTTTCATATGTAATTAAAATATTTAATACCCATTAAGTAATTAAATATAAATTACTTCCTTACAACATATGAAAATAATTATGAATATTAAATTTGAACCCATTTATTTTTATTTTATTTTATCAAACACACGCACGACCTAATTAAAACGCTATACGACATAACATGACAATAAATATTATTTTTTTAATCTAATACGAACACGACAGAACATGAAATAATACAAACGACTCGACACGCGAAATCTTATTTTCCAACCAATCATAAACATGGCCAATTAAAACGAAACACAACACATAAAAACAACACAATTCAACACGGCACAACATGATTTTCTTTTTTAACCAAACATGAACACGATTCGAATAAAAGTGACAAGACACAACATAAAATATTATTTTTTTAATAAACACGAACACGACCGAAGTAAAAGTGACACCCCACAATTTATGTTATTTTTTTTAACCAAACACGAACCCGACCGAAATAAAAAGGACACGACCCCCCTCAAAATCTTATTTTTGCCTAAAACGAAACACGAGTCCTATAAAAGTGATATGACACAACACGAAATCTCATTTTTTTTTACCAATTATGAACACAACACACTTAAAACGCAACACGACAATTAGGTCGTATTCGTGTTTGGTAAACCCGTCAGTTGCTACAGTTATTTTTTTTTATCTAACATGAACACGATCTAATTAAAATGTAATTTTGTATTTTTTTTCTTTTAAAAGTTAAGAAACATATATTTATTTTTTAAAACAAAAAAATGCCTTGGTGAAGTCTTTTTTTTTTTTAACTCTTTTCTATTTAAAACGAACACGGTTTAATTACAATGGATAATCCAGTTAAAATGTGACACGACACAAAATTATACGAAATCTTATTTTTTATCTAACAAAAACACAATCCAAGTAAAAGAGCCCGAGATGACACAAAATATTATTTTAATTTTTTTACAAAAATACAAACACGACAAAATTAAAATGCGACACAATACGGAATCTTTTTTTTTACGAAACACAAATATGACCAAGTAAAAGAGACACAACATGATTTTTTTTTCCAAACCCAAATAATATTTTTTTTACCAAATAAAACACAATTTTTTTACCGAGCACAAATACAAACACGATCGAAGTAAAACATAAACACCACACCAGATTGGATCGGGCTTTTGTTTGGTAAAAAAAAAATTATGTTGTGTTGCTTTTACTTGGCCATATTGATAAAAAAAAAGATTTTGTATTGTGTCGCATTTTAATTGTGTTTGTATTTGGTAAAAAAAATTACCAAAAAATTATTATTTATGTTTGGAAAAAAAATCATGTTGTAGCTCTTTTACTTGGCCATATTTGTGTTTTGTAAAAAACATATTTCGTATTGTATCGCATTTTTATTCGGCCGTGTTTCTGTTTTTGTAAATAAATTAAAATAATATTTCGTGTAATTTCGTCTATTTTACTTGGATTGTGTTTGTGTTAGTTTAAAAAAATATTCCGTGCTCGTTTAAGATTTAAAAAAAAAAAGATTTCGTGTCGTGTCACTTTTATTTGAGTTGTGTTTTTGTTAGATAAAGAATAAGATTTCGTGTTTTGTGGCATTTTAACTGAATCGTGTTCATATTTAGTAAAAAAATAAGTAAGCGCTAAAGTATAAATCAATTGATGCTTAAGTTGTTAATAATTGTTATTTAAAGTTAAAAAAAATTCTTTGCTTAAATTGTATTTAATTATTACATAGTCTATAATTATTAATTGGGATTTGATGTAAGGGTAAAGAAATAAAGGATAGAGGGGTAGTATTGTCCTTTGAAAATTTTTTGGAGTGTAGGAAGAATTTTTGGAGTGTTTTTAGCTCTATCCAAGATTTATCTCTGAAAATATGTGTATAATCTCACTTTAAAAATAAATTCAACAGAGCTTCAACTCAAAAATAATTTTTCTCGGTTCTAAAAATAAAGACCCAATAGGTTCAATTTATAGAGAAATATGAACATGTCTGATTGGTGAAAAAGGATTCACAAGGATTAACACAAAATACACACCAGCCATTGATTAAAATTAATCTGAGGCCTCACAAAGAAACACAAAGGTGTGCATTAAAAATCAAACAACTCTAGTGCAAGATGTTACACACTAATTGAACAAGAAATAAATAACAAAACGAGTCGACAGTGAAGGACAGCGGTACAAGCAAAATAGATGTTACCGTTGCAAACAAAACTACTACCAGAAAAAATCAAACGTCGTCGTTTTTAGAATAAAACAAAATTCATTTTTTTATTTTAAAAAGAAACCCTGGGCGACGTCGTTTAATACCAAAAGTCATTTTCGGTTTTTAAACGATAAAATCGTGAACAAGATACCAGTTATGGTAAAAAAGTAGAGGTCAAATCATTAACAGGGGTGTTAACACGCCAACAGCTAAAGGGGTATTGACAAGTCCAATTGGACAAATAAAACGCCAGCAGGCTAGGCTATGACCTGTCAAAATTGTGTAAGGAGTTTACACGCCAACACTCAAGGACTAGACATGATATGCAACCTAAGGACAACAAGCAATTGATATAGCCGAAAGTAGGACAGAATGGGGTTAAATTACATGACCTGCTGGGTCTAAGAGCATCTCCAATGGGAGAAAAAGTAAAAGAAATGTGTAAATATGTAAATTAGTAGCCCTCCAATGATGTAAACAAGATAAAAAAAAATTGTAATTGAATTTGCAGTGGTTTTTCAAATTTAAGGAAGGGGTACAAATTCTGTAAAGGATTCCTACGAACTTTATTTGTTCGTATCAATTCTTACGAACAAATAAAGTTCGTAACAAATATATTTTAGGTTCCTACGAACTTTACATGTTTCGTAGAAACTTCCAAATTTTTTCCTTTGCAAATCACCATTGTGTTAACCAGAAAAACAAAAGGTAAAAGATGCTTTTTAAATTTGCAGATTAACCTTTCGTGTATGTCCACCATTGGACTTGCTCTAATCTCTTATGGACAAATGTGATAACACTAATGCTATAACATATATAAACAGGTATACATACGAATAATATATATATATATATATATATATACACACACACACACATGAAGCATACACTATACAGCTAAGGTCTTACAAGACCTAGCACGGTCATATCACTAAGAGCATCCGTAATGGTGGAAGAAATGGTAGTTGTTTGGTAGTTTTACTGAACTCCTACTGAATTTGTAAATGATTACTACGAAGAAATAAAGTTCGTAGGAATTTTCTACGAACAACTGTAGTTCGTAACAAATATAAATAATTATTTTTATTATATTTTTGGGTTCTTACGAACAACATTTGTTCGTAACATTTCCTACGAACAAATGTTGTTCGTGAGAAATGTATATGTACTTCTTACGAACAATAATAGTTCGTAAGAACCAAAAGCATCTCATATTTACCTTTCACCATTGTTGAACCCTTAACTCACGAAAGCTAAAAACTTCTTTCACATTGGTTGGTTTACCTGATGAGAGCATCCACCATTGTGGATGCTCTAACAACCCTAAGCCCATATGCTATGATAAAAATTGTCACATAAGTTTTGAAAGAAACAAAACATATGTTTAAAAAATAACCTCCATGCATGCATATAATAACAAATAAGGACACATACACGCATGCATACACATACAAGATATATAATATATTTATTACATGCATATGCATATGAGCTGTATATAACTATATTTTAACATATGACATGCACAAAAATAATTACTAAATTTTTATTTAAAAAAAATATTAAGTGATAAATTTCCAAATAAATTTTAAAACAGTTTCAACAAAATATTTTTAACTTCAAAAAAATAATTCTGCAACTTCATTCTTTAAAAATATTTAGTGTCAAAAATTTATTTTCACAAAAACATTTTTCTTATAAAAACTTCAATTAAAGTATGGAACTTCAAAAAAAATATTATGACAAAACCCAGCTTATCATAAGATATTATGAACAAAATGCAAATGCAATGTGGTGTCGTGTCCTACGTGACAGAAATTCCTATGAGCCATAGGAAAAAAAACTTACCTTTTCTGAGATGACAGACTTGAATCGAAAGCTCATTTGATGTAGACGAACAACGAGAGCTTGGTGCCGATAGGTGATACTCAATCCTAGATTACAAAAATATTTTGTCAAAATTCACCTCCAACTAGATGAAGTCCTATATAGCTAAAGCACGGAAAGCAAACCCTAGGTGTGCTCTATATAGGTACCTTCATCATATGCCTTAAAATGGATTACTTATTGAACTCATTGAGACGCGGTTAAAGTTTTGGGTTATGTCATAAATGGCATTCATTATAAAACGAAGTACTATGATTGTGTACAAGTAACCAAAAATAGTGGAATGAGTCTAGTTGTTAAGATATTGTGGATAGCTAGTGAGAAGGACAACAACCCCTTCCATAAAGATATAGTTTTTATATTGTTATTAGGGAGATATGGATGCTCGACTATTTATGTATTAGGATTCCGATATTTAAGTATGATTGTGTTGACAACAAATGCAGAATCAACATAGATGAGATTGGTACAAATCCTTCAATATTGATAGAGTTGGTCACAAATCTTATTCTTTCATCGTGGCCTCTCAAGCAAAACAAGTGTTTTTGTTCCTGACCATATGAATCCAAAATGCTCAATTGAATTGTTAACTCCTTAAAGGGATTATTATAATAAAGACGATGAATATGATATCATTGATGGATGTGTCGGGGATGTTATATGCACCAATTTTTTTCCAAACATTGAATCTTTTGATGTGGTTAATGAATTTCCTAAAACTTATACGTGCGATATTTGTGATGGGATGTGGATTGATAACACGCCAACATTATTGCGTTCTTTTTTAAAGTTCTTTTTTAATGTTTTATGTATGGGACCTATTTATTTTTCTATGAATATTAAGTTATGTTTCAATTGTTCCTTTTCATTATTATATGTTGCTTGAATGTGTGAGACTCTTGGGTAATGATATCCTAGTTTTTGCTATTTGTGTGGAAACTACCATGGGGGTGTCTTGGAAACTACGAGGTCTAATGAATAATGCATACTGTTTATTCAATTAGAATAAATTTTCCTTAGTTTATTTGAAGTGGTGTTTAGTTGGAGTATTTATTAAGCTTAGTTGTATTAATGACCTATATATTGCCACTCTTTTTTGTGTTTTTTCCAGTTATTGTTGCAACTAGAAAGGGAACACATCAACCTTGAACCTGCAAATAATCCTTCACAATATAGTCAAAATGGCAGAGGTTTGGCCACGCTAAAATGATTGAGTAAAATAAATAAACATGAAGAACGAGTAAGAGTCATATACAATGATCTAAGGCAACCAATTAGTACAAGCAAAAACGACTTAGCAAGTTATAGGGGTTTGGAGGTGAAGTGTTTTATGTCGATAATGAATTCAAGTCGTTCCAGTCATGTTGAATAATGAATTATAGAGATGTTCTAGTTATGTTGAATAATGAATTATAGAGTGTGATATAGGCAATTTCAAAAACTCAATTTACATTATTGATAGTTTCTTCTTAAAAGTTATTATTTTTTTTTAATTTGAATGTCCGTTAAAAGAATTGACAACCTTTTTAGTATTAGTTAGTGGGCTTTAATGCTCGATGCCTTCCAATTCCAATTCCAAGCCTTGGAATTGGGTTGCCAAACGGACCCTTAGTGTTAGTGATGTTAGAATCCAATTGGTTTCGATGGGGAATTTGTATTTTTATTAGAATTTTGAATTCTAGTTTGTGTGTTGTACTATCTGCTTTGTTTGTGGAATATTGTGTGGAACTATGTGAGTATATATGTGTGATTCTTCTATGGTGTCGGTACTGACTTTTTTGAATTCAAATTGGACTTTAAACAATGGAAATTCATAATGTTCTGGTGTCGATACTAGCTTTGATTCTGCTCTGGTTGCTAAATTTGAATATAACGAATTCTTTAGTTAGAGTTTTTCCCTTGTGTTGTGATGATTAAGTGGTTATGTTTATAGGCGTGTCAATGGATTCATTGTGCATAATTTTTCTCTGGTATAAAAGTTATATGATCTGCTACCCCTGATATTTCCATAAACAAATACATTTTTGCAAGTCAAGTTTGAAATTGAATAATATCTTATTGAATTCATTTTTGCAGGCTAAGTTTGATTCTTACCCAAATAACAAGAAGATAATGTTGTCCTACATGGGTAGTAGTTGAAGAGTATTGAAAACACAACTCACTAGTCGCTAGATTAGACCACTAAGAGACCAACCCGAGCTTCTCAAACATCCTCAACCAAAATATGAAAAGCTCATTAATCCTGATGTGTTGAACTTATTTTGGTGGCAGTAAAGTAACCAAAATATTTTAGGTGTAATTAACAATGCAATTTTATTATGAATTAGACTCTAAAGTACCCTTTGATATAGACTCTCCTAGGTTTTCTTTAGTCTAGACTATCAAGGTGTTCAACTAGTTTGACTAATTTGTGAAAAACATTTTTTAGTGGAGATTCCTTCTTAAGATTCTTTCAAGATTGAAGACCCAATGAAATCATATCTACACAACATGATTCCAATGGTAAAAAGAACACACAACTGAATATAGTGGAATACACACTACACCACTCATTCTGCATACACATACATTCATATAAATTTTTGCAAAAATATTTACAATATTTTGAGCATTTAATTGGATTTATCATATGAATTAATTGGATAAATGAATCCATGTTTAATAATGCTAAAATTATGGGAAAATAATATTTTGGTATAATAATGTGTGAAAATAATTCTCATGATTTTTCCTGAATTAAAAATATTTTTTTTGTATTTTTAATTGGATTTATAAAAAAATCTTGTGATTTAAAAATCAATTAGAATATACATTTTAAACATTTTAATTCATAAAAACGTATTTGGTGTGTTTATTATCTTGGACTTTTGTTTATTATGTCTCCGCGAAGTTATTATATTGTTACAACCCTTGGATCATTTTAATCTAAGGTTGAGATTTGCTTTAGGGCTTTCTCATGGATTACAAACCTTTGGTTTTACATGTCAACCTACAAAACTGGTTTGTCTTAGTACACTTTGTTCTCAACCCTTGATTTTGTGCACGTTCGATAAAAATAGATCCAAGATGTTTATTACATCTGGATGTAACCTCCTTTTCATACCAAGTATATAAACCCCTATCTCTATTTCATCTTATCCTTTTGGTCATTTTTAGGGCTTTCTTTTAGAGAGAGAGAAGAATAAAGAGAGAATAGAGAAAAAAGAGAGAAAAGATAATATTTATAGCACGTATGTTGCTATGTTATTATTTATGAAAGTATACCTAGTGAGGGAGGCATATATATTAGTTAATGGAGATTATTAGCGGGATGGCTTATGGTAACAGTTATTGTCCTAAGAGTGTGCATTGTAGATGGGTGGTGAGGATATATCTCATGTGAGTGCGACTGGTAAGTTGATTACAAAAATAATACACTGCATGTTTTTATTTAAAGCATTTAAATACTTGCAAAATATTTTCAAATGTTTTTGGGCTTTGATCTGCTGACAACTATATTTTTGTTTCAAAACCCTATGTATGCAGTAGTAGGGAGAGCAGGGTTAGTTCTTTCATTTTATTGCAAGAAGTAATTGTGAATGCTGCAAGATTAATTGTAGCCGACTCAGTTCATTTCTATATAGATAGGATTCAATTTCAATTTCAGTGTTTCATTTTGGACGTGTTGCACGTAGCTGAATAGTACTTTTCACTCTGTCGAATATTTCATTACTCTCAATATTTGTTACGTTAAATTACTTATGGTAATCGATGGTTTATTTTTTTATGTAATTTATATTATGCTTAAGAGTTATCATGTCATTTTATATGGTGTTTGTTCATGTTAGTTGTATTTATATCATTTGTTGCGATAGTGATGCTAAGAATGAAATCAAATTGGATTCCCATTTAATTTTAATAAAGGCATAATTAACCGTTTTTAGAATAGGCGGCATGTCATAGTTCGTATCAGAGCATCAGGTTCTAGTGTAAGGATCTGTGCGGACTTGCTACATTTATCAGTGTTGCATTCCTTTGATAAAGATCCATATGTTTACGACTGTTGTTTCCTATTATGCATACTCGTTCTTCTGATAATGTTATATATTTAAGTGGTCATACAATTTTGATTTGGTTTTAGATTCCAAACACTAGGAGAGGGAGACCAACAAAGTGAGGAGGAGGTTCCACTGAGAGGGAGGCTCATTCAAAGCCGCAGGCAGCCCAGGGGACTATGACCACAGTAGAGGTTGTATCCATCGTAGTGCAGGCAGTTAATGATTCTATGGAAACTATGGTGCATCACTTACCTCAAGCATAACCACAACCATCAGTGGTCGTACTAGTACAAACTCACACATTGTAGTCCATGTGGGAGATAGTTAGGGAGGCCTTTTACAAGGACAATCCATCGGAGTTTCAGGGCAATGCAGATGTGGTAACAGCGAGCCCAATGAAGAAGGATATCTAAAGGTATTTTCGTATGATTGAGTGCAGCAACATTCAGAAGTAGGTGCTAGCTACTTTTAAGATAGTTGGAGTAGCTCTGTTATGATGGTAATCAACTACCACACCTGAGGAGAGAGATATTGTGACGATTCAGGAGTTCTGGGGCAGTTTGACTTCAAGTTCTTTCCGTCAGCTTTGCAGACATACATGAAGAGAAATTCTTAGTAATCACATAAAAAGGATAGACAGTGTTTGATTATGAGGAGGAGTTCACTCGTCTGGTGAACTTTGTGCCAGATAAGGTGAACGCTGATGAGAAGAGGATTCTCAAGTTCATGGATGGGCTTACTTAGAGAATGTATTAAAACTTATTGGGGAATCCGACATTGAGAATTTAGACTGATGTTGCTAACATTATATTTCTACACTTCCAGGACCAACAAATCCATCTTAGGGGAGTGAATAGGATAGAAAATTTGAGCCACTAGGGCAAGATGAGGGCAGCGGTGCCAGCGGGGCACCACAACAGCAAGTTAGGTTGCAGTAGCAGGGTTCCCAATAGGGGGACTTGACTAAGAGGTTCAGGTTGGGTGATGATGGTTTCAGGCAGGCATAAAAAATTACTCCTCGAGTCCAACAGGACCAAGGGAACCATACTGGAGGCCACCATGGATGTGGTTAGCAAGTCCAGTATGGCCAGCGACAAGGGTAGCCTCGCCAGGGCCAAAGGTCGACATATTTTCTGGGGAGATGTTTTATATGTGGGGAGCAGGGCCACATGCAGCGTGGATGCCCGAACAGGGATAGGGGTTAGAAGCAGAACGCCTAGAAGGGGAAGCATCTACCGCAACTTCTATCCCCACCAGCATCTCCAAAAACACTGCTTCAGAAGAAGAAGTTACAGTTTGGACGTGTCTATAACGTTTGGGGAACAATTTTGCCACCTGCACGACAGCTGATTAGGCAAAAATATTCCATATTAATCCCTTAATTTTGGTATTTTTACGACACGGACATTACATTTATCCCTTATTTATCTCATATTTTTGTTACTACCCTTTTTGGCAAGTATTTTTGTGTTTTCTATATTTCTCACGTGTTTTATAAGTAAATCATTCGTTAATGAAAGAGAAAAGTCAAAACAGTAAAAGATTTACGATAAGGGAAGTCAAGGGAAAATATGTAAATTTCTAGATAAAACTTGAAGATAGACCTAAAAGTTGATGAACTCGAGTTCATGAGAACACTAGAAGAAACGTCACCTCAATCCGAGTTACGGTGAAGAATTTATGACCTTTTGAAGTTAACAAGAAGTACAGGGTTAAAACTTCACTTAAGGATAAGAAGCAAGGCAAAACAAGGATTACCAAGCCCATCGACAAAACCGTTTTAGTAATCGAACTAGTTCGCTTTCACTGAGGGTTCGGTTTGGTTTCTAGCGGGATTTCTTATCTTTTTCTAAATTCTTGCTAATATAGTTTGGGTCTAAGTCAACCTCTTTGGTCGAATTTTGGAACATGTTTAATCCATCTAAGAGTCTAATTTTCATTATTCTAATTTTTATTACCCAACTTATGAACCATAATAAATTGGAGAACAAAGATTTCACTTTTCCTTATCAAAATTAATTCAATAATTGCTCTTTTTCTAGATTTCTTCCATTGGTGTGGGTTCTTTGCATTGCAAGTTTATTTCTTCAAAGTTAGTATAACATTATTGCACCCAAGACATCGTACGTCTCAAGATTTTCCCCTTCCCACTCAAGTACAAGGCCAAACTTGGATTTGGACTCTAGAACCAAACTATATCTATACATGGAGAGATATATAAGCTTTGTTTCTATAAAAGTTATTTCCCGCTCGCAACACCAACTCTATTAGGGTTAAATCCAGACTTCTAAGAAAAATGATAATGAACCTTTTGATATATGTTGGGATAGGTTCAACGAGTTGGTTAACATGTGCCACATCACGGTTTTGAGAAGTGGAGACTCATCTCCTACTTCCATCATGGGCTTGCACTAAGCTCAAAGAAACTCGTAGAAACAATGTGCATAGGAGAGTTATTTGGCTTAGATGCGGACGATGAAGATTCCCACTTTAAGTATATCACTGAGACTACTCAATCTTAGGACACATCGGATCCAAACACCCAAACCAAAGCTAGAATCTCATCCATAACTCCTTCTGTGTCCTCACTTTACTAATTGGGAAAGTAAGTCGAGTTGAAGTTCCAAATTAATCGATTAGCCAAGTGGTTAGACGACATGGTAGAAGCTAGGGGATAGATACATCCGTCCCATATCGAGTTTAAAGGAGGATATTTGTGCTATTTGTGAGGCGAAACATTTAATGAAGGAATGTCCAATTATCCCCGCCTACACAACTATGTTTCAAGAGCAAGTTGAGGCGGTGGGAGCTTATAAAGAGAACTTTAATGCCCCTCATGGAGGAACCATCCTATTTTCAATTATGGGCAACCGAATGCATCATTGAATCCAAATCAACATGTTTCCCAATAATCACCACCACTCCCACCTTTCCAACAAATACCACAAATGCAAGTGCCTCCTCCCGCACCTTATGTGATCCCACAAAAAAAGAGTATTAAGGACACTCTTGCCAATTTATGCAGACTCAGTCAGTGATCAATGCCAAAAATGCTCAAAATTTTCCCAACCTAAAGGCATCGGTATCGAAGTTGTAATTATCTTTGAGTGTCCAGGAGAAGAGGAAGTTTCCTATCCAAGGTCAATGACCTCCCCAAGGTCAAAACTGTGTGATCTCTACTCCCGATGAAAATCAATTTCAATGTAAAGTTGAAGTCACTCTACGTAGTGGAAGAGTTATTGATGTGTCAACTCTACCACAAGACGTATAAAAAGACAATGAGGTTTCACCCGGCATGCAAGAGATCAAAGATTTCCCCTTAGAAAAGAGTGACAAATAAGACACTATTAGGCCCGAACTGGTAGTGAAACCCTCGTTAGCTACACGATATCCTCAATGTTTGGTCCTTCTTACTAAAGGAGCCTCTTGTGATTATATTTTAGAGGTGCTTAAGCAAGTGAATATAAACCTACCTTTTTCTCGAAGTGATAAAGAAAATTCGCGCATATGCTAAGTTCTTAAAGGACTTGCTCATGGTGAAACGAAAATTAAAGGCAAAGAAGAAGGTTTCCTTAGCACAAAATGTGAATTCAGTACTTTTGAGTGACCTCCCACTAAAGTACAAAGATCCGGTTACCTCCGCCATTTTGTGCATTATTGGAGATAAACAAATCGAGAGAGATTTATTTGACTTAGGGGAGAGTGTCAACAATCAACCCTAGTCCATTTATAGGAAACTCGATTTAGGAGATCTCAAGCCCATTAAAATTACTCTCCAACTTATGAATCATTCCGTGAAGGTGCCTCGGGGGTTAGTTGAGGACGTGATCATCTAAGTTGACACTTTATTCATCCTGATAATTTTTTTGATTTGGTACATAGATCCTTTCTCTCCATCGAGTCATCATGTTCCCTTTATTCTTGGTTTCCCTTCCCTAGCTATGGCTAATGTGTTGATTAATACATGCAATGGGCAAAGACAACTCATGTTTGGGAATATGACAATCAAAACGAATATTTTCAACATCACCAAGAAAATGGGTGATGATGATGATTTACACGACAGAGATGTTATCGAGGAGGTAGTACATGAACATTTTGAGGTTAATCGCTCTAATGATTCACTTGAGGTATGTTTAGTGATGGTTAGCGTGAGCGAGAGTGAGGAGTATGATGGAGTTACTAGGTAAGGGAGAGAGTGAGGATGATGTGAGAAACATAAGTTGGGTCTCCCAATTCGAGAAATTACCACGAAGGGAATCCTACAAGGTTCCCTCTGACATTATATTTCCCAAACTCGAATTCAAGAAGCTACCTTGCAATATTAAATATTCTTATTTGGGGGCGGATGAGACCTATCCTATTATTGTCTCCTATAGCCTAGACAAAAAGCAAGAAGGGAAGATTATGGCTATTTGAGGAAGAAAAAGGTTACTTTTGGTTGGTCTATTATGGATATGAAAGGTATAAGTCCCTTGATTTGTACCAAAAAATACACCTAGAGGAGGACATGAAGCCCTCTAGGGAAATAAATAAGATTTAACCTGATTATGAAGGACGTTATGAGAACGGATATTATTAAGTTTTTGGATTCGGGAATTATCTATCACATCTCGGATAGTAAATGGGTTATTCCAATCCAAGTTGTTCCCAAAAATTTGAGAATGACTGAGGTTGAGAATGCAAAGGGGGAACTTATCCCAAAACGTACCACCATTAGGTGGCGCATTTGTATTGATTACCGAAAAATTAATGTCGTGACTAAGAAAGGCCTTTTCCTTTTACAATTCAAGGACCAAATGCTCGAGAGAGTTTCAGGCCTCCCCTTTTATTGTTTTTAGACGGTTATTCTGGGTATAACCATATAGAGATGGATGTGCTTGACTAAGAGAAGACTACTTTTACATGTCATTTTGGTACTTTTGCCTACAAAAGGATGCCATTTGGATTGTGTAATGTTCTTGTGACCTTTCAAAGGTGCATGATAAGTCTTTTTAGCGACATGGTTGAGAGAGGCCTTGAGGTGTTCATAGATGATTTTAGCATATTTGGCCCCTCTTTTGACCAATGTCTTGCTAATCTCGATAAGGTGCTTACCCAATGTGTGGGAAAGAACCTAGTAATAAATTGGGAAAAATGTAATTTCACGATTTACTGAAGGCGTATTTCTAGGCCACATAGTGTCATCCAAAGGGATATAAGTATATACAGAGAAAATTGACATAATTGTATAACTTTCCCCACCTAAGTCACTAAAAGGGGTGCGCTCATTTTTGGGACACGTAGGGTTCTATCATATGTTTATTAAGGACTTTATCTCCATAATTATTCCCTTAAGTTACTTGCTTGTTAATTATTCCCCATTTGAGTGGAATGATGCATTCCAAGAGGCTTTTGAAAAACTGAAGAGCATTCTCTTCTCTGCTGCCATCTTGTAAGTTCCGGATTGGACCCTTCCATTTGAGCTAATGTGTGATGTGAGTGACTATGAGGTAGGGGTTATTTTAGGTCAAAGGAGAGATAAGAAAGCACGTGTCATATACTACGCTAGCCATACTTTAATCAGACCCCAATTAAATTACTCCACCACAGAGAAATAGTTACTAGCGTTAGTGTTCACCCTTGACAAGTTTCATGCATATGTTATCGGGTCACCTATCATATTCTTTACCGACCTCGCGGAACTCAAATATCTCCTTTCCAAAAAGGATGAAAAGTCATGCCCCATTAGGTTGATCTTTCTACTCCGTGAATTATACCTTTCTATCAAAGATAAGAAATGAGGAGATAATGCCGATGTCGATCATTTATCTAGGCTCTCGTTCGATGTACCTCAAGATCCTGTACCCATAGACGAGCATTTTTTGGATGAGCAACTCTTTGTTACTTCCTCTCTACCTTAGTTTGCGAATATCATGAACTATCTAGTAATGGGGGACGTTCCCTCCTATTGGAATCCGCAATAGAAGAGGAAGTTTTTCACTTGGTTGTGCATGTTCTTTTACGACCATCCCTATCTATTTAAGTATTGCGCAGACAAATTAATCAAAAAATGTGTACCGTACGATGAGATTCAAGGTGTCATTCGGTTTTTTCATTCGTAAGCATGTGGAGGTCACTTTTCCACAAAAAATATGGCCGCAAAGATTCTTCATTATGGTCTCTATTGGCCCACTGTCTTTCAGGATGTGAGCTTATATTGTGGATCTTGAGAGAGATGAAAAAAGATGGTAGTTGTTACTAGAGTCGATATGATGTCGTTGACCCCTATCTCGTTATTGAGATGTTCGACCATCAGGGCATCGACATCATGGAACCCTTTCCTCCCTCATTTGGTTTTTTATACATCCTTTTTACGATAGACTATGTGTCTAAATGGGTAGATGCGATAGCAACACGTATGAATGACGGTAAAGTGGTGGTAAATTTCATTCATGAACACATTATTTCTCATTTTGGTGCCTCAAAAGTCGTCATTAGTGACAACGACACGCACTTTTGCAATAGTACATTTGAGAAGTTAATGAGAAAGTATGGAGTTGTCCACAAGGTTGGGACAACTTACCACTCGCAAATGAACGGATAAGCCGAGTTAGCAAATCGAGATATCAAAAACATTCTCGAAATGACTGTTGATCCCAATCTTCGGTATTGGTTTACCCGATTACTCAAGGCATTATGGGATTATCAAACTGCAAACAACGTAACGCCCCGACCCGGGTTTAGGTCACCGTTTGGTCAACCCGTACCAAATCAAGGAGTCAAAAGGGGGAGGGGGAAAAGTCCATTTATATTAATTAAGAAAATCCTTTAATTTCTCCACTGATTAAGGGCTAAATGTGTCAGCTTTAACTTGAGAAAATGAGTGGCCACTTTAAATAATTAGTCAATTTATAAGAGTTATTTATAAAATCCAATTTAGTCCATATGCTAATTAAATAGGAAATGTATCACGTTTATCCCTGTATTATTATATACCATGATCATATGCCCGAATAAATATTCAATGTATCGAATCTTTGAAATGCCAAACTTCTAATGTTAAAAATAAATTACAGATCATCTAGCGACGTTGATTGCCTTCTGGGACCGTACCCATGTCCTTTCTGGTGTCCTTATTCGATGTACCAGGGGGTGGGGTGGGTTTTTTAACATAAAAACAGGGGTAAGCGAATGCTCAGCAGGGTGGGTAATACTAAGCTATAAAATTTCTACGAAATACTGTGCATATAACGTATATTTTAACCAATTCTGAAACATTTAACAATTTAGCTAGTATTCATGCAACTACTATGAAATGCACCCAAGCATTGTGCTAACATACATACTTAACCATTTTCACCACCCTTTATCGGGTCTAAAGAATAATTATTCACATTTTAACCTTTAGTCTCAATTCATTAGGCTGTTTTCTTAAATTACAAGTACAACCAATATAATTCTCTTTCATTTATCTTTTCTTGGAATCGTCTAATATCCACATACTTTAACGGTCTCCACACCGCCGGCTATGCTACCATATGCTTTGGCCAGTGACTTTGGGTCTTTCACCCCAAGGCTCCGGCCCTTCTTAATTATTCCCGTTGTCATCCGAGTCCATATTATTGTGTTTTAGCATTTTTAGCTAATGTCCACATTATTCCATCATTTTATCGTTTTTCTCATTCTACGGTTTGAACCATTCGTTTACTTTATCGACGTGACATTTATTCTTTTATCTGTTTTTCACCAAAAATTTACCGGTAAGTTCTAAAGGGGATGTCCAATCACTCGGACCTCAATTTTGTCAAAACTACCATTTTCCCCTTTTTATCATTTTTAATTTCATCATGGCACTAAAACTAACCCTTTTTCTTTCAAAACATCATGTCTACGATTTTATGTCAAAAATCATGTTTTCATTTTATGTTTTGCTACATAAAATACATTTAAATCTCCAAGATCATTTTTAACCAAATGTCCATAATTTTGGTCTCATTATTACATGTGACCCCAAATATTATTTTTACTCTTTCTAGTAATATTTAACACATATTAGGGTTGTTTTCTATATTTACTTATTTTGTCATAAAACCCAATATAACATGATTCACCAAGTCTAAAACATCCCTATTTATCTTACTACGTGATTCTACATGTGTGAAAGAGGATTTCAAGCCAAGAAATTTCTCAAAATGCATTTAAACAATAATAATCATGGGTTTATATATTTCACATGTTTTCTTCCATTTTCAAGGTTAAAACTCATTTTTGTCTTGTTAAATGTCATTTTTGTAAGGCTACAATATTTTCATAAAATATCTTCATTTAAGGCATTAAATATTATCTAGCATTCATCCTATGTGTTTTTCATAGCTAGAAAAAGTTGAAAACTTTGGAAGAGGAAAATCCTACTTTGGATTAAAAGCGAAGAAACACAAATGGAATGATTTGAAAGCTCCTAAAAACTCCTATGCTCTAAGACTCCAAAATCTTCTTCAAATAGCTCCAAAAGTCCCTCCTACAAGATTTTCCCTACCCACTATCTTCCTTGATACAAGCTATAAGATAGTAGAAAATTCTTGGAAAAAGTGTAAATAATTGTTTAGAGGTCGTGGCAAGGTTTGTCTATGGTAGAAAAATGGTCCGAGAGGATGAAGATGGGTGTATGGAACTTAGAGAGAGAGAGAGAGAGAGAGAGAGAGAGAGAGAGAGAGAGAGATAGAGATGCTAAAAATGGTGAGGGAAACCACCCTCACCCTCTCCTCTTATAACCCTAATAAAGCCCGCTTAAAATCATTTAAAAACTCCCTGAAAATACACCAAACACGTTTTTGCTCATCAAGGCCACCAGAATTTGACACGTCATTAGATCAAGGGTCTAAATTGTGATAGCACACAAGGGCATCTCAATTTTAAAAATTATTAAATAGGTCGTTCGAACAAGAATGGGATCTCGTTCTAACGAGATTAGGATCTCGTTCTAATGAGATTAGGATCTCACTTCAATCACCCGTCGAACGATGCTCTAACGAGGGTGAAAACCTAAGGCATAAATAGTTCGTTAGATCCACGTTAGAACCCCATATCAAAAGATATGGACTTCTCATTCAAATGAGCCATATTTCATTTGAACCACATAATCCCTTAAGTTTCCAATTCCACCCAACAACTTCTAACAAATATTACTTGGCTATAAGAATTTCGGGTGCTTCTCCCACATCTTCGACTCACATTCCCAATTCGTACCTTCAATGCCTTGAAACTCCCAAAGTACCTTCACTAATGAAATGACCTTATTGTGTAGGACCCTGTCTTTATGGTCCAAATTAGATATAGGCTGTGTAGGAAACGTAACATCCTCCTCTATCTCAATGAGGTTCCATTCGATGACATGACGGGGGTCATGAAGATACTTCTTAAACTTAGAGACATGGAACATGTTATGAACTTGGGAAAACTTTTGAGGCAGCACCAAATAGTATGAAACATCCTCAATTCACTATAGGATATCAAAGGGATCGATATACCATGTGTCTAGCTTCCCCTTCTACCCGAATCACTAATTGTTGGTTCTTGCCCTAACCTTCAGCATCACATGATCACCCACCCAAAACTCCAGGTGAATCCAATAATTATCGGAGTAGTTCTTTTTCTAGCTCTGTGTTGTTATGTTTCTCTAACAAATTATCGAACCTTCTCCGTTATCTCTAGAATAAATTTTGAATTGGTGTTATGCATCTCGCCCACCTCAACCAACAAACCAAAGAGCAGCATGTCCTCCCATAAAGGGTCTTGTAGGGAGCTGTCTCGATGCTCGCTTGGTAACTGTTATTATTGGCGAACTCTACTAAATGCAGATTCTCTGCCCAACTACCCTGAAAGTAGAGTGTGTAAGCTCTTAGCATGTCCTCTAGAATTTGGATGATTCTCTTTGACAGTCTGTTTGTCTCGGGAATGTATGCCATACTCATATTTGGCCCAGTACCCAAATCATGTTGAAACCTCTTCCAAAATTGAGACACAAATTGTGGATCTGTAAGGACACAAATTTCCAATTGAGTCTTAATGTAGTGTTGGCTCAATTCCAGACAAAAACATTTGTGTCATAGGATAGTATTAAGTGAGTATGACATTGGAAGAGTTGAAGACGTAGCGGCCAAGACTTATAAAGCTTCATCATTGTCGAGTTTCAAGTGTCGTGTCTCTACGTCATCAACATCATATTCCATAGTCTCCAAAAGGTATGAATGCATTTCTATATAAATATAGGGAAACTTGGAATAATTTTATATTGGGTTAAATTATATTTTAAACTAAGGTTTATTTTCTGAAGGTTTCTTTAATACTTTAAAATAAAGTTTCTGGGCTAAAATCAAAATTTTAAACTTTCTGGTTTATCGTTCGAAATTGTCGTTCGAACGAGTTTTTCGTTCGAATGAGAATTTCGTTCGAACGAGGTTTGCCAATGACTTTCCATTGGAACCTCGTTAGATAGTTCATTCGAACTAAATGTCCTTCGAACAAAAATGTCGTTCGAACGAGATTTCAGCGGAAACAATTTTTGACAGTTTTTGGCACTTTTCCACTACTTTGTCCCACTACTCTTTCACATATTTAATGGCTTCAGGACCAGATTTTTTCTAAGAACTTTTTCCATCTCCTACAGAGGTTTTGTGAGCTTAATTCTTTCATAAAAAGTTCCCTTGGTATTTGTTAAATGTTTTTCATCTTTAAGAACAAAACCAAGTTATACACCCAAGTATCTTTCTTATATATACATTTTCTTGGAGTGTTTGGCACCACGGGTTTTACTCTACCGATTGGAAGAGTTCATTTGGGTTTACTTCTACATCCCTCAAAGAAGAAGTCTCATTTTGGCTGCAGCATTCTCACATGGTGAAAGGCACCATGTGTGGTTGACGGTGTTTCTAAAGCCTCATTGGTGGATTCCAAGGTTCCGGTGAAGTCCAAGATTGTCAACTAAGCGGAGGTCAGTACAAGAAGGAGCATCGGGGCTTGAAGGGAGTCGAGTCAAGTGTTGTAAGTCTTTTTCCTTGTACTTATAAAATACCATACTTAGTGGAATTAAGGCTAGGGCCGTCTAAGGTTTTTTTTTTCCGTTGTGGGTTTTTCCTCGTACATCACGGCGTAGTGGTTATTTGTTTATTTTTATCTTTTGCAAAATTCACATTAGATGCATGCTTAGGTAAAAAGATAAAATTGGGTTTAAATCACTACTTGTTTATTTTGGTGCTAAATTAATTTTGGGTAAGGTTTTTTAATTTAATTCAGTCATTAATTTTATGGGATAAAATTTGGTTTGGCCTAATTTACTAAAATGGATTAATTGTTCTGTTAGGCAAATTTCTAGGACTTGGTTTGAGTTAATATGTTTAAGTGAATATCGTATTAATTGTTTAATTGAATTTCACTTTTTGTTTTGTTTTATATTAATTCGAAAAGGAATTAAAATTAATTAAAATTTGTTTAAGTTAAACCATCTCGCTTCCGCATCTCTATAAAAGGAAATTACGTTTGGTAAGATTTTAATAAGGGGGCCTTGCATTCCAACAAGTGGTATCAGAGCATTGATTAAGAAAAACTCACGTTTTCAAATTGGTATGAGAGCCGGAGCGCTAATTTATCGCGCTAAAGATCCGTTTTTCGGCTTTTGTAATTTTTGTGCTCCTTGTATTTTTAGTTGGTTCATCTTTGACTCACTCTCAAAAATTGTTTTGTATCTCTCGATGGGACGTCTTAATGATAATTTGTCCTTTTCTAATGATAATGAAATTTTTGATATTCGAGAGGAATTTAATGGGCTTAATAAGTGTAATGAAAAATTAAGAGAATTAAATTTGAGATTTGCAAAAAGAATTAAGTCTCTTGAAAATGAAAATTCTTATTTTAAAACTAAATTTGAGTTTTTGCAAATCTCCCTATCTCAAAAAGATATTTTTTGTGGAAAGCTCATGGACATAAATTACGAATTTAATATTTTAGAAATGTCCCAGAAAGAGAGTGACAGTCGAGAAAAAACTCTTAGGGTCAAGTTTTCTCACATTGAGGGGGAGCGTGATAACCTTCTAGGTGTGATTGAAAATTTAAATAAGGAGTCCCGTAAATTTGAGGAGTCTAATTTATTACTTGAGTCCGAAATTTTAAAAATGAAAAATGATTTACTTGACACGTGTAGTAGTTGTAATGGTTCTAGCACATCTTGTTCAAATGTTTCCGTTGCTAAAGATAAGACCATTGTTTGTTTTAAAGGTATCCAAAGACTTTAGAAAAGGTCAAACCTTAGGTAACATTCCTTGTGTTTACACATGCTTGCGTTGTGGTAGGAAAGGTCACCTTAGGTCATTTTGTTTTGATCTTAAAAGAAGTCCTAAGAAGTCTATGTCTATCATTTCATTTGTTCCCAAACCCCATCTTTTTTACATATACATCTACATGGGTTAGGAAATCATTTTTAGACGCGCTAGATATTAGATTTGTTGATTCTTATTTACTTTCACATGAAACCTCTCTTGTTAAATATAAAGGTTGAATGTGTTAGTTGTTTGCATACTCTAGCTTTTTGTGCTTCATATTATCTATCATTGCTAGGTGTATGCATGTTTAGTCATTTTCTAGTCATTGCCTTATTTCATATCTCTTGCTAGAAATCATGACTTGTTTATCTTTTGTATTATATTTCTTTTGATTTTCATTAAATATATAATAAAAAAAGATTTTGTTTATCATTTGTGTTTTACCATGTTTGTAATTTGGGCTTTATGAAAAATACAAATGATTTTTGTTTGTCTTTTGAGTATATATTTTTTATTTTTTGGTTAAAATTTTGAAAAACTCAAAAAGATTTTATTTTGTGTGTATTTTGGTTTTACACACATTTTTTGGCATATGTTTATGTTTGAATCTTCATTTCGCTTCCATGTGACTAGAACTTTTGGTTAGAATTATAATCCTTAAAATGTTCTTTATCATGCTTACATGGAGTAGCTTAAGTTTGACTTGCTTAATGGATTCACTTTTATATGCCTTTACACACATGCATAAGCTTTTTGAACCTTAACTTCATGTGTTATATTTGAGCATTGTGAGGTGTTCTCCTACCAATCTAGTTATCTACATACTATGACCTAGGAGTACTAGTGCATGTCAAAATTCGTTGCATGTGAGATTTGTGTGATATAAAAAATTGATATATATATATATATGTGCACGGGAAAGGGCTCCGAAAGGAATAATTTTCCTTTGCAAATAGTAAGCCACCGTTTGAAATGGACCTAAAAGAAATACGTGGTCCAAAGGCCTAAAAATAAAATATGCCATTAAAAATAAAAAATATTTGCCAAGTCCTTGTTTTAATTGATATATTAATTCAAAATTTAATATGCTTATTTTGAGGGAGTTTGGATGGTATATCAGCGGTTTGCACAATGTCCTTTTATCTTAGTTGCGCTTTCAATGTCATGACTCTATTGGTTTGTAGAATCATTAATATGCTAGGCTTGTATGCATTATGTTTGTTTGTTCATAGTTCACTTTATCCTGTCACATAAAAGCTAAATTCTAGTTGATAAAGTTTTGCAATCAAATGCGAACAACGTGAACACGTTTAAGTGATTGGGTTTTAATTAATTGGTATCTAGTTCACACCCCTTCACTTCCATTTTCATATGACACATTTATGCTATAAGAGTGTGAAAAACTTATGTTATTTAGTTTTGTGGCATTTTGGTGTTTATATCTATATGTGTGTACTTATGCTTAGTTTGAATCTATTGTGTGTACATATATATGATATTTTGTTTGTCCTTGAGTCTTTGCCATGATTAGCTAGTTCATTTATGCTTTTAATTCATATTTGGTATCTATCTTGTTGCGAATTTTTTGTTTCGATATCACATGCTTAGATTTCTACAATCAATTGATATCTTTTACTATCACATCATAGTTGATATTCATCTCCTTATGTGGATTAGTTAAATTTTTGTTGCCCATGTGCTTTAATGTTCTCATCACATTACATACAATTTCATGTTTAGCTTGTTATCCCATTCTATTTATCCCTTGTTTAGTTTAGGGGGTGTATATGCATTAATTGAGGGAGATAAGTTAATTTTTTATTCTTTAGCCTTTGTCTATTCCTGAACAAAAAGGGGGAGTATGATAGGGGGAGAAATGATATCTAATCCTATTGTAATCATATCTTAGTTTGGGAGATTTATCTTAGGGGAAGACGTCTTTCTAAGTTGATCATAGTCGATAAAGGGAAGAATTAATTCAGAGAGAGTCGTTATTTATATTGCATTTAATATTTTAATATTCCTTATGCGTTTAACGTGTTGCTTAAGTGTGCAGGTATTGTAAAGAGGCGCCTGTTTAAAGTGGAAAAGCGTTTAATTCTAAAGTGGTATTTGAGTCAAGCATTGTACTCTTTATTTTGGGTGGGATTTTTTTGAGTCTAGTGAGCTTGACGGCCCTTTAGGATTTCTATTTAGGTTTTGTCCCGGAATTGCCAAAGGGGGAGATTTGTAAGGACACAAATTTCCAATTGAGTCTTAATGTAGTGTTGGCTCAATTCCGGACAAAAACATTTGTGTCATAGGACAGTATTGAGTGAGTATCCTCCAAGCCTATGACATTGCAAGAGTTGAAGACGTAGCGGCTAAGACTTATAAAGTTTCATCATTGTCAAGTTTCAAGTGTCATGTTTCTACGTCATCAACATCATATTCCATAGTCTCCAAAAGGTATGAATGAATTTCTATATAAATATAGGGAGACTTGGAATAATTTTATATTGGGTGAACTTTTATTTTAAACTAAGGTTTATTTTCAAAAGGTTTCTTTAATACTTTAAAATAAATTTTCTGGGCTAAAATCGAATTTTTAAGCTTTCTGATTTATCGTTCGAACGAGTTTTTTGTTCGAACGAGAATTTCGTTTGAACGAGGTTTGTCAACAACTTTCCATTGGAACCTCGTTAGATTGTTCGTTCAAACGAAATGTCATTCGAACGAAGATGTCGTTCGAGCGAGATTTCGGCGGGAATAGTTTTTGAAAGTTTTTTGGCACTTTCCCACTACTCTTTCACATAATTTAATGGCTTCGAGACCAGATTTTTTTCTAAGAACTTTTTCCATCTCCTAGAGAGGTTTTGTGAGCTTAATTCTTTTATAAAAAGTTCCCTTGGTATTTGTTAAATGTTTTTCATCCTTAAGAACAAAACCAAGTTATACACCCAATAGTTTGTTTATCCAAGTATCTTTCATATATATACATTTGCTTAGAGTGTTTGGCACCACGGTTTTTACACTAACGATTTGAAGAGTTGGTTTCGGTTTACTTCTACATCCCTCAAAGGAGAAGTCTCATTTTGGTTGCGGCATTCTCACATGGTGACAGGCACCATGTGTGGTTGACGGTATTTCTAAAACCTCATTGGTGGATTCCAAGGTTCCGGTGGAGTCCGGGATTGTCAACTAAGCGGAGGTCAGTACAAGAAGGAGCATCGGGGCTTGAAGGGAGTCGGATCGAGTGTTGTAAGTCTTTTTGCTTGTACTTGTAAAATACCATACTTGGTGGACTTAAGGCTGGGGTCATCCGAGGTTTTTTTCCGTTGTTGGTTTTTCCTCGTACATCGCGTCATAGTGGTTATTTGTTTATTTTTATCTTTTGCAAAATTCACATTAGATTCATGCTTAGGTAAAAATATAAAATTGGGTTTAGATCACTACTTGTTTATTTTGGTGCTAAATTAATTTTGGGTAAGGTTTTATTAATTTAATTCAAGTCATTAATTTTATGGGATAAAATTTGGTTCGGCCTAATTTACTAAAATGGATTAATTATCGTGTAAGGCAAATTTGTAGGACTTGGTTTGAGTTAATATGTTTAATTGAATATTGTATTAATTGTTTAATTGAATTTCACTTTGAGTTTTGTTTCATTTTAATTCTAAAAGGAATTAAAATTAATTAGAATTTGTTTAAGTTGAACCATCTCATTTCCTCATCTTTATAAAAGGAAATTACATTTGGTAAGATTTCAAAAAGGGGGCCTTGCATTCCAACAAGTGGTATCAGAGCACTGATTAAGAAAAGCTCACATTTTATGGATCTCTATCTGAGATGATCAAGTGTGGGACACCGTGAAGACTGGTTATTTCTCTGACATACAACCTCACTAACTTAGCCACGCTTTCCGTGACCTTGATCTGCAAGAAGTGTATAGACTTCATGAGTTGATTCACTATAACCTAAACCGCATAGTGACCATGCTCATATCTTGGTAACACAGTGATGAAATCCATCGTGATAAGATCCCACTTCTATTTTACCATAGGTAGTGGTTGCAATAGACCTAGTGGATTATTATGCTTGGCCTTTACCTCCTGA
This sequence comes from Sambucus nigra, assembly GCA_949130495.1. Lineage (NCBI taxonomy): Eukaryota > Viridiplantae > Streptophyta > Magnoliopsida > Dipsacales > Adoxaceae > Sambucus > Sambucus nigra. The sequence continues at coordinate 661,029,376 of OX422215.1, read as the reverse complement.
CAAGTGTAGAACTTGGCTACATATGTCGCCATATCTATCTTCATGTTGGACTACTAAAAATCCTTAGACCGGTCCTTATACATCTTGGTGGCTCCGGGATGTATACTGAAATGCGAGTGATGGGCCTATGTCATTACATCATCTTAAAACTCCTCGATAATAGGGACAATCAATCGACCCTTGTATCGCACCTCGCCATCCTTATCCACATTAAGAGTGTCGAACACTTCACCATTCTGAATACCATCATGATATTGGACAAAATCGGGATCACATGACTGGCATTTAGAACATCCTATTGAATGAGTTGCCTAGCCACTGATCCCTAAAGGTATGCCCTATCGTATCCCCGCTGAACGTGAAAATCCAACTTCTATAACTCCCTTTCACCTAGTGGAATCTCATCGCTACAAGGGTGAGACTATACTTTTGGCTAAGAGCATCAGCCACCACATTGGCCTTGTTGGGATGATACTCTAATGAGAAGTCATAGTCCTCCATCAATTCCATCCACCTCTCGGGTGCAGATTAAGATCACATTTCGTGAAGATGTACTGGAGGTTCTTATAATTGGAAAACACCTCAAAGCATTCCCCGTACAGATAATACCTCCAGCTCTTGTGTGGAAACACCACTACAGCTAGCTCCAAATCATGGGTGGGGTAGTTTAACTTCAAATAAATTAACCCTTCATATTTCATAAAATGAGGTTAAATGATTTATAAAATCCTTACTTATATCCGGGACCTACATTGACTGCAATATTATTATGCATGACTAATATATCGTGTATACCCCGAGTCTGACACATTAAACTAGACAATACTCTAGTAATAATTTAAATTAATTAATTGAGATAACACCACATATATTGTGACAAGTGGAACCATAAATATTTGACACTTGGATCCACAGAAAACATGACATGTGTCAATCCCACTTGGGGCACTTTTTCTATAAAAAGAGGGTTCCTCCCTCATTTGTAAGGATGATGGTTTTGGGGGAAAAGTAAGAAGACAAATTATAACTCTTCCCCTCCCCCTCCCCCCCCACACACAAACATTCGGAGAGTTGCGTCGCAAGTTTGATAGTGATGAACAGATTTCATAGTCTCATTACGAGTTTTACATATTTTATACAGTATATATGCATTTGGAGGTGGATAACTGGATTTAGTACCTTCCTCGCACCAAAACCACAAAAACCAAGTTTTTCGGCGTATCGCATGGACCCATGAACTACATAGACTTTGATTCCACAAATAGATGGATACATAGGCACAATTATGTTGCTCAAGTTAAAAATATGCTAGATGCGGTGCTTCCCCAAATCTATACCACTCTCTTAGATTTGGTGACTCTGCGGGGGAGGTATTCGTGATTCTGATTGCGTAATGCCTTGTGAACATACGGAGAACTCGGTGAAAATGGAACATTTTCTACAAAGATAAGTATTATTGCTTATATTATCTCATTTGTGCTATTGGATATTCCATAATATCTTTTTTTTGTACAAATCATGTTTATTTAGATGCATATAAAATATGCTAAAATTTATTCTAAATGAAAGTATCTTGATTATTTAAAAGGGCAGAATTAAAAACATGTATAGATAATTATGTTATAGAGAAAAATATTATTGCTATTATTTTATTATTTAAATTTGGGTTAATTCAACTAAAAAAATCGTTAGAGATATGCATACACGTTTGTAAAATAAGGGACAAAATCTTTGCAAATACTTATTGGATTGATATATAGGGTTTTATGGATTTAAATGAAAAGACGGACTAAACTGCTTTCAATGGTACAGATATACTGTATCTAGACCTGTCAAAAAACACGGTTAAATGGTACAGATATACTATATCTAGACGGAGAACTTGGTTAAAACCCTTGTTGTATACCATATTATCTGACATCTCCCATACTAGACTAAGGGTATGATGGCATCGGGCTATGTGCCTTAATAAGTAGGCTAGCTGACATAATTGTTTTAACCATTTGTAACGCCTCGCCACGAGTTTGGGTCACCGTTGGGACAAACTACACCAAGTCAAGGAGTTAAAAGGGGGAGCGAGAAAGTCCATTTATATTAATTAAGAAAATCCTTTAATTTCTCCATTGATTAAGGGCTAAATGTGTCAGTTTTAATTTGAGAAAATGAGTGACCACTTCAAAGAATTAGTCAATTTATAAGAGTTATTTATAAAATCCAATTTAGTCCATATGCTAATTAAATAGCAAATGTATCACATTTATCCCTGTATTATTATATACCATGATTATATGACCGAATAAATATTCAATGTATCGAATCTTTGAAATGCCAAATTTCCAATGTTAAAAATAAATTACAGATCATCTAGCGACGTTGATTGCCCTCTGGGACCTTACCCACGTCCTTTCTGGTGTCCTTATTCGATGTACCAGGGGTGGGGTGGGGTTTTTAACATAACAGCAGGGGTAAGAGAATGCTCAGCAGGGTGGGTAATACTAAGCTATATAATTTATATAAAATACTATGCATATAACGTATATTTTAACCAATTCTGAAAACATTTAACAATTTAGCTAGTATTCATGCAACTACTATGCAATGCACCCAAGCTATGTGCTAACACACACACTTAGCCATTTTCACCACCCTTTATCGGGTCTAGAAAATAATTATTCACATTTTAACCTTAAGTCTCAATTCATTAGGTTGCTTTACTTAAATTACAAGTACAACTAATATAATTCCCTTTCATTTATCTTTTCTGGGAATCGTCTCATATCAGCTTACTTTAACGGTCTCCACACCGCCGGCTATGCTACCATATGCTCTAGCCAGTGACTTTGGGTCTTTCACCCCAAGACTCCGGGCCCTTCTTAATTATTCCCGCTGTCATTCGAGACCATATTAATGTGTTTTAATATTTTTATGTAATGTCCACATTATTCCATCATTTTATTGTTTTTCTCATTCTACGATTTGAACCATTCGTTTACTTTATCAATGTGCCAGTTATTCTTTTTATCTGTTTTTCACCAAAAATTTACCGGTAAGATCTAAAGGGGATGTCCAATCACTTGGACCTCGATTTTGTCAAAACTACCATTTTCCCCTTTTTATCATTTTTAATTTCATTATGGCACTAAAACTCACCCTTTTCTTTCAAAACATCATGTCTATGATTTTATGTCAAAATCATGTTTTCATTTTATGTTTTGCTACATAAAATACATTAAAATCTCCAAGATCATTTTTAACCAAATGTCCATAATTTTTGCCTTATTATTACACCCCAAATATTATTTTTACTCCTTCTAATAATATTTAACACATATTTGGGTTGTTTTTCTATATTTACTTATTTCGTCATAAAACCCAATATAACATGATTCAACAAGTCTAAAATATCACTATTTATCTTACTACATGATTCTACATGTGTGAAAGAGGATTTCAAGCCAAGAAATTTCTCAAAATGCATTTAAACAATAATAATCTTGGGTTTATATACTTCACATGTTTTCTTCCAATTTCAAGGTTAAATGCCATATATTAATAAAAAGACCCTTCTAGGGTTTTGTCGTGTTAAAACTCATTTTTGTAAGATTACAATATTTTCATAAAATATCTTCATTTTAGGCATTAAATATTATCCATCATTCATCCTACCTGTTTTTCATAGCTAGAAAAAGTTGAAAACTCTGGAAGAGGAAAATCCTACCTTGGATTAAAACAGAAGAAACACAAATGGAATGACTTGAAAGCTCCTAAAAACTTCTATGCTCCAAGACTCCAAAAGCTTCTTCAAATAGTTCCAAAAATCCCTCCTACAAGATTTGCTCTACCCACTCTATTCCTTGATACAAGCTATAAGATGGTAGAAAATGCTTGAAAAAGTGTAAATAATTGTTTAGAGGTCGTGGCAAGGTTTGTCTATGGTGGAAAAATGGTCTGAGAGGATGAAGATGGGTGTATGGAACTTAGAGAGAGAGAGATGCTAAAATGGTGAGGGAAACCACCCTCACCCTCTCCTCTTATAATCCTAATAAATCCCACTTAAAATCATTTAAAAACTCCCTGAAAATACACCAAACACGTTTCTGCTGATCAAGGCCACCAGAACTTGACACGTCATAAGATCAAGGGTCCAAATTGTGATAGCACACAAGGGCATCTCGATTTCAAAAATTTATAAATAGGTCGTTCGGACGAGAATGGGATCTCGTTCTAACAAGATTAGGATCTCGCTTCAATCACCCGTCGAACGACCTTCTAACGAGGGTGAAAACCTAAGGCAAAGATAGCTCGTTAGATCCACGTTAGAACCCCATTTCAAAAGATATGGACTTCTCATTCAAATGAGCCTTATTTCATTTGAACCACAGAATCCCTTAAGTTTCCAATTTCACCCAACAACTTCTAACAAATATTACTATGGCTACAAGAACAATTGAATGTAGATAAATATCCAATATATTAATTGATCCAAATCTCAAGGTTTCCACATGACTCCAAATAATGCGTGCAACGGGGTAAAATCTTGAACACGGGTATTACCTTATCCCCTCCTTATGAGATTTCATCCCCGAAATAAGAACTACCGACTAAGGGAAGAATTCCGGGTGCTTCTCCTGCATCTTCGACTCACATTCCCAATTCGCACCTTCAATGCCTTGAAACTCTCAAAATACCTTCACTAATGAAATGACCTTATTGTGTAGGACCCTGTATTTATGGTCCGAATTGGATATAGGACGTGTAGGAAACGTAACATCCTCCTCTAGATCAATGAGGTTCAATTCGATGACATAACAGGGGTCATGAAGATACTTCTTAAACTTAGAGACATGGAACACGTTATGAACTTGGGAAAACTTTTGCGGCAGCACCAAACAGTATGAAACATCCCCAATTCACTATAGGATCTCAAAGGGATCGATATACCATGTGTCTAGCTTCCCCTTTTACTCGAATCACTGATTGTTGCTTCTTGCCCTAACCTTCAGCATCACATGATCACCCACCCAAAACTCCAGGTGAATCCAATAATTATCGGAGTAGTTCTTTTTCTAGCTCTGTGTTGTTATGTTTCTCTAACAAATTACCGAACCTTCTCCGTTATCTCTTGAATAAATTTTGAATTGGTGATATGCTTCTCGCTCACCTCAGCCCAACAAACCAAATAGTAGCATGTCCTCCCATAAAGCGCCTTATAGGGATCCATCTCGATGCTCGCCTGGTAACTGTTATTGTTGGTGAACTCTACTAAATGAAGATTCTCTGCCCAACGTAGAGTGTGTAAGCTCTTAGCATGTCCTCCAGAATTTGGACGGTTCTCTTTGATAGTCTGTTTGTCTCGGGCCACGCTCATATTTATCCAAGTACCCCAATCATGTTGAAACATCTTCCAAAATCGGGACACAAATTATGGATCCCTATCTGAGATGATCAAGTGTGGGACACCATGAAGCCTGGTTATTTCTCTGACATACAATCTCACTAACTTAGCCACGGTGTCCGTGACCTTTATCTCCAAGAATTGTATAGACTTCATGAGTCGATTCACTATAACCTAAACCGTATAGTGACCATGCTCAGATGTTGGTAACGCAGTGATGAAAGTGGTAGAGCCCGAGAGGTGTGCATGTGTAAAGTGCACAGTCATTGTTTTCTGTCTCGCTGCGACTATACAAGCAAACCTAAATTACGACTACACTCAACGGGTGAGTACATCGGTAAGTCGGGTATCGAAAATCCACAGGGACAAGTTTCCAGAATTAAAGTGATTTAATATTCCTAAATAAATGTGTAAAAGATGATTATACACAAAAAGGGAAAAGATGCACAAAATGGAAATAGTAATCTAGGCAAGGGTATTGAAACTAGATTATGAAATCGAGTAAAACTATAGGTTGCGTCGAATATCCCTCACCCGCTTAATTTGTATAAAATGGTTACATGGGTCGACGAGTTATTAAGAACGCGTCTCGTTTCGACAGTTAATTACGCCCCTAAATCGGCATAAAAGCCTAATAAGATTTTAGCGTCAACAAATATCCCAGAAATTGTGCATGAAAGGTCGTAAGAACTGGACATACATGATATGCCCCGTCAAACCTACTAGGCGCAATAACTAGGACAATGCACCCGAAATAAACCCGTAAACACTATCACCAAGCAAAGCAACGCGTTAACTCGAGTGAGTTCAATTCAAACACAACTTAATTTAAATTAGCTATAAAGCATGCTAAAAATGCGGTAAATGAAAGCGTGTAAATAAGCGCGATAAAACTATTCTACAAAGCACGTAAATAAAAGCATGTAAACTAATTTATAAAGCATGTAAATCTAATTATGAAAGCAAGAATTAAAGAAATACAAACTATATTAATGGAGAAGATGATGAATAGTGCAACATTCAATCCAAAAGGTTGTCAATCCAAGAACAATTGAAGAAGAACTCTTCAAAACCCTCAAAACCTAAGCTATTCTAACCTAAAAATGTTTTATCTACTGAATATGTTCTTATTACAACAAAATTGCTTTATATAGTAAGTTGGAATAAAAGAAAAAAAGAAAGAAAACAAATGCAAAATATCTGCAGAAAACAGGGATCGATCGATCGACCCTTTTGGTCGATTGATCGATTGTAGAAATCGTGGAAAAATCATGAAGGGTCGATCGATCGACCCTTTTGGTCGATTGATCGATCAAGCAGGGAAGACTGCATTTTCCCCTATTTTGGCTTGCATTTCTTCTCCGCTAAAATCGCCGTAACTTCTTCGTTCTGAATCGGAATCACGCACCATTTGCGGATATGAGAAGCTTTCGAGGAGGGCTACAACTTCCATGTAGATGTTGGTCCAGGTGCCCAAGCTATGAAAAGACTAAAATGCCCTTGAACGTGCAATTGTGTACGGAAATCGAGCGGAATGCGTCCGAACTTCACACTTAGCATCCTGATAACCATAAAAGCTTAATTATCTCCTGTAAAACATGTTAACGTAGAAATCTGAAGTTGTCTGGTTAACGAGCATAAATATAGGGAATAAGATACCCGAGGGGGCTAAAATGCATCTGTTCGGAGGATGAAATATGCAATATTTGCGTATTATCACACCCCCTAACTTACACATTGTTAGTCCCTAGAAATTAAATAGGATGCAACAAGAAGAACAAGAAACCAAAAGCAGGATAAGTATAAAAATATGATATAAAAGAAAAAGGCCACTTTCACGGACGAACGATTGCATTTAGCATATGCAATAAGCCGTTAAACCCATAGATTACCCTAGTGGACGAGTGTAGTCTCGTGAGGGTTTTCAGAGATGGTACCTACAAACATCACATGGTTTCCTCAAAATATACCCAACCCAACATGCGACAAGCCCAAAAAAAGCGAAAAGGATTTCATACAGATTATTAGCACATTGAATGAATTCAAACAAAAGTCCAAATCATTAACATTATAGAATGCACATCATAGAATTGAAACCTTAAAATGTGGGAGGGGGACGAGCACATGCAAAGTATGATTTGGTGAAAAACTTATATAAACTGGATAAACGTTAAAGCAAGCATACATTCAATCCTCACGGGTATTACACTCATCAAATGAAATTCACTTGAAACACGGAGGTAACACACGAAGCATGCGGGCTAAAGAGTAAATGTAAATGGAAACTAGGCCGCGCACATGTCACAAAAGAAGAACGCTATATATAAACATAAAAACTGCAATCTCAATGAAAAGATACCGCACACTAAAAGAGGCGAAATGTATTTTCATATATTATCAAAACTATTTCAACATTTGAATTACATCCACCTAAGATCGCATAGGACTTTAATAAGGTTATAATGTAGGCTATGGCTAGGGTACGAAACGAAGGAATGTATGTACGGATTCAACGTGATCGGGATGAAAACTCGGGATAATGGGAAAATGCGGGCAATATCAAAATGGAAAACAAGTTGCAAAAAGGCATTAGATATATCATCGGGGAGAGTAATCAAAGCTTATTCGAACTATATACAACATATACAACTTTCCCTTTCTTTTCTTTTCTTCTTTTCCTCATTTTTTTCTTTAGTTTTCTTTTGCTTTTTGCTTTCTCTTTTTCTTCACTTTTTTCACTTCTTTATTTTCTTTACTTTTCACACTCTCATATGCCTAAATTGCAACCGACATCACAAAAACAACATTCAATCCCAAGTAACAATCCAAACAAAGGAATGGAAAGTGTATGTATGGTTTATAACTCCAATTTAGAGTTGGTTATGGGAATTTGGGTTATGAAATGAAAGGCTATATTTAGGCACAAAGGGGTTAACGAGGGTAAACATATAAGGTGAGGTCAAGGCTAATATGGGTGATATAACAAAGAGGGCCTATGATCATTTCACAAAGTATACGCAATTCTCGAGTCAAAACATTATATGAAAATCATGCTCAAGTAACATATTTCAAGTATGAACTCAATTAATGAACGGTCAAATGAAAGAATAGAGAGATTACCAACGTATTCAACGTTTTCAATGGGAAAAAAATAGTGTATAACACTCACAAATGACGAAAGGTAAAAAGCTTACTCGGTGTAAGTATATACAATACAATAAATCCTTACCGAGTTATAAAAATCTTAAACCAAATCAATATAGCAAGGAAAGTGCATGTGCTCATGGGATTAAAGTTAAATTCATGAAGTTATTCACAATATCAATAATCGAGACTAAAGTCTAATAACTTCTAAAATCGAGAATATGCATCATTGGGTTGTCTATTGGATCGGGCAATTATTAAAATTTATCATCGGAAACAAAGGCAAAATTCCCAAAAAAAAAGAAGAAAAGAAAGAATTTTTTTTTTTGAAATTTTTGAATTTTTCTAAGAAAAGCATACTAAGTAACTAAATGTGATAAAAAAAACATGGACTAAATAAAGAAATGGATAGAATATCCCACACCCCTAACTTAAAACTTGACATTGTCCTCAATGTAAACTAAGAACCAAGTCAAAGAAAGGAAAAGAGCGATATTACCCAAAATTGGAGCGATCCCCATAAAAACAAGTCCAAAGCATCTACAAAACAAGTTAGTACCGAGCATAGAAAAAACAAATAACAAAAAGTTAACTAAGTATACTAGACTAAATTAAAAAGGAAAGAAATAATAAAAGGCTAACTATATACAACCTACTATTTAGACTTCTCACTAACTGTACACTAGAAGTCTAAATAGCTGAGGGTCCACCATAAGAACGATTTGACTTTGGAGGATAACCGGTGTACCCTCACATTCAAGCATGCCTTTCGAAAATTATGAATTCCATTTGAAAAATGGAAGGCATGTGTAAGGCGGAAGAAATGAACCATCGCCAATTAAAAGTTTTGGAGGGACGATGGGGGATTTGGATTGAATGGGTGACAAAAACATGTGGGGACCGAGAAAAGTTGAATATCCTCCCAAAGATTTAGCATGTGTAATGGGAGGTGGCGCACACAAAGGCAAAGATGCGAACGTGGAGGGCGAGTCGAGCAAGTACTCCTCATCGGTGAAAAGGTTTAAAACATTAAAGTTTGAAACCGAATCATCGGGTACTTGTGGCGGTGTGATAATAGAGAATGAAAATGGGGATGAAAGAAATTCAAACGCATGAGATGAATCATCATCGCATGAAAATTGAGTTTCGAAAGAAATAATATCATTTTCAATGAAATGTTCTTCTTTGGGGGCCAAAGAAGAAATCATTTCATTGCAAATATATATTACATCATTTTCATCCTCACTTTCAATATCTATTAAGAGATGGGCAAAGTCTGGAATGGTTTGTTCCAAAGTAGGCACAAGTACCTCATTTGGTTCAAAACATTCCTCGACTTCGAAAGTCTCGGAAGCAAAATCTTCGTCGGACTCAAATAATAAATCCAACTCATGTTCCCACGAACGATTTTCATCCTGATGACGATTTTCAATTTTCTCATTTCCATACATATGCAAGCCCTCACCAAAAGTCATAGGTCGAGATACAGATGCGTGAAAATGGGGACTTTGAAAGTTACTATCGGGCTTAAACGAAAACTCATTATTATAGGAATTTTGAAAACTATTCGAATTCGTTTCAAAATTCCTATTATAATTAGGTAAAGGCCCAAAATCATTATCATCATCATCGAAATTCCAATAACCTAAGTCTTGACTTTCGTTATACTCGCCCAAAGTCATATTTGAATTTGTTATACTTTGGGATTCTAAGTATTCACCAAAAGTCATAGGTTTGGGGAATTTTGAGAATTATAACAAGGATTACCGAAAGAATTGGAATAAGATATGCTTACTCGAAAAATGGCTCGACGTGGTGAATTCCACAAAGTAGGTGCGTGCGGGAAATTCAAACGTTTCTAACTACTCAAATGTGGAAGTCCTGCAAAAGTATTAGCAAATGATACAAATAGAAAGAAAATACTCTGAAATACTAAATCAAATAAATTCTAAAACAAACTAGTCCCCGCCAATGGTGCCATTTTGATAGCGCCCGAGAGGTGTGCGCGTGTAAAGTGCACAGTCATTGTTTTCGGTCTTGCTGCGACTATACAAATAAACCTAAATTTTGACTACACTCAACGATTGAGTACAACGGTAAGACGGGTATAAAAAATACAGAGGGATAAGTTGCTAGAATTTAAGTGATTTAATATTCCTACATAATAGTGTAAAAGATGATTATACACAAAAAGGGAAAAGATGCACAAAATGGAAATAGTAATCTAGGAAAGGGTATTGAAACTAGATTATGAAAGCGAGTAAAACTATAGGTTACGTCGAATATCCCTCACCCGAGTTAATTTGTATAAAATGGTTACATGGGTCGATGAGTTATTAAGAACGCGTCTCGTTTCGACAGTTAATTGAACCAAGGGTTGTTACGCCCCTAAATCCGCATAAAAGCCTAATAAGATATTGGCATCAACAAATATCCCAGAAATTGCGCACGAAAGGTCGTAAGCACGGGACATACATGATATGCCTTGTCAAATCTCCTAGGCTCAATAACTAGGACAACGCACCCGAAATAAACCCGTAAACACTATCACCAATCAAATCAACGCGTTGACTCGAGTGAGTTCAATTCAAAGACAACCTAATTTAAATTAGCTACAAAGCATGTTAAAAATACGGTAAATGAAAGCGTGTAAATAAACGCGATAAAACTATTCTACAAAGCACGTAAATCAAAGCATGTAAACTAATTTAGAAAGCATCTAAATCTAATTATGAAAGAAAAAATTAAATAAATACAAACTATATTAATGGAGAGGATGATGAATAGTGCGACATTCAATCCAAAAGGTTGTCAATCCAAGAACAATTGAAGAAGAACTCTTCAAAACCTAAGCTGTTCTACTAAAAAACGTTTTATCTACTGAATATGTTCTTATTATAACAAAATTGCTTTATATAGTAAGTTGGAATAAAAGAAAAGAAGAAAGAAAACAAATGCAAAATATCTGCAGAAACCAGGGGATCGATCGATCGACCCTTTTGGTCGATCGATCGATCAAGCAGGGCAGACTGCATTTTCCCCTGTTTTGGCTTGCATTTCTTCTCCGCTAAAATCACCGTAACTTCTTCGTTCTGAATCGGAATCGCGCACCGTTTACGACCACGCAAAGTTTACGAGGAGGGCTACAACTTCCATGTAGATGTTGCGCCAGATGACCAAGCTGTGAAAAGACTAAAATGCCCTTGAACATACGGTTGTGTATGGAACTCGAGCGGAATGTGTCCGAACTTCACACTTAGCATCCTCATACCTATAAAAGCTCAATTAACCCCTGCAAAATATGTTAATGTAGAAATCCAAGGTTGTCTGGTTAACGAGCATAAATATAGGGAATAAGATACCCGAGGGGACTAAAATGTGTCCATTCGGAGGATGAAATACGCAATATTTGTGTATTATTTTGGTCGATTGATCGATCAAGCAGGGCAGACTGCATTTTCCCCTGTTTTGGTTTGCATTCTTCTCCGCTAAAATCGCCGTAACTTTTTCATTCTGAATCAGAATTGCATACCATTTGCGGCCACGTGAAGCTTGCGAGGAGGGCTATAACTTCCATGCAGATGTTGGGCCAGGTGCCCAAGATGTGAAAAGATTAAAATACCCTTGAACGTGCGATTGTGTACGGAAATCGAGCAGAATGCATCTGAACTTCACACTTAGCATCCTCATACCTATAAAAGCTCACCCCTGCAAAACATTTTAACATAGAAATCAGAGGTTGTTTGGTTACCAAGCATAAATATAGGGAATAAAATACCCGAGGGGGCTAAAATGCGTCCGTTCGGAGGATGAAATACGCAATATCTACGTATTATCATAAATCCATCGTGATAAGCTCCCACTTATATTTTACCATGGGTAGTGGTTGAAATAGACTTAGTGTATTATTATGCTTTGCCTTTACCTCCTCACAAGTGTAGCACTTAGCTACATATGTCGCCATATCTATCTTCATGTCGGACTACTAAACAACCCTAGACCGGTCCTTATACATCTTGGTGGCACCGAGATGTATACTGAAGTGCAAGTGATGGGCCTATGCCATTACCTCATCCTAAAACTCCTTAATAATGGGGACAATCAATCGACCCTTATATCGGACCCCGCTGTCCTTATCCACATTAAGACTGTCGAACACTTCACCATTCTAAATACCATCGCGATACTGGACAAACTCGGGATAACATGACTGCCATTTAGAACTTTCTATTGAATGAGTTGCCTAGCCAACGATCCCTAAAGGTATGACCTATCGTAGCCCCATTGTACGTGAAAATCCAACTTCTATAACTCCCTTTCACCCAATTGAATCTCATCTCTATAAGGTTGAGACTAGACTTTTGGCTAAGAGCATCAGTCACCACATTGGACTTGTTGGGATGATACTCTAATGAGAAGTCATAGTCCTCCATCAACTCCATCCACCGTCTCAGGTGGAGACTAAGATCGCATTGTGTGAAGATGTACTGGGGCTCTTATAATTGGAAAACACCTCAAATATTTCCCCATACAGATAATATCTCCAGCTCTTGAGTGCAAACACCACTACAGCTAGCTCCAAATCATGGGTGGGGTAGTTTAACTTCAAATAAATTAACCCTTCATATTTTATAAAATGAGGTTAAATGATTTATAAAAGCCTTACTTATATCCGGGACCTACACTAACTGCAATATTATTATGCATGACTAATATATCGCGTATACCCCGAGTTTGGCGGATTAAACTAGAGAATACTCTAGTAATGATTTAGATTAATTATTTGAGATACCACCACATATATTGTGACAAGTGGAACCATAAATATTTGACACTTGGATCCACAGAAAACATGACATGTGTCAAGCCCACTTGGGGTACTTTTTATATAAAAAGAGGGTTCCTCCCTCATTTGTAAGGATGATGGTTTGGGGGGAAAAGTAAGAAGAGAAATTATCACTCTTCCCCCCCCCCCCCAAACTTTCGGAGAGTTACGTCATAAGTTTGATAGTGACGAACAGATTTCATAGTCTCATTATGATTTTTACATATTTTATACAATATATCTGCGTTTGGAGGTGGCTAACTGGATTTAGCACCTCCCTCGCACCAAAACCACAAAAACCAAGTTTTTCGGCGTATCGTACGGACCCACGAACTACATAGACTTTGATTCCACAAAGAGACGGATATGTAGGCGCAATTATGTTGCTCAAGTTAAAAGTATGCTATATGTGGTGCTTCCCCAAATCTAGACCACTCTCTTACATTTGGTGACTCTGCGGGGGAGGTATTCATGATTCTGATTGCGTAATGCCTTGTGCGCATACGGAGAACTCGGTGGAAATGGAACATTTTCTACAAAGATAAGTATTATTGCTTACATTATCTCATTTGTGCTATTGGATATTCCGTAATATCTTTTTTTTTACAAATCATGTTTATTTAGATGCATATTAAATATGCTAACATTTATTCTAAATGAAAGTATCTTGATTATTTAAGAGGGCAGAATTATAAACGTGTATAGATAATTCGGTTATAAAGAAAAATATTATTGCTATTATTTTATTATTTAAATTTGGGTTAATTCAACTAAAAAAATGTTAGAGATATGCATAAACGTTTGTAACATAAGGGACAAAATCTTTGCAAATACTTATTGGATTGATATATAGGGTTTTATGGTTTTAAATGAAAAGACGGACTAAACTGCTTTAAATGGTATAGATATACTATATCTAGACCTATGAAAAAACATGATAACTCGTTAACACGACACGACACAAAATTATAATTTAATGGGTTTACCTTTAATAGGTTTGGGTCATTAACGGGTTAACACGATAGACCCATTAACACTAACGATTCAGGTTTGGGAATTTACATATACATGTTAATACCCGTTAATAGTAACGGGTACTATAGGGTCACTCGACCCATATCCAATAAAAATAACCATTAAAACCCATTAGTTATAAATCCTTTAAGACTAATGGGTAATATAGGGTCACCCAACCTATACCCAATAAGAATAACCATTAAAATCCATAATTTTTAAACTAATGACGACTACCGGGTACTATAGGGTCACCTTACACATTACCCGTTTAGACCCAAACTGATTCGTTAATATTAGCGGGTGGTAATAGTTCGAGTCGTTTACCCGTTAATATTAACGGGTCGTGTTTGGGTATTGTCATTAGACCCGTTAGCCTTAACGGGTCATGTATGGTTTAGGGATGTTTTGACACTTTAACCCGTTAACTCTATCCGACACAACCCGTTGACAGGTCTAACTCTAGCAACATTAATCACTTAACCCTTTTTGTCAAAAGAAATTTATTAAAATGTCAGGAAAATATAGCCACATCGCAACTATGTTTATATTATACTGTTTATATCTGACAGGCCCCTTACTATTGAACATCTTTTTATATAATTATTGTGAATAAAAAATAAATAAACGCTATAAAGGGTCTCTACTATTATACTTGTTGAATAATATTTATTTGATGATTATGTGGAAGCCAACTGTTAAAACCCTTGTTGTATAGCATATTATCTGACATATCCCATACTAGACTAAGGGTATGATGGTGTCGGGCTATGTGCCTTAATAAGTAGGCTAGGTGACATAATTGTTTTAACCATTTGTAACGCCTCGACCCGAGTTTGGGTCACCGTTGGGTCAACCTACACCAAGTCAAGGAGTTAAAAGGGGGAGCGGGAAAGTCCATTTATTTAATTAAGAAAATCCTTTAATTTCTACCTTGATTAAGGGCTAAATGTGTCGATTTTAACTTGAGAAAAGGAGTGACCACTTTAAATAATTAGTCAATTTACAAGAGTTATTTATAAAATTCAATTTAGTCCACGATGCTAATTAAATACGAAATGTATCACATTTATCCATGTATTATTGCAACCCATGGCCAAAGGCCCGAATAAATGTTCAAAGTACCGAATGTTTGAAAGGCCAAATTTTTAATGTTAAAAACAAATACAGAGCATCTAGAGACATTGTTTTCCCTTTTGGGCCTTACCCGCGTCCTTTCTGATGTCCCTATTCGATGTTCCTGGTGGGGGTGGGGGGGTTAACATAAAATTAGGGGTGACTGAACGCTCAGCAGGGTGGGTAATACTAAGCTATACATTTTCTACGAAATACTATATATGTAACATATATTTTAATCAATTCTGAAAACGTTTAACAATTTAGCTAGTATGCATGCAACTACTATTCAATGCACTTGAACTATGTGCTCACACGCACATTTAACCCTTTTCACCACCCTTTACTAGGTCTAGAAAATAATTATTCACATTTTAACCTTTAGTCTCATTTTATTAGGTTTGTTTTACTTAAATTACAAGTACAACCAATTCCCTTTCATTTATCTTTTCTCGGAATCATACAATATCCGCATACTTTGATGGGCGGCTCCACACTATAATACCTGTATGTAGAACGCGTCAAGGGGAGACGGTATATCTACATAAAATCAACAAATAGACAATCCTATCCTAACATATAAAAATTATAGATAGAATGTTTGGATTATTACTACCCTGAACCTTAGAAAACCACAAATTCCAAGGTTACCTTTAAGTTTCAATAAATTCAAAACCCCCCTTGAAGTTTTCAATTGACTTTTAACCATCTAAATGATATATATATATATATATATATATATATATATATATATATATTTCAATATTTCTTTACAAACACCTTTATTACCTTTTAAAATTTTAGAGCATCCCTTCCTAATACTTTTCTAAGTTTTGAAAATTACACAAAGACCCCAAAAGTTTGAAAATAAAGAAATAAATAACTTAAAACTTAACCAAAAAATCTTAAGGACTAAAACTAAATGCCCTACCATCCTCCTTATCAACTGAGCGGATAAGAATGACAACAAACCTCCATGGGAACTTATGAAAGACAAGGGTAAACTTACACCCTTTATCACCCTAAACTTCCTTTAAAGTTTTCTCCTATTATACCAACCTAATTACCACCCCAAATTCGACCAATAAACTCCCCATTCCTTCTCCTATATAAAGCCACTCATAGTTAAGAGAATTCAGTACAAACAATAGCTCAAATACAAAACTTATATCTTGGCATTTTCGGGTATACCATTATTTTAGTCTTAGAGCTTAATTCTTTCAATTCAACTATGTTTCTGCAATAGAGTAGAACTCAATTATGCTTTTACATGTATGTTTTTATGTAGGAATCATGAGTTAAGGGTCAAAATCAAAAAATCACAATGGAAGCTTGAGCTCCAATGGTGGATTCTGAGTTCCTGACCTTAAAACGGTTTTAAAGTGGGAATCATTGTCCTTAGACTTGTAGGATTTTAACTATATAGTTTAGTTTTAATATAGTATCCATAGTTGTTCATAATTTAATTTTTTTACTTTCAGCAGTTAGAATTTCAAAATCAAAAGTCTCCCTGTACAGGATTAATTAAACCTTCAAAACAAAATCATTTTGTTCTAAATTCACTCAGAAAACAAGCCATACTACTGCCATACTTTGAATTTTATTACAAATCCACAAATATCAAAATAAATTTTCAATATTTTACAGTTCTTGAAGAAGACTCTACACCTAACCCCAACCCTTGAAAGTTATATATTTGGACTCTTTGTGAAAAACTACAAAGAATGGCTTTGGAATCATCTCAAATTGTATTTTATAGAAGATTTAATTGATGGTCAAATTTATCACAACCCTAAGTGAAAATTCAAGAGGTTGAAGATGCATGTGGTCAACACGCGAGAGTGAAGTCAAAATCAGCATGTGGTAATTTTGACCTAGCGTGTGAGAGAGTGTGCCCAATAAGAAATTTCTGAAACAATTTCCAAAAAATCTATTTTATTTTTTGGTAAAAATGGTATATTATAAGAACCTATTTGGATAACCAAAAAGAAAATTCGACATAACCCCTAAAATGAGATTTAAACTTTCAAAATTAGTTTTGCACATAAACCCCTGAACTTTTTCAACTTCTGTATTTTCACCCCAAACGTTTTCTATCACTTTTTGACATTATTAGGAGCAAAAAAGTATCTTAGCCCAAAACTTAAAGAGTTGAGGAAATTGAGTAATAAAATTAATACTTTATTTCCATTTTAAACCCCAACATTTATTTTTCTACGTAGTTTTGAATATTTCACAAATCGAATTCTTACACCAAAATACGTTTTTTTTTTGTCAGACTTACATGGACTACCACCTTGACTTAAACAAACTCCATATGAACTTTTCAAAAACCTTAACGACAAGTAGGTGATTTTTTATTTAGTATTAAATTCGCGCAATGCTTTTGATTACGCCTTTTGTTGATATCACTATTTGATAGACCCAGTATATCATATTCTCATTAAAGAATTCATTTGAGTAGTTCAATTGTTTATGTATACTTGATTCATATTTTTAACGATGATTATGCAATCATACTATTTCATATGATGAAATTTTACCTAGTTCAATTATAGCATACATTATGAACAGGGGGATAATTTTGCGTTATACCCACGGTTGTATTATTTAGCTTGTAGGACTCAAATGATTGAGGACATAGTTATTTCTTCCCATATGGAATGCCTCTCGTAGTATTAGCTTAGCACGATTATTTTATCTCCAGTATCTCGATTGATTGTCTCTAATTTTATTGGACTGGCGTTGTTATATGTATGGTTATTACCCTAAAACCTCTAAACGAATAATTATGGGTTATTTATTTAGAAACCATTCCTAATCATTAATAGTTCTAGTCTGATATTTCTTTGTTTTTAGATATATCATTCCAGGAACGAATATGTTATCTTATCTCAACGTTGAATCCATTTCGTATTGATTTTCCTATACTGATTCATTAAAAATCATGTTTTGAACTGTATAGAATAAGAATTATCTACTTGGCAATTTTACTTAAGTTTTTTAAATTCAAGATGTACCCAGGTAATAAAGAAGTCAACATCTCCCCGACCCTGCATAGACATAATGCATCACCTCGTGTTACTCTAGCAATTATATATGCCTGGAAAATCAGTCATAGCACCGAAGAACTCATTATAATTTCCTATGTTACTACGTATCAATGGATGTAATTGATACCATATCAAGGCGCCTGTAGTACTTATTAAATTTTCTTTTTATGAACCCTATAATAAGAGATTGCGCCTTTATTTAGGATAAGTGTAAGGAATAATATATTTCAATTCATGTCACATAATATACTATTGCTTTTCGTTATCATTATTATTTATACTTTCTCTATTTAAATTATTTTCCATTTAAACCTATAAATCTAAACCCTTATCACTCCTGATTATTCGGGACGTGACAACATGATATTAGAGCATCTTACTTAAAGAGAACCAGGTTTATTACTCCTATGCGGGACACATTTAGGGATATAGCTATTTTACGCTTTCGTAACTTCTTAAGGTTAAAATTCGATACTAATTGTTTTTCTTACAGCAATGGGTGTTTGGGATGATATTTATTTGAACAACGACGGTGGTAATCAAGAACAATATAGTCAAATAATCAAAGAAGATGGGTATAGTAAATTATGTAAGGCGATTAGGGACATCGATTGGGAGCGGGCGATCGCAACACCAAATATTAAGCAGCAACTACTGATATGTCATTTATTGGGGGAGGAACACGTAATGAAAAAATCTCGACAATTTGTCGAGGATGAGGAGTTTTCTGCAACAACTAATTCATTTAGCATGGAACGTCGCGCGAGCAGAAGAGTTTTGTGCAACCCCATCGGTATCTCCCGATGATTATGGACCGAATTTACAATATCTCGATGCTACTACATCTTCATCAAACTCAGGCACCGGAGGTTCTAAAGAAGAAGATCAAGAGGACGAACAACTTATAGACAACTATAAAGGCTCACAATTGGTGTAAAATAAATAAATGAGACTGTATGTGAGAGTAATGCAAGAATATAGTGTTACGTTACCAATATAGGGGACTAGAAACTAATCATAAAATTAGGTTATTTTAACCACCAATTTTTATATATATGCTTAAGTTTCCTTATAACTGTTGAAGGATCTTTTTTAAGTTAACTTATTATATGACTTTTTTACGATTATGTGTGCTTTAATTATTCTTTACTTCTATAGGATGATGAATACTCGCAACATTAATGCAACCCTTGATCAGAATCTATATTAACTACTCCATCTACGGTCATGGATAACATAGCCAAATGCTTACAAGAACTCACTAGACTGACACAATCACATCAGAATTCTATACCCGATGATGGAAGTATCTACAGAGGTTCGACAAATGAATGCTCTAAAAGAATTTCTAAAACAAAGACCCCCATATTTTCACCAGAAACCTGGAGCATCAGATGGTGAACACCAGTTTAGGCAAACTTTGAAGATTCTGAACGGAGTAGGAATAGTACATGAACTCTGAGTGGATTTAGACACTTATTTATTTGAAAGCGAGGCTGATCACTGGTGGCAATCGATGAAACGTACCCAGAACGTGGAAAATTTGACATGGCCATAATTTGAAGAAATGTTTTTCAAAAAGTATTTTTCTGAATCTTTATGTGATCAACTGTCGGGAGAATTTTTGGGACTCCAAAAAAACAACATGATGGTAGCGCAAAACGAGGCTTGATTCACAGAACTTTTGCGTTACGTGATATTAAGAAGTGTAAACATTTCGAACAAGGACTCAAAGCCAGTGTCAAGACTTCCCTTATTCCTTTGCAAATTCATGAGTTTGGTAAAATTATCGAAGTATCCAACCTTATTGAGAAGAATCCAGCTCCCATTGGGACATCTCGTAGTAATTTTCCTATTCCCCGAAATAATTCTAAAAATCATTCATCAAATCTCTCTATTCAAAATCACCCCAATTTTAAGCCAAATGAAGGACAATCATTCAGCCAGATTCAACATCGAAATAGTGTACTACCATTCGTTGACATGCGTGCAATACTCCTAGACACATCAGACCTCAGTGTCCCAGGCTTCATAAGCCCAATTATAATCACCGACCCGTTACAAATACCGGCAGAAACCTCTAACCACGTCAAACCATGGAAAGACCTGCAGCTATACCAGGAAAATCTGTTCCTAAAATACCGCTAGGAAATTCCAAAAATCACGAATCTACACCCAATAATACAACTCAAGGCCGATCGTTTGCACTTCTAACACAAACGGACAGTCACAATGTTATTGAAGGTACTATTTTACTTCCTGACCTTACGGCACATGTATTAATTGATACAAGTTCATCTCACTCATTTGTTAGC
This sequence comes from Sambucus nigra, assembly GCA_949130495.1. Lineage (NCBI taxonomy): Eukaryota > Viridiplantae > Streptophyta > Magnoliopsida > Dipsacales > Adoxaceae > Sambucus > Sambucus nigra. The sequence goes on along the minus strand of OX422215.1, from coordinate 661,008,514 downwards.
CCAAAGTTTATGACCTTAGCAAATATTATTCTTATTGCTTTAGATCATCCGATTACCATAAGTATGCCAACAAGTACCATCGCCAGAACATGACAGGTGTGTAAAAATTGTGAGGTAAAACTTGAGGTATGAACTATTATCATTGATTTAGTGATCTTATAAATAGTGGGATTCGATATCATTATTGGGACATATGCCTTCTCTACCAACAACGCATATATTGAATTTGTGAGGAAAAAGTGAAAACTTAAAAAAAATTACGAGGGAGTGTGAAATTTGAGAGGAAAAAGTTAAAACTTAAAAAAATTGCGAGGGGGGGAGCGTGAAATTTGCGAGGAAGAAGTGGAAACTTAAAAAAAAGTGAAAACCCACCCCCGAGCCCGAGGGAACATGAAATTTACCAGGTTTGGTCCCAAAATCAAACCCTCGAGAACCAGTTCACTTTTCTGAGTAGACAACTCAAATTTTTCTACATTTTTCCTCCATTACCACCCACTCTTTCACCTTCCCTTCACCCAAATTCACCCCCCCCCCCTTCCCTCCAATCATGAAAATTCACTCAAAAATATTCCCCCACCTTCAAACCCTTTTATTTTCCTAAACCCACCCATTTCCCACCTAAACACCCTTTCATTTTCCCACCCTTTCCCAATAAATCTACACCTATAAATACCCTAACCCTCCACCAATCTTCCTCACACCTTCAACCGTCTCTCTTATCATTGAATTCTCTCAAAGTTCTCCCTTAATTTACCATCTATTCAAATGGCCCCCAAGCATTATTTAAAAAATACAAATCCACCGAAGTTGAGGGTGACGATTGACAAACATCTCATTCCACACAAGAAGGGAATTAATGCCAAGAATATTTCGGCGCTTGGAAAATGTTGTTTAGAAAACAGAAAACGGTGTGGGACCACATGCCCGATAACGTAGTCTCTATTTTTCTCTCGTTTTGGGTGGAAGGATTGGTATGCCAAGGACTCAGACCCTTTTTACGAGCCCGTTGAAAAACAATAATATGTGTCCCTTGTTTGCGAATCCACCGAAAAATACGAAGCTAATGTTGATGGGATCGTCATCCACTTATCTCTCCAAACGTCAAGTGAAAAATGAAGTCGGTGGGGGTAAAGTATTGAATATCCTATAACTACATGTACCTCTGCACCGATATGTCTTGCTTATAACTTTCAAGATGATGGGCCCCGGACTCTCCATGGACTCGCTAGACCTTCGCCTCCGGGCAACTTCCAGTCCGCACCTGATTGGTGAACTTAATCACTTATGGCACTATCATCTCGACCAAAAATGACTCCACCATTCGTTAGAGGCACGGTATATTCTTGTATATCGTGTTCGGCAAGGAGTCAAAAATAGTTGAAAGAAATATAAAAACACTTAAACACCATTCGTTAGAGGCACGGTTTCATCTCTGCCTATAGCGAGGATAAGGAAAATTACCATCGGGATACTCAAATGATGATGCGGGTCCAAGCTGACCTATGCCGGCTAAGCATGGGTATCGGCACCGACTTGGCCTACTATTTCATCTCCTAAATAAAAATATATCTCGATATGTATATGTTAATTTGATTAGTAATTCGGACATATCAAGTTAGGCCATCGTTTGTTCACTCAAAAATATTAGCCATAAAACTTCCAAAAAATTATCCTACTTTTGAAAGACAACCTGAGCCTAAATTAATATCCTTTTTTCCTTAGTTAACCGAAAAAATCAAATTGGCCCGGAGTTGTGAAAATTGAAAAATTCAAAAAATAAGTCCAAATGGTACATAAAAGCAGCAGAAAAATAGAAAAACGTCGAAAGAAAAATAGAAAATAGAAAAATAAAATAAAATAAAATTAATGAAAAAATGAGAAAAATACGAAAAATATGAAAAATAGAAAGAAAATGAAATGTAATAAAAAGAGAAAAAAAATAGAGAAAATTGAGCAAAAGCCCGAAAATGTTCCAATGGACATTTGTAAGAAAATTTTCCAACTCCAAAAAAATCCAAAATTTTCGTTAGTACCCAAAACAGTCCTCATCACCGCGTGGAGAGCTAAAAATACAAAAATATGAGAAAGAGACAAAACGTTGCGAATAGAAAAATTGATGTTTTCCCGTTTCCAATGACAGTAACCCGCTCATGAGATCTTTTCACCATAAAAATTTCCATCTTTTAATTTGTGTGCATAAACTCGTGTCTAATTACATTTACTCTTAATTTCACGCATACAGAGAGAAAGGGCCACAATTCAAGTAATTCGTTTGCGAGTGCATCCCGTAAGAAACTAAATTTAAGCAAATTTTCAGAAAGTAACGTAATGATCAATCGGTGGAAGTTAACGATTAATTTTTGGCTTCGCACACACACACTATGAATTGAGGTTTATCGAATAAAAATTTGTTGTGATTATTTTTATGGAATTTAAATTGTATGGTGTTTAAGTGTTTTTATATTTTTTTCAGTAGAGCCATGTGGTGCAAAATGAATTTTGTGGGTAAATTCATTGCAAACCCTCATGACACGCCATTCGTCCTACCAGGGTAACCTAGCAGTTTAACGGCTTGTTGCAAACGGTAAATGAAATCACTTGACTGCAAAAAAAGGTATTTTATCCCATAGATGTAGAGAGGTATTCATAGACCCTACTTCTCATTCTTTTACACTGCTTGGGACTAGAAATATTCGAAGTTAGGGGATTTGATTAGGCACAAATATTCTATATTTATCCTCTTAATTTGGGTATTTTTACGGTCCCAAACATTACATTTATCCCGAATTTATCTCATATTTGTTATTACTAACCTTTTTGGCAAGTATTTTTATGTTTTTAATATTTCTCATGTAGTTTACAGGTAAATCGTGTATTTTGTTGAAAGAGAAAAGTCAAAATAGTTAAAGGTTTGCGATAAAGGGGAGTAAAGGGCAAATCGATAAATTTCTAGCCAGAACCTAGAGAAGGAGCCAACGTAAACGTTTATGATCTCGAGTTCAAGACGTCCAGCGATAAAACTGCAATTAAGGAGAAGAAACAAGGCAAAACAAGGATTACCAAACCTAGAGATCAAACTGGTTCTGTTTTATTGGGGGTTCAGTCCGGAGAGTTCGGTTTGTCCTAAAGGTTTGTTTTCTAGCGAGATTTCTTATCTTTTCCTAGATTCTAGCTAATGTAGTTTGGGTCTAAGTCAACTTCTTTGGCCTAATTTTGGTACATATTTAATCCATCTAAGAGTTTAATTTTCATTATTCTACTTTTCGTTATGCAACTTATAAACCGTAATTAATTGGACTTTTCTACATCAAAATTAATTCAAGAATTGCTCTTTTCTGGATTTCTTCCATTGGTGCGGATTCTTTGCATTGTAAGTTTATTTCTTCAAAGTTGGTATAACATTCTCTATTCTTTATCTTGTTATTCAATTAATGAACACTTGCATAATGATGAATACTTGTGTTGGGATTAAATTCATGTCTAGCTAAACTAATAGTGGGTTAGGGACATGAACCCAACGACGGGTTTTCAAAGTTAAATATAAAATTCAACATAATTACATAATTAATTCTTTAAGCTTGATATTTTAATCGAGGCTAATATTGTAGGTCTCTTAACTCCGTTTCTTGAAAGTAACCGGAGTGTTTAAGGGTATTGTATACATGTCGATAATTTTATCATTCGCGTTAATGAATTTGTTGACCAAGTATTGTGTGGAGTAACACCCACATATGTTTTGTGATTCGAATTAGTTTATGCTCTTCTTTCTATTAATTAAATAATATCCTAGAATTTTATATTTAGCATAAATACTCTACAATTCGGGGGATTGGATCCCAAATCCACTTTCCCAAAAGTGTTTTCAAACCCAAAGTTTCAAGTTCTTACTTTAGTAGTTTAATTCACACTTGGTAGTTTAAACTACTTAGTTAATTAGAATTTTCCCAAAATACAAAATCATATTTTCTTTTTTTCTTGAGTCGAAAACTAGATCTTAGAATCAAACCCTGCATTCATCATCATTTTAGGACCTATTCTCTAAGGATTTGACCTCGACTTACCGAATTATCACTTAAACGTCCGGCTTGCATTTGAGCCGTAGGTACACATATAGCACACACATTCTACGCCGCGTCACCAGCAGTTGAGGATATATTTCCAACTTTTTCCACCTGTTTGACCCTACGAATTTGGATGTCCATTAAAGAATTTAGCTTTAAGTGATTTATGACCTTAGACCTCTTCCTCTTATTGATCGCAGCCTCAACAAGAGTCTCTAGACCAAGTTTTAAAGTTAACCTTTGTTCCTCCCTCTCACCAACAATCCAACCACGGGTTCGAATTAGATGTTAAAAAATTAATAAAGATAATGTCACAAGGGAAGAAATCAAGGTAACTTATAGGAAGAACAGTCAGAGATAAGGATCAATTCCTCGACAGAATTGGGAACCCCTTCAGACTCAGGAAGGTCAGCGATGCCAGTGAGAAGATCTCCTTCACCCTTAGAATACTCATGTACCTAGACTTGAACCTCAGATGCGAACCTCCTCTTCCAAGTAGACCCGACATAAGGTTTGAAAATCATATCAGTCCCCACAATGGTCTTAGGGGATTTAGGAACCCCCACTGGTGACAAAGGCTTAAGCTCAGGTCGCAATGCTAAGTAAAAATGCTCTTGGTAGTCATAAGGTCCTCGAAGTGAATGGAGGCTAACTTATGGACCTTAATAATACTATCATGATAGGACATGGTGGGATCGACAACCACTGTGAAGAAGATGAAATGATATTAGTTTCAAGACAAAAATAAGACAAAGTACAAAAGAAAAAATAAGACTCTAACTGTGACAACCCGAATATATTTATGATAAATTATGTTTAAATCATGATTAGCGTATGTGATATGGATAATTTGTTATTAGTATATATAATTTTAATTCATTATATTTAGTCTAATCCTAGCTTCATAAAGCATGAAATATCGAATTAGTTACAAATTTGAGATTTTGAAGTTTTCGGTAGGAATGTTCATGTTTAAGGCTAGTTTTGACCTTTATAACGTAATAATTGACTTGAGGTGATAGCTAGATATTTGTAGATAGGTGATTTAGGGTTGTAACACAACAAAAAGTGTTAAACGGAGGTTCGAGTAACAAGTTATACCAAAACTACGAAACAAGGGCAAAACATTCCATTCGTTAAGTGGTATTTTGTCTTATTATGGCAACAAATGTTTTATTTTCATTGGTTGCTAAGGGTGGTGTCTTTGGACGACTTCAAACCCTTATAATTACCTCCTTATTCATCCAAATTAAGCCATGAGAGATTTGAAACTTAAAGAAAGAGAATTAGGAAGTTAGGAAGAAAAAGTGAGGAGAAAATTGGAGAAAAATCCGTAGAATTTACGTAAAAGTCCCAAAGGTAATCCTAACCATAAATCTTGTAATTTTTCTTATATTACTGTTTTAGATGATAGAAATCATCATTTTTTTACTAAACTTTCAGCCCTTGATATATTTGTGTGGTTAGATGAAAGTTTAAGTTAAGTTGAATGTACAAAACCCTAAAATTTCTTTGTTTAGAAACTTTGTTTATTCAAACTTCCATATATTTTGGTATACTTACTAGAAGTGATTTATTCCAATTGAAGAATAACCTAGACTCATATATGTATGACATATCCTAAAATAATGTGAAAATACCAAGAAATGAGTCTTTGGTGAGAGTTTGAAGTTCGGGTATTAAATCTGCCCCAAGGGTGAAAGTATGTATACCATATGTTTGATGTCTTACTTGATATAGCAAATGAACTCTAAAAATTATGAAATTTTAATATTGTATTATTCAATATGTTTTCTGAAATTGGGTGAAATATCATAGAAAGTTATGATGTATAAAAATTATGAAAATTCTTGAAAGTTGATTGAACAAAATAGGAGCCTATAGGGAAGATTTGCGAGGTAGTAAAGCAATGGGCCTATCTCGCTCTAGAAAACTTGAAATATCGCACCATCTTTTGTATAGGAATTCTAATATGATAAGGACTGAATTACCAAGAATAAATGAATGTATATTTGGTCTATGATTTGGATATGTTAAATATATTAACATGGATTTGAATGGAACTTCACTTGTGAGAAATGATTTGAATGGAATCATGTGATGCTTATGGATTGAATTATGTTTAAATCATTCTTTGGATTATTGATATTCTTATGATGATACTAGTATTTTAAGGATGATAGGAAGGGAAGAAGAGCTGATTGAACAAGTACCGGATAAAGTCAAGGGAAAAGCCAGTTAAACTATCAAGGTGAGTGTATTTATGATTGTTTCATATATATATAGATATATGAATATAGCTCTAAGAGCAGGATTTGTTTGAATACTTCAGTATTTAGGATTTGTTTGGATATTAAAATATCCAGGATTATTTGGGTCTTATGATCCAGAATTTGTTATTGCCAATGGGCAGAATTATTTGGGTCTTATGATCCAGGATTTGTTATTGCCAATGGGCAGAACTATTGGATCTTATGATCCAGGATTTGTTATTGCCAATGGGCAAGATTGTTCGGATTTTATATTCACATATTCGATATAGAATTGTCATCTTATTGCAGGGAAGGAGTACCTCACTAAGCGCAATGCTTACGATTTATATTTTAACAATTTCAGGTTTGTACGCTGACAGCTAGGATACTATATGACCGGTAACTTTGAGAGTTGCACCGTTAGAAGAGCTGGGGTTTAAGTATGGAGATTTTATCATTGTCACACTGAAGATTTTAATATACTCACACATGGTATATATTGAGTTAGCATGGATTGAGTTGATCATAGTTAATCATAGTATTGTATAATCTCTAATTTTGACTCTGATGTTGACTTCGTTATGGCACAAGAATTATATTATGTTCATTATACAGAAAAATATTGATAAATGAATTAAATTTTCAATGGGCTCGAGATTATGATCCAATTATTCTAATAACTAATGATTAGTATGGATATTGAGTTTGGGGTGTGACAATTAGTGGTATCAGAGCGTGGTTATTAATTATGGACGTGTGTGGCGGTTAGATGGCAGTATTGAGTTGATTTGATATTTATGAATTGTTTATGTACTAACCAATAGTTTAGTATTATAAACTGTTTATATTGGTTATTTGAACTGTATTGTATTACAGATAATTCCAGATAGAACCTGGGAGTGGACAACATAGATAAAAGGGAGTAGCTTCTCATACAGACAATACTGAAGTACAGAAGAGCGTTGCTGGAAGGGCTAGAGAGCAAGAGCAGCCTACAGAGATGCAAATAATGGCACAGACAATATTGAGGATGGCAGAACAATAGGAAAGAAATATGGCATTAATGGCAGAGCAACAGGCTAGATATCTAGAATCAAAGACTGTGGCCAGGATTGAGAAAGTGGCAAGAAAGGAAATTAAGGATTCCATGCATGAGAAGTTTTTAAAGTTGAACCCTATAGAATATTCAGGGTCAGTTGAACCTACAGAGGCTGAGATGTGGGTCAGGGATATAGAAACTATACTTGCAGTTATGAAGGTTCCAGATAACTAGAAAGTGAATCTAGTTGTGTTTAAGTTGAAAGGAGAGGCCAAATATTGGTGGGAAGCCAGCAACCATTTGGTGCCCAGGATGGAAGGTACTGATTTTATTACTTGGGTTGAATTTATTAAAGCTTTGTATGTTAAGTATTTCCCTAAAGTTTATAGGAGGGAGAAGTTGAGGGACTTTATAAATTTGACGCAAGGAAAAATGTCTGTGAGGGAGTATGAGGCTAAATTTACTGCATTGTCTAGATTTGCTACTAAGTATGTGGAGAATGAAGAAGATAAATGTAGTAAGTTTCAAGATGGACTGATTTGGCCTATTCAAAATAGAGTGTCCACTTATGAGTTACAAGATTATGCTTCTCTGGTAAATAAAGCCACGATAGCAAAAAGGCAAATAAACCAAGGGATGGTGAGTAGAGAGAGTTTTAAGAAAAGTAGATTTGATGCATTTCAGTCTAAGGGAGGTGAGGGTGGAAGTGTTAAGATAGAACCTCATAAATTTCAGAGAGGTGGTGGAGATAGTGGTAGAGGTCTGGAGAGATTTGACAGAGATACTAGGGGTGGAGGATCTTCTAGCCTGGTTAGGAGGTCAGAAAAGGGTGAGACACCAATGAGAGTTATTACATGTTTCTTTTGTACAGAGGAGGGGCATTATAAATCCGAGTGTCCTAAGCTTAAAGGAGTGGAATGCTACCATTGTCATCAAGTGGGGCATGTTAAGAAGAATTATCCGCAATTGGCAGAGACTCCAGTAGCACATAGTGAAGTAGCAAGTAGAATGTTATCTCCAGGAAGTGTAGTGAAAAGTATGGGAAGAGGACAAGCTAGTAGTTCTAGGCCAGGTGGACGAGTTTTTACAATGAAAGAAGCTCAGATTACTCCAGATGTGGTGACAGGTACACTTTCTGTTACTGATAGAAGTGCTTATGTTTTGATTGATCCTGGTTCCATACATTCTTTTGTGTCCTATGATTTTGCTGTATACCTGAATAGACCATGTACTCATTTAGATGTGGGGTTGGGTATTTATATGCTTATGGAGGATGTGGTTGTAGCTGAATATGCTTTTTGTGATTATGTTTTGACTATGGGATCTAGAGACACAGTTATAGATCTACTTACATTGGATTTTTTTTATTTTGATATAATTCTGGGAATGGATAGGTTATCTAAATATCATGCATCTATGGATTGTTTCTGTAAGGAAGTTATTTTTAATATGCCTGGTGAGCCTGAATTTAAATTTGTGGGGGAAACAAAAATTGTTCTCAGTTGCATCATTTCTTCTATTCAGACGAGGAAATTATTGAGTAAGGATTGTGAGGGTTTTATTGCATATGTTCTTGACACTAGGAAGGGGGCTTTACAGTTAGTTGATGTTCCTATTATACGAGATTTTCCAAAAGTGTTTCCTAGTGAGTTGCCCAGGTTACCTCCAGAAAGAGAGGTTGAATTTAGTATTGAATTAGCACCAGGGACATACCCTATTTCAACGGCACCGTATAGAATGGCACCTGTTGAATTGAAAGAACTTAAGATCCAGTTGCAGGATTTACTTGATAGGTAGTTTATACAACCCAGTGTATCTCCATGGGGTGCACTAGTTTATTTGTGAAAAAGAAAGATGGTACTATGCGTTTCTGTATTGATTATAGGCAACTGAATAAAGCTACCATTAAGAACAAATATCCTTTACCTCCTATAGATGATTTGTTTGATCAGTTACAGGGTGCTAAAGTGTTTTTAAAGATAGACTTGCGATCAGGGTATCATCAGTTGAGGGTGAAGGAGAGTGATATTTCTAAAACTTCTTTTCGCACTCGGTATGGTCATTTTGAGTTTTTGGTGATGCCTTTTGGGGGACTAATGCTCCAGTTGTATTTATGGATCTTATGAACCGGGTACTGCGTCCTTTTGTTGATTCATTTGTGATAGTTTTTATTGATGATATTCTGATTTATTCACGTGATATGGTTGAACATGAAAAGCATCTCAGAACTATTTTGAATGTGTTGAAAGATTAGCAATTGTATGCTAAGTTTAGCAAATGTGAATTTTGGCTATCAAAAGTTGTATTTTTAGGACATGTTATTTCTGGAGATGGTATATGTGTTAATACCAAGAAGGTAGAAGCTATTATAAATTGGGAGAGGCTCAATAATGTGACTGAGGTGAGGAGTTTCCAGGGTTTAGCTGGGTATTATAGAAGGTTTATTAAAGGATTTTCTTCAATTGCCTTGCCAATGACTAAATTGACCCAGAAAGATATTAAGTTTGAATGGAATTCTAATTGTGAAAATAGTTTTGATGAATTGAAAAAGAGGTTGGTAACTGCACATGTTCTTACTATTCCGCATGGTGGATATGGTTTTGTTATTTATACCAACGCTTCACACCAGGGGTTAGGCTGTGTTTTTATGCAGTATGGTAGAGTTATTGCTTATGCTTCTAGGCAGTCGCGTACACATTAACGTAATTATCCTACATATGATTTGGAACTTGCTGCTATTGTGTTTTCTTTGAAATTATGGCGTCATTATCTATATGGTGAGGTATATGAAATTTTTACTGACCATCAAAGCCTTAAGTATTTATTTACTCAGAAGGAGTTGAATTTGAGGCAGAGGCGATGGATGGAGTTAATTAAAGATTATGATTGTACAATTCACTACCACCTAGGGAAGGCAAATGTAGTTGCAGAAGCTCTGAGTAGAAAGGCTTCAGGCAGGTTATCTTGTATTCGATGTGATAGAGTTGCCCACATCATGGAGTTAAGATTTATGGGAGTATAATTGAAGCTAGCAGATGGGGACAGGTTCTTTTCTCATGTAAGCATGAGACCTTTGTTAGCTACCCGTATTCGTGATTTGCAAATCCAAGATCCTTTTCTTGAGAAGAAACGACAAGATGTCCGAGATGGTAGGTCTGAAGATTTTTGTATTGTGAATGATGGCACTTTATTGTATAAGCAGTGGTTATGTGTGCCTAATGTGGGTGGATTGAAAGAGGAAATTTTAGATGAGGCTCATAATTCCATTTGTACTATGTATCCTGATAGTACTAAAATGTATAGGGATTTAAAGGAGCATTATTGGTGGAATAATATGAAGAAGGAAATAGTTGATTTTGTTGCTAGGTGCCTTATATGTCAGCAAGTGAAAGTGGAGCATCATAAACCTACTGGTCTACTTCAACCATTGCCAATACCGGAATGGAAATGGGATCATGTAACGATGGATTGTGTGGTTGGGCTTCCTCAATCTCAGAAGGGGTCAAATTCGATTTGGGTAGTGGTGGACAGATTGACCAAGTCTTCTCATTTTCTAGCAGTCAAGACTATGTATACAGTTGATAGGTATACTAGGTTATATGTTAATGAGATTATTCGATTGCATGGAGCACCTGTATCTATTGTTTCAGATAGGGACCCAACTTTTATATCCAAATTTTGGGATAGCTTGAAGTATGCTATGGGTACTAACTTAAAGTTTAGTATGACTTTTCATCCTCAGACAGATGGGCAGTCTGAAAGGACAATACAGATTTTGGAAGATATGCTTAGAGCTTGTGTGCTTGATTTCAAAGGTAATTAGGATGAATATTTACCTTTGATAGAATTTTCATATAACAATAATTTTCAATCTACTATTGGTATGGCACCATATGAAGCATTTTATGGTAGACGGTGTCGTACACCTGTATGTTGGGGTGAAGTTGGTGAAAGGAAGATAGAGGGTCTAAAGTTGATTGAAGTCACCACTGAAAAAGTGAAGATTATTCAAGATAGAATGAGAATGGCTCAAAGCAGACATAAAATTTATGTGAATAAGCGACGAAAAGATTTAGAATTTTAGAAGGGGGATTACGTGTTTCTTCGGATATCGCCATGGAAAGGAGTTATGAGGTTTGGAAAGAAAGGTAAATTAAGTCCACGCTACATTGGACCTTATGAGATTCTTGAGAGAGTCGGGATGGTTGCCTACAAGTTAGCATTACCACAAGAACTACCATGATTACATTATTTTTCCATGTTTCTATATTGAGGAAGTATGTAGCGGATCCTTCACATGTATTGGTGGAATAACGTATTGCGTTAAAAGAAGATTTGAGCTATGTCTTGCAATCGTCGATAGGAAAGAACAAATATTGAGATCAAAAGTGATCCCAATTGTGAAGGTTATGTGGAGAAGGCATTCCATGGAAGAATCTACATGGGATAGTGAGGATAGCATGAAGATGCGTTATCCGTATTTGTTTGATTCGGACAACCAAGGTATGTCAATTTCGGGGACGAAATTTCCTAACAGGGGGAGAATCGTGACAACCCGAATATAATTATAATAAATTATGTTTAAATAATGATTAGAGTATGTGATATGGATAATTTTTTATTAGTATATATAATTTTAAGTCATTATATTTAGTCTAATCCTAGCTTCATAAAGCATGAAATATCGAATTAGTTACAAATGTGAGATTTTGAAGTTTTCGGTTGGAATGTTCATGTTTAAGGCTAGTTTTGACCTTTATAACGTAATAAATGACTTGAGGTGAACGATAGATATTTGTAGACAGGTGAGTTAGGGTTGTAAGACAACAAACAGTGTGTTGAACGGAGGTTCGAGTAAGAAGTTATACCAAAACTACGAAACAAGGGCAAAATAGTCCATCCGTTAAGTGGTATTTTGTCTTATTATAGCAACAAATGTTTTGTTTTCATTGGTTGGTAAGGGTGGTGGCTTTGGCCGACTTCAAACCCCTAGAATTACCTCCTTACTCATCCAAATTCATCCATGAGAAATTTGAAGCTTAAAGAAAGAGAATTAGGAAGTTAGGAAGAAAAAGTGAGGAGAAAATTGGAGAAAAATCCGTAGAAATTACGTAAAAGTCCCAAAGGTAATCCTAACCACAAATCTTGTGGTTTTTCTTATATTACTGTTTTAGATGATAGAAATCATCATTTGTTTACTAAACTTTCAGCCCTTGATATATGTGTGTGATTAGATGAAAGTTTAAGTTACGTTGAATGTACAAAACCCTAAAATTGATTTGTTTAGAAACTTTGTTTATTCAAACTTCTATATATTTTTGTATACTTACTGGAATTGATTTATTCCAATTGGAGATTAACCTGGACTCATATATGTATGACATATCCGAAAATAACGTGAAAATACCAAGAAATGAGTCTTTGGTGAGAGTTTGAAGTTCGGGTATGAAATATGCCCCAAGGGTGAAAGTATGCATACCATATGTTTGATGTCTTACTTGACATAGCAAATGAACTCTAAAAATTATGAAATTTTAATCTTGCATTACTCAATATGTTTTCTGAAATTGAGTGAAATATCATAGAAATTTATTTTGTATAAAAATTATGAAAATTCTTGAAAGTTGATTGAACAATAGAGGAGCTTATAGGGAAGATTTGCGAGGTAGTAAAGCAATGGGCCTATCTCGCTCTAGGAAACTTGAAATATCGCACCATCTTTTGTATTGGAATCCTAATATTATAAGTACTGAATTACCAAGAATAAATGAATGTATATTTGGTCTATGATTTGGATATGTTAAATATATTAACATGGATTTGGATGGAACTTCACTTGTGATAAATGATTTGAATGGAATCATGGGATGCTTATGGATTGAATTATGTTTAAATCATTCTTTGGATCATTGATATTCTTATGATGATACTAATATTTTAAGGATGATAGGAAGGGAAGAAGAGCTAATTGAACAAGTACCGGATAAAGGCAAGGTAAAAGTCAGTTAAACTATCAAGGTGAGTGTACTTATGATTGTTTCATATATATATATATAGATATATGAATATACCTCTAAGAGATGGATTTGTTTAAATACTTCAGTATTCAGGATTTGGTTGGATATTAAAATATCCAGGATTGTTTGGGTCTTATGATCCAGGATTTATTATTGCCAATGGGCAGAATTATTTGGGTCTTATGATCCAGGATTTGTTATTGCCAATGGGCAGAACTATTGGATCTTATGATCCAGGATTTCTTATTGCCAATAGGTAGGATTGTTCGGATTTTATATCCACATATTCGATATAGAATTGTCATCTTATTGCAGGGAAGGAGTAACTCACTAAGCGTAATATTTTAACAATTTCAGGTTTGTACACTGCCAGCTAGGATACTATATGACTGATAACTTTGAGAGTTGCACCGTTAGAAGAGCTGGGGTTTAAGTATGGAGATTTTATCATTGTCACACTGAAGACTTTAATATACTCACACATTATATATATTGAGTTAGCATGGATTGAGTTGATCATAGTTAATCATAGTATTGTATAATCTCTAATTATGACTCTGATGTTGACTTTATTATGGCACAAGAATAATATTATGTTCATTATGCAGAAAAATATTGATAAATGAATTAAATTTTCAATGGGCTCGAGGTTATGATCCAATTATTCTAATAACAAATTATTAGTATGGATATTGGGTTTGGGGTGTGTCACTAACTTACCCATAAAAGGAGGACTGCACCAGATCGTGGGGCAACAGATGGGCAGGGCAGGATTGGGAGTAGCTCATTCGCCCTCAACAAAGAAGAATTTTCCCTTACAGTGTTTAGGGGCGTTGAGCTTATCCTTAGCAAAAGGCACCACGTTAGTCCTAGGGCCTAGGTACTTTATCCCCTTGTTATCTAGTTTACTCTGCTCCTAGACCTGATATATCTTGAAGAATATCTCTTAAGAAATGTCACACTTACCTCTGCTCGTCTCCCTTAAAGTCAAAATGTGGAAATCAGAGGTCTCCATGTTTTGGCAACTAATTGTGATGGAGTTATCCTAATAACCTTAAAGATCCTCGCCACTTCCACTCGTAACAAGAACCTATCCCCATACTGTAGGAATCATTCATTGAAACATACATTTTGGTCCACCATTGATTAAGCCCTCTTTTTAGGCCTAGTGTTTCTTAAAGTGATAATCTCTGGAATTTGGTAAGTTTTCACGATCCCCTCCAAGTTTTTCTCAGTGACTCATGAGGCAGAGTGATCCCCTTACCAAAGTCAGTATTGAATATCCCCTCATGTGTCATTACCCTCGTTCTAGGAGGAACTGACCCTATGTTGCTCAACCTTTGGATTCACCAAAGGAGGCATCGGACCAAAAGGACTAACAGAGGATAAGGGTGAGGGGTTCAAAACCTTAGAAGGGGAAGTTTGATCAGAAGATATTGTCTGGGGGAAGGGTTCATTCGATCAAAATAGGGAATTAGAGAGATTTATGAGTAACTCATCACAGCCCAAGGGAATCTTTTATAAGCTTCCAATGCCTAGGGCACTAATCCCCTATGTCTCTAAGTCAGATACTTCAATAACCTCAAGTCACATCGATGGCCTCAGTCTTCAACATTTTTCCACAACCATATGATTTTTTCTTTCCCAATGCAATCTAATCATTAGGGAAATTGAGGTGGTAAATGATGTCCTTACCCCCAACTTGCACTAAAAGTAAATGTTGCCTCTTGTAACCTTTGCAGGAGAAAACAAGGGTCAAGTTATGGTGCCATAAATCGTACTCAACATTTAGATAATTCAAGAATCCTTAATAATATCCCCTATATCAAGGTAGAGTCCCACAATTGGCCCTAGACCTTATATAATCCCGCAATCGGTTCCTGATGCCTCAGTTGTACTTTTAACTCTATTGGGAGCTAATCATTCCATCACACTTCCCAAACGAACCGTATAAACCGCATCACGATAATTTTACCTCTCTTAATTCCCCTTGTAAACTTTGGGTAAAAGACAAGTATCCTTATAAGGTCATCCAACCTTTCGTTCCAATGCATGATGTTACGTGGTACCCTGGTACTATTTTGGGATAATTCCCCATCGATTCCAGACCTCCTGGACCACATGTAGAGATTATTCCATCAATCTGGAAGGTAGGTGAAAAGCATAGTCCCATTTCACCTACCTCCACCTTACACATCCACTTACATTAATATCTCCCATACGTATTTAATGCACCCAATCACTCCCTTACACTACCTATAAACTATTTGACCAACACTCCACCACCTAGTTGACACCGACAGACATCAGGGACACCCCATCCATGATGTGTCAATCTTCTCACTGCATGTTGTATACATTTGTATAATTAGGGGTTTATTGGACAAAACGATAGAGAGAAGGTTCAGATAATCAAATTCATAGAAGAAACAGAGTCCCAAGTCTTCCTCTGGTGTTTACTCTTTATTTACCACTCTTAACCCATTATTGAGAGTATATATTGTAACTCAAAGTATTTCCAAAGATAGGTACACATTTTATGTCTTGTTCAGCTCTAAAGCAGCACCCATGAACCCTTACATAAGTCATTATGTTACTTCCTAAGTTCCTAAGGATTAAAAATAAAGGATGTAGACCTAAGGCATCTTTGTCCAAATCCCAAGGGGTATTTTAGACTTTAACACTCAATTAATTTCTAATCAACGGGCATAATACCTTTGTAAATTGAGCATAGGACCATTTCATAAGGTTCTAACCACTTTAAATCATTGTTTAAACACCTTGACACACCTCTTCTCCAACCCATTTGGGTCTGGAGGTGAGAAACTATGGTTCCAAAGTCCTAAACGATTTCTAATCTCATCATAAGTCATAGAAAATTTGTCTGCCTTGGAGTGACTTATTGTAGTACCCAGAACGTGATTCGTGTTTTCCTGGGATCTCATTTAAACAATCATCCAAAACACTAACCATTCAGGATGCCTCGTGATGCTCCCACTATGTCGTGGCACCACATGTTATCCACTATAAGTGACATGTGTTTCTCGATCATCGATAATTCTCCCACTATGATAAGGTAGTGTATTATCAATATTAGGTCATATTTTATGTTGTGCTTTGTTTTCTAGACCACCCACACAAGATTTGTGTCTATCGATATTAGTTTCCTTCAATAACTAAACTCAAGTTATCGATATTAGTTCTTGAAGGAAACTTTCTTTTTAATGATATTGTCCATTAAGTTATTGA
Source organism: Sambucus nigra (assembly GCA_949130495.1). Lineage (NCBI taxonomy): Eukaryota > Viridiplantae > Streptophyta > Magnoliopsida > Dipsacales > Adoxaceae > Sambucus > Sambucus nigra. The sequence continues at coordinate 660,991,896 of OX422215.1, read as the reverse complement.
TATCAATATTTATCATTATTGGTGAGACCGACCTTATAAAGTGTAAATTATTTCCCAATGTACTAGAACGGGTAAAACATATCCCAATTTTGATTTTTTTTTAAAAGACAACATAATAAAAGTAATTGAATATATGTTCAAAACAAATTTAGAAAATCGAAGCAGACTTTTTTAAAACAGAGATACATTAAATAATTTACCTAGATTGACATTATGTCTCCACCATAATTCATAAGAATATTCCACCGTTAATACCGTTCCCTTGTTATAATTTCCCATAACTAGGAACATTTGTATTTTAAGTAATAACCCAGTTACTTAGAACCTATACAATAAGTTTCCGTCCTGAATTGTGATTCCTGAGTCTACTTTTAAGAGAAAACCCACTACCATGTCATTGTACTTGCACAATGAGGAATACATGACATGTTACTATAAAAGTTCTAACTGCTTGTAGTGAGAATACTTGCTTTTCAGCTAATTCTCTAACACTGAGGGATACAATTATTCTTAACCCAAATTGTTGTACCCAAAACTTAGCCTCACCTCCTACTTCCCTTTTGGGAAAAAACTTTAAATGTTTCTCTACAACTAACACTAACTCTTGGCTAACAGTGATTCTCACTCTCTAATTACAAGATGGTCTTGGGTTTCCCCACAATGTCTAATCCAAAGAATCCTTTGTTCAACCATTGATAAAATAATTCTAGGAACATGATACTTACTTGAGTTTTATCAACATATTATGGGTGTCTATAATTATCATCAGTCAATTCCTCAAAATCAAAGATGCATATATAAAGCTTCCCATGTGTGTGGGTCGGGGGGGGGGGGGGGGGGGTCGAACACATGTAACACTAAATTTCAAATGACTACCATGTATGTTAAAATGCCATGATTATGTGATTAAAACCATCATGGGGCAGCCTAATTGATACGGAGAGTAATTCACATCATAATTTTAAAATGTTGATTGCAATTGGGGATTAAAACAATTCATTATCCCCTAAAGTTAGAACAATGTCCAAATTACTTTTCCATCCTTGAACTTATTCCAATTAAAACCTTTAATACTAATAATAGTGAGAAAAAATTGATTTCATTTTTGATATCTTAGAATCACCAAATTGAGGAAAACAAAATTTCTAATTAAACACGAGAATTGATTCGATTAAATTTTAAAGTGGCATCCCACAAACGCCATTTTTAAAACTAAACTGTCGGACATCCTAGTTCTCCTATGAGGTAAAATATCTTATGGGGAGATTATATCACATCTCCTTCAACTAGATAGATTTTCGTCTTTCATTATGCTATAAAAACAGCTCAAGACCCTTCTATCCAACATAATGAATAGCCGACGAATTTTGGTATTGAATTTAATGACAGTGACTCCATGGGGGAGGAAGCCATTAATTCCAGCCCAATACTATAAATAGAACCCATTCATGAAGGACTTCCCCATGGGGAGGGATAAATCTTGCTCACGTTTTTATTCTCAGAATTATCACTTCGAATTTTTAATGAATCCTTGATGCCCTAATTAATTACATCCGGGGGTAGCCTAACTGATGTGAGGAATTAATCACATATGATTTACGAAACAATGATGGAGACTACAGGGTTTATGCTTAAACCCTTGTCCTAGTCAGTATTTTAAAAATCAAGTTTTTAAAAAACTATACATTCAATTCTAAACGTTATAATTTAAATCATTACTATAATTTCCAATTTACATGAAAAAATTAAATTAACACATCTCACTATTTTAAATTTCCAAAAATAAAACCATTTTTAAATTAAAATAAAACCCGAAAATGAAAATTTAATTTATACCTTTAAATTAATCACCCCAATTTAATTAAATTTATAAACGAATAAATAAAATATATTTTCCAGAAAAAATGGTGATCTAGGTCGGTATAATAATTAAATCCATGTTGTCTATAAATGGGTGTTCCTAATAGATCCAATTACACTCCATAGTATGCAACATAATAATATGAAGAGGCATACATGGAAATAAATAAATAAATAAATAAATAAATACAATGGAAGCTAATGGACACAAATGTCCATTTCCATCTTGGCCTAGAATTCTTCTTCATATCAAAGTCTTGAAGAATAAGCAACCAACTGAAGTAGACTTCCTTTTAGACAAGAGTCGTTATCAAAGTATACCTTTTCAAAACTCAGAGTTCTTCATGCAATAAAATTGTGGAAATAATCCTCTTGCGTGTGGGAAGATGATGAAGGAATAACCAACACGAAAATGGTCAGAAAGCCACCAACCAAAAACCACCACAAGCCTAAAGAAAAATAGGAATGATCCGGACTAGAAATAAGATCGATCTAATTTTTCGCTCGATCCTGAATTGAGTCGATCTAGATGACCTATGTTGACAACTTCATATTTTTCTCGGGTTTGTCTTATAAAATGGCCATAACTCTTCCGGATCTTCATGAAACTTTGCCAAACATTTAAACCCATGTAAATATCGGATTCTAATAGTAATGAAAGATTACAACCCTCTTCTAACTCCTCCAAATACATCAATATTGAAATAATTAAAAGAATTGAATATTATAACCATGTCAAATATAGGAGAGAAAAATAAATATGAATAAACTAGTGTAGGATCTAATAAAAAAATAAACATCTGTGACCGTGATGGAAAAGATATAAATATAAATATAAAATCTCTACAAAACCATGTTTTTACGATACCATACACAAAGAATACAACATGCCAAAACTAGGGTTTTTTGGTGGACAACATGGACCTGTTCAATAGACGATCAATCTCAATCGGGTCTCTGATACCAATTATTGGGGGTGGGGGGGACAATATGGGATTGATATTAAAAATGAAAAATAATTTCATCCCTAAAGATCTTTGATTAATCCTGCATCGAAAAGAAATCAAGAACTAGGTTTAAATATTAAACATAGGGTTCGAGAATACAATACCATAGCGAATCATGTTGTCATTCATATGAGGAGACAAAGGTAGAAGATGTTGAAATCCTTGTTTTCCTCTAGGGTCTCTAAAAACCTTGTTAAACCTTTTGTAAAGCTTATATCTTATATTGTATGATCCCCCCCCCCCCTCCCCCCCAAAGTTAGTGTTGTGGGTCTAATGGTATTGTAGGTAGAGAGGCCTTCTTGGAGATCATAATGGGGGGATCATTTTTGCTTACCATTGAAAGTTAAGTACTCAGTCTAGCTAAAAAGATGAAACCTTAATATGATGCACGAAATCAAGTTGTGCTAAGAATTAGTGGGCTACAATATTATGGTGGAATTGGATTCCAAGGTACTGGTGTACTGTCTGATGGTATGTCCTCGTGCCGGTGGGATTTATTCCCGACTACGGATAAGATCATGTTACTTCCATACAAGGTTTCTCTACAGTTTTCCCACATCCTTAGATAAGCGATATGCCGGCATATTTCCTTGCTAAGATGGGATGCTCAACCCAGATAGGTGGGATTTTCTATATCGAGACGGACTTTCCTAAGAAGCTTCGGGCCACATTAGACTTGATCGATGGAAAATGCCGTCCCTTAGGAAAGTTCATTAATCCTTGTTCCTTTTTGCTCGGGATATTTTTTAAAGCCGTTTGCGTTTGTAAGCGCTGAGAAAGAGTCTTTTTCTCCTTTTATTTAAATATTCGTGGGGGTCATGTCTCTAAAAAATGTTAAGTAGGTGTGTGGGCACCTTTTGAGATGACAATCCTTGCTTTTGATTAAGATATAATGGCCTCTCTCTAGGCCTCTTCACAAAAACATGAATAGTGTTTTCTGCCACCCCTCTGAACCCTAATGATGAATATGTCTCCTTAAAACTCCTTCTCACACCATTATATAAAATAATAACAAGTGAGCTTCGACCAAACTGGGTTTTTTGAGGGTTTAGGCCTAACTACTTGGGTATTTGGACCACACTAGGGACTAACACAAATAGTTAAATTATCTTCCAAATAAATGCTCGAAAATCTCAAATACAATTATCGTAATCTATTTTCTTTCTTTACTTAATCATAATTAATTCCACTAAATAATTTTGACTGCAACCCAATTTAATTATCGCATAAATCACTCAAAAAATGAGGTTTTTTATATTGTTGATTATGGTACATAATATGATTATCCACGTTGGATCAAGGCTCTGAGTCGCTCAAGATATCGATGCACCACCGAGTACTTCGTGGAAAAAACATTAAGTCTATCAAGGGGGTATCAAAATCCATGGTATTTCATGGACGTGGATTCCACTAAATTATTATCTCAAACCTACTCACACAACTTCCACCCGATATATAGGGATCATGTGATTCAATCTAATATTAAATCTCACCCAAGTAAATTAAAATGACATTTGCGCAAGCATTCCAATCCTTATAATTTTTTAGATTAAAAATCTATGACCCTTTGTAAATGGTGTGGGATTACCTTAGTTTAATCAAGACAACCCATAGACTAAAATCTTGTGGGTGGCCTTGTTCAATACATTCTGGCGACGTACCGATCACAATTCTCTGTCAAGCTATCATACAAGTTATCTAACCATCATATAGGTTCTTTTAGTTTGAGATAAACTACTAGGATTGCATTAAAACCATTCTGATAGGATGTCAACTCCTTAACTAAGCTGTGAACATTTCAATGGTGTAATAACCAAAATTTTAATCTCCTAGTGATCAACCCAAATCTGAATCACCGAAATTCTTATTGAGCTCTATTGACCTACATGTCTACAATATATTTAAACCAAATATAAGGCATTCTTATAACCATAATTCTTATCTAAAAATCAACTAATGCACCTTGACATAAAAGTAACTTCATACATGGTTTTAGGAATAAAATCCCAACATGCTCATCAGGATAAATGCCTTGTGGCACAAGACTGAGATTCCAATATGGGTACTAAAACCTCTTAATCTATGTCTTAGGACCTTACACTTTGGTAAAACCATAATTTTGGACAATTTTTTGCATGTAAACACTTAGGCCCTCAAATAATTTTGAAAATGGAAGTTTTTCTTAAGTCTCGAATTTTCAACCATTATTTTTTAAAGGAGACTTTTGACATTTTTTAGTTGGGTTTTTCAAAAAAATGGGGTCTAAAAAAGATCATTGCTGAAGTTATTTTCTTGTATAATTCTGTGTTTTTCAAAACATTTTTTTTTTGCAAGGAGGGTCCTCTGATTTGACTGTCAGGGTCTTTAGACCTTGGTCAATCTAGGATAAAAGCCTTGGTATTTTAATTATTTAGTCTTTTTGGGTCCTTGTATCTTTGACTATTAATTTGAGCTAAGGATTAAGGACTTACAACTCGTGTTGGGTCTTTTAAGACCTTAGAGTGTTTGGGAGTTAAGAATTGAATCCTTGGAACTCCATGAGCCTTTTTTCCTGATGTCTCTTGGACCTCAAAAGTTACTTTAGAGCCAGGGATTCAAGTTTGTCAACTCAAAGTTGTTCCTCGGATTTTAAATTAAACCTAGAGCGAATGATTAAATACTTGCAACTCACAGTGGGTCCTTCGAGCTTAAATTTAACTCAGAGTCGAGAATTAAAGCCTTGTAGCTCATCTTCTAACATTGCATTTGAGACATCATATGTAGAAAATGAGTTCTTTTCATTTCATTTTAGTAATAAAATATATAATTGGTATTACAATTTTAGATTCTCTATGTTCCAAGGGTGTGGAAGTTTAATTCCATTAATATCTCTGAGGTAATAGCACCCCCTAACCATGCTATTCAAACCATCACATATGGACCTTCCCATTTAAGGCCCAACTTTATTTCATTCGGATTTCTAGTTACAAGGGTGACATCTTCAAATATCAAGTCCCCCACCTTAAATTCTATGTCGCAGACCTTTTTGTTGAAGTATGAGGTTATCAATTGCTTATATGTATCCATTCATATTAGTACAACTTCTCTTTTTTCTTCTAATTTGTGTAGAGACCTCTTGAGAACTTCTCCACTAGATCCTAGTTTAAACTGACTTCCCTTTGTGTAGTAACTTCAACCTATGTTTGGATCACCTCCTCAGTTTCAAAGGTGGGATAAAAGGTAGTTTCTCCCATTGAACCACTAACTGTGGTTCTATATGCCCACAATATGCTTGTTAACTACTCATCCCATAACCTTTTAGCTTTCTCCAACCTCCTCTTCGAGCTATGGAGTGTAATACCCCGTAATTCTGCTTAATTAGGAAAATACGTTTTATTTAAATTACGTGAGAAGAGTAATTTAATGCGATAAAATATGTTTTATTTAAATTACGTGAGAAGAATAATTTAATGTGATATAATGTTAATAAAGACTAATATGATGATAAAAAATTTACTAAATGTGAGTAGTAAATTTTGAATGTTGATATATACAGTCTAGTGATTATATGGACGTACCTGAGTTATCTCAATCGAGTGTCACGCGTAGACCAAAATTTAAGATGAGATTAAAAAAATATTTTAAGAGACTCAAACGATAATTTAGAGTCCACGGATGATTCCGAAAGGGTCGAATTAGTCAAAATAGTGTACCCGGGGGTACTAGTTGAGTATCGGGTCATTTTCGGGCTAAACCGGGACCATTCGAGGGCATTTTTGTCTCTTTACATTTATGGGTAAGTAGACCTACGAATTTTAAAACCCTAAATCAGATTATAATAATTGAGGCTAGGGTTAGAAATAAAGAAAAGACACCATAGCCATTAGAGAAGAGAGAGAGGCAATTTCCTAAGGCAAAAGAAGGAAGGAGGGGGAATTCTAAGGAGATTTCACCACAAATTTGTTGGGAAGGAGGATTGAAGGATCAAAATCATCAACCATCATCAAAAACCACGAAATCAGATCCTACAAATCATAAGGCAAGTGGTTATTTGCAAAATAAATTGAGTTATAATACCCATATTTAAGCTTTATGAAGAACATGGTTTTTATGATATTTTGGGGAGAAAAACAATTGATAATGATCCATGATTGGTAGGGATTGCATGTAGGACGTTATTGGATCTCGATATATTCTGATATCATAGAAAACTTGATGATGAAATTGAACTAAAAATCTGGAATTTTGATGAAATATGTAAATAATGTATTTTTAGGGTTCTTGAATATTAGTAAGATTTTTAGTTAATTTGGCCAAGATTTATAATGATTTTGTGGTTTTAAATCGTTAGTAATCATCCCAGAACATGTAGGAATGATTAGAAATTATTGGTTGCAAATATGGTGGATTATCATGAAAGATAGATAGATAAAAATGGTGAAACCCGCATGAAGAAGACGAACTGGGTCTGTCATTGCTTGATCTATCGATCAACCCTTGCATGTCGATCGATCGAGCAGTCGATCGATCGACCATATCCCATCGATCGATCGACCCTGGCTGAACTTTAGAGAATTTTGTGAATAAATTCCTTTTAATTACCATCGCTTAATGGGAACCTTAGTGATGATATTTTACCTATAAAGAGACTTCATAAATACCAGAAGGTGTACCGTTAGATTTCTTCATAAATAATTGAGTGGGAATTTTGGAGAAATGGACCGACGGGAGAACGATCGATTTAGCCGTATGTTGGGATTGTGAGAATTTAGCTACGGAAAGAGTAAGAGTAAATTCCGGAAAAATACCAGTAGGTTAAAGTTAACTTAACTACTGAATTAAGGGAGGGGTAACTAGGGCCCTTAGAGTTGCGTGAATACTCGAATAAATACAATAGTGAAATAAATTGTAAATTAATGAGTACGGTGAATATAAGTAAAATATATTACGTACGGGCATGATTTGATAGGTCGGGTGTGTACCTACTAAATTATATAAAAGTTTGGGTTAAGAGAATTTTACCTAAATTAATTATGTTAGGGTCGATGAGACATTCCGAACTAACATAAAGTTATTATATGTTTGGGGTCGATGAGAAATTGTCGAACCAAACTTTAAACTGGGGTCGCGATGAAAGAGTCCCGGACCAAATTATGTGTATATATTTATATTTTTAAATAGTTGGGGTCGATGGATCATTCCGAACCAACTCTTACTTGGGGTCGATGAATCATTCTGAACCAATAGTCCTTTATTTGTGGTAAAAGGCTCTGCTAGTGATAACTGATATTCAATACATGATTGTGTGATAAAATGTATTCTATGTGCATAATCTACAGACTGAAAATAGTAGATAATGAGAGGAATTGTAAATGTTTTAGTAATAATTTATAGCATGATGTAATTATTACAAGAATAAGGATAATGTGCAGTAAATAAGTTACCTACGCTTATAGTACATGAATTATGGATTATTAAAATACTATGAGTAGGTTATGGAGACTTAGTGAAGGGGTACATTCAGTGGGTATTCTAATCTAGTTATCCGGGGTAGTATAACTAGGTGAACTAAGTATTCTCGTTGGACATGCACTATAGAGGAGAGGTGAGGAAGTTCAAGGGAGTGTGCGAAACCTTAATATGTGTGATCAATAACTTAATTGTGATAACTGCTTGCAAAATATTTTCAAATGTTTTGAGCACTAACTCTTGCTATGTAAATTTTTTAAAAACCTTTTAGGTGCCCAGCCACAGGGATACCCAGCATGATTTCATTCCAGGAATTTGGGAGCTGCAGCACGTGTGGATGTTGCAGGGATTGTTTAGACGCTTCGTCTTTCTCAGTTGTAGTGCAGGATCTCAGTTTTAGTATTCTTAGTTGGGACATGTTGTCATATCCTTACTGTTACAGTTTATTCTAGTTATGGATTTTTAGTTATCTTTTTTTGGCCGTGGTTTTCGGTAAGACTTTACCTACATTCAGTTATTTATGCAAACTGTTTTATTGTTACTAGAATTTTAATGTGTTTGTATGGATTATTTATTCTGCTCAAGGAAGATAAAATTTGGCACTCGTTTAATTTCACTTAGGTGGTTAGTAAATTAAAAAGCTTTCGGCAGTGATGATAAGAATGAACCATTTAAGAAACCTGTTTAAATTAAATTAAGGCTTGATCACCCAAGGTTTAATTAGGCGGGGTGTCACAGATGGTATCAGAGCATCAGGTTCTAGTGTCCATAGGATCTGTACGGCTTACTGCGTTTCAACGTAACGTTTGGTTGTATTAGAGCCCTATTATTAGGACTGTTGATTCAATATCCGCTTCTGCTTTATCATACACCGGCTCTTAAAGTTTGTATAAATTGTGTACTTATACAATTTGAATCTTATTTCAGATGCCAACCAGGAGACAGCGAGTGGAGAGGGCTGAAGCCAGAGATGAGGTGAGGGAGGCTCATCAGGAGCCACAGGTGCCGATACCACCACCCCCACTCGAGTTAATTTCCACTACTCAAGTTGCAGTGATAGTGGCTCAAGCAGTCGAGACAGCTATGAGGGCCATGGCAGCCCATTTTCCTCAGCCCCAGGTACCTCCTCCCGTGGCACCGGTAGTTCAGGCTCCAGCAGGACCATCTACTTGGCAGCGAGTCAGAGAGACATTTCAAAAAGGACACACACCCGAGTTTCAGGGTAGTACCGATGTAGTGGAGGCGTGTAACTGGAAGAAAAATATCCAGCGCCACTTGCGCATGCTAGAGTGCACCGAGGTACAAAAACAAATGCTAGCCACTTTCTGTCTGTCTGGAGCAGCCTTACAGTGGTGGGAGTCAGTTACCACCATCGAGGAAAGGGGCACTATGGGAATTTCTGAGTTTTGGGTGCGGTTTGACTGCAAGTATTTCCCTCCAGCAGTAGAGTCAGAGATGAGGAAGAAATTTGGCGAAGTGGTTCAGGGTGATTGATCAGTTACTGATTATGAGGATGAGTTTACCCACTTGGCTAACTTTGTGCCAAACGAGGTGAGCGATGAGGGGAGGAAGAAGTCAAAATTTATGGATGGCTTGACCTGGAGAATTAGACAACACTTGATCGGCAATCCGGCATTAGTGACTTATACAGATGTTGTCAATGCCTCTCTATTACACTGTCAGGACCACCGCTTCCATGCGAAGGGAAACAAGAGAGGTGAGCCTAGCTAGCCGGGCAAAGTATGTGGAAGTAGCGACAGCAGCACACCACAAAAGCAAACAGTGGGCCAGTTAGGGCAGGATTCCCGACAAGGGAACCCTACCAAGTTTAAGCACGGGAGGCATCGCTTTGACAGACAGGGCCAGCAGGGTCCCCAACAACAAGTTCCTCAGGGCCGACAGGGCCAAGGGAATCAAAATGGAGGACAACAAGGTCAAGGTCGATAGGGCCAACGTCAGGGCCAACAGGGCCAAGGGCAGAGACAGTTTCAGGGTCAGTGTTTCACTTGTGGCCAGCAGGGTCACAAGAGTAGAAATTGTCCACAGCCAGACAGGGCACAACAACAGGGTGCCCAACAGGGGTAGCAGGCTTCGTTAGCCCCAACAGTAGCACAAGCCCCACAGCCAGGACAGATGCAGTACGAACGTGTGTTCAATGTCCGTGATATTCCTTTTCAGCCAGCACCTCCAGCACCGCCGGCAGTCACTGGTATGTTTCCTATTCGTGAACTTGAGGGTAGTATTTTGTTTGACACGGGGGCAACGCATTCGTTTATTGCCACTAGATTTGCACGGGCAGACGGCCTATTAGCGAAAGCTGACACTCATCTTATGTGCGTGGAGTCACCGATGGGTAGTGAGTCCCTTATACACTCGATTTGTAAGGGTGTGGACATTATGGTCGGGAGATTGAGTCTAGCGGAGGACCTCCTAGTGCTGGATATGGAGGGATATGACGTCATCCTAGGCATGGATTGGTTGGAACATTATAGGGCAATGGTAGATTGTTATGATAGGACTATCGTGTTCTCCATCCCGGGATAAGAGATGTTCCTTGTGGCAATGCCACTCCCCGAGGGAGGATCGCGAAATCATTTATATTATATTGAGGAGGAGACCTCACATGGGGTTGTCGTTTCTCTGGACTCAATCCTAGTTTTGAGGGATTTTGAGGATGTCTTTCAGGAAATACTAGGGTTACCACCCAGCAGGGAGATAGAGTTCGTTATTGACCTAGCACCGGGGACGAGACCGATTGCCAGAGCACCGTATCGCATGGCTCCTTCGGAGATGCGAGAACTGAGAGAACAGATTCAGTAGCTATTAGGACAGGGTTTCATTCGACGAAGTACATCACCATGGGGTGCGCCGGTATTATATGTAAAGAAAAGGGATGGTTCACTTCGTCTGTGTGTAAATTACAGAGAGCTGAACAAAGTGACGATACGTAATAAATATCCGTTGCCGAGGATTGACGACTTGTTTGATCAGTTGAGAGGAGCTGCATACTTCTCAAAGGTCGATTTGAGGTCGGGTTACCACCAATTGCGCATTCGTGAAGAGGATGTACCTAAGACTGCTTTCTTATCGCGGTACGGGTCATACGAGTTCAGAGTGATGTCGTTTGGGCTAACTAATGCGTCGACAGTATTCATGGATCTCATGAACAGGGTATTCAGGGAGGTTTTGGATCAGTTTGTGATTGTACTCATAGACAACATTTTGATTTACTCTCACACGGAAGAGGAACACGCTAAAGATTTACGAATGGTTCTACAGACATTGCGGGACCATCAGTTGAACGCCAAATTTGAGAAGTGTGGATTTTGGCTTCGGGAGGTTCAGTTCCTAGGCCACATTGTATCTAGCAGAGGCATTGCTGTTGACCCGAGTAAGGTATCGGCGGTGAGGGAGTGGGGACAACCCACGACACCGACCAAAATTCACAGTTTCTTGGGGTTAGTCGGTTATTATCGTCGCTTCATCAAGGGGTTCTCAAAAATTATCGGACCGTTGACAAACTTGACTCGGAAGGGAGTGCCCTTCGTATGGAGTGACAGTTGTCAGCTAGCATTTGATGAATTAAAGGACAAGTTGACATCAGCACCCGTTCTTGCCTTGCCTAGGAGCGGAGTGGAGTACCGAGTCTATACTGAAGCGTCCTTACAAGGGCTTGGGGGTGTGTTACAGCAGGAAAAGAAGGCTATAGCTTATGCATCCCGAAAGCTTAAGCCACATGAGAAGAATTACCCCACCCATGACCTCGAGTTGACAGCGGTCATTTTTGCATTGAGGATATGGAGACACTATCTTCTCGGCGAGTAGTTCACCCTATTAACGGATCATAAGTCACTGCAGTATTTGTTCACTCAGAAGGATCTGAATATGAGGCAAAGGAGGTGGCTTGAATTCGTGAAGGACTACCAGTTTGATATACAGTATCATCCTGGCAAGGCTAACGTGGTGGCAGATGCGTTAAGCAAAGACCTACAGGAGAGTTGGCAGAGATTTGGAACGCGAAGTGGAGTGAACTTCAACATCAGGATGAGATAGCTAGAGCATGCATGGCAGTTTTAGTTATCACTCCCGAGAGTGTTATATGGGTAGTAAGGGCACAGGTCGAGGACCCGTTTTGTCAGGACAAAGTATGACAGTTACTGGCCGAGGGGGCAGAGTCCTACTCCATCAGCTCAGAGGGCGGACTACGATTTAATGGTAGGCTGATAGTACCCAAAGATGATGATTTGAGGCATGCCGTTATGATGGAGTTACAAGGGTCAAAATTTTCGGTACATCCAGGTGGGGACAAAATGTACCAGGATATGCGACGATTATATTGGTGGTCAGGAATGAAACGAGATATTAAAGAATTTGTCTCAAAGTGTGTTACATGTCAACTCGTAAAGGTTGACCATAAGAGGCCTTCAGGGATGCTACAACCACTGGAAATTCCCGTGTGGAAGTGGGAGAGTATCTCGATGGATTTTATTACTGGGTTACCAACATCACAGAAGGGTCACGATTCCATATGGGTGATAGTGGATCGACTGACTAAGGTAACTCATTTCTTACCGGTTCGTATGGATTTTGATACGATGTGGTATGTGCAACTATTCACTTCAGAGATTGTTAAGCTGCACGGAGTTCCTATTAATATTGTGTCGGACCGAGACAAAATATTTGTGTCACATTTTTGGCAGAACTTTCAGGAGGCCATGGGCACCGACTTATGGTTGAGTACGGCGTATCACTCACAGACAGACGGTCAGACTGAAAGGGTAAACCAGATGTTGGAGGATATGCTAAGGATGAGTGTCCTAGATTTTGGGGGAGGTTGGGAGCCATACCTTCCTTTGGTGGAGTTTGCATATTATAACTCTTACCAATTCCCTATCGGCATGGCTCCATTCGAGGCACTTTACGGGAGGCCATGTCATTCGCCCGCCTGTTGGTTAGAGGTGGGGGATAACAAGCTATTGGGGCCAGAGATGATACAGGAGACTTCCTCCAAAATAGAGTTGATTCGAGGACGTATTCGAATAGCTCAGGATAGGCAGAAGAGTTATGCTGACGCCGGTAGGAGACACGTGGAACTAGATGTGGGCGACCAGGTGTTAATTCGGGTATCTCCTATGAAAGGGATTATGAGGTTCGGCAAGAAGGGGAAATTAGCACCGAGATATGTGGGGTCATTTCCTATCATTGAGAGGGTGGGATCGGTAGTTTACAGATTGGAACTCCCTGAGAATCTTCAGCGAATACACAATGTATTCCATGTGGCATCGCTGAAGAAATACAAGAGAAGTGAGAGAGCCTCCTGGCACATTGCACTGGAGGAGATCGACTTGTAGGAAGATGTCTCGTATCAAGAAAAACCCGTTGCTATTCCAGATTATAGTGAGCGCAAACTACGATCCAAGGTGGTACCCTTAGTAAGAGTACAGTGGGGACACCACAATATGGATGAGTCTACTTGGGAACGGGAGGAGGATATGCGAGAACAATATCCAGAATTATTCACAGCGAGTATTTTCTAATTTCGAGGATGAAATTCCTTTTGTAAGAGGGGAAGTATGTAATACCCCGTAATTCTGCTTAATTAGGAAAATGTGTTTTATTTAAATTACGTGAGAAGAGTAATTTAATGCGATAAAATACATTTTTTTAAATTACGTGGGAAGAGTAATTTAATGTGATATAATGTTAATAAAGATTAATATGACGATTAAAAAATTTACTAAATGTGAGTAGTAAATTTTGAATGTTGATATGTACGGTCTAGTGATTATATGGACGTACCTGAGTTATCCCAACCAAGTGTCACGCGTAGACCAAAAGTTTAAGATGAGATTAGAAAAATATTTTAAGAGACTCAAACGATAATTTAGAGTCCACAGATGATTCCGAAAGGGTCGAATTAGTTAAAATAGTGTCCCCGGGGGTACTAGTTGAGTGCCGGGTCATTTTCGGGCTAAACCGGGACCATTCGAAGGCATTTTGGTCTCTTTACATTTATGGGTAAGTAGACCTACGAATTTTAAAACCCTAAATCAGATTATAAGAATTGAGGCTAGGGTTAGAAAGAAAGAAAAGACACCGTAGCCATTAGAGAATAGAGAGAGGCAATTTCCTAAGGCAAAAGAAGGAAGGAGGGGGAATTCTAAGGAGATTTCACCACAAATTTGTTGGGAAGGAGGATTGAAGGATCAAAATCATAAACCATCATCAACAACCACGAAATCAGATCCTACAAATCATAAGGCAAGTGGTTATTTGCAAAATAAATTGAGTTATAATACCCATATTTAAGCTTTATGAAGAACATGGTTTTTATGATATTTTTGGGAGAAAAACAATTGATTATGATCCATGATTGGTAAAGATTGCATGTAGGACGTTTTTGGATCTCCAAATATTCTGATATCATAGAAAACTTGATGATGAAATTGAACTAAAAATCTAGAATTTTGATGAAATATGTAAAGAATGAATTTTTAGGGTTCTTGAATATTAGTAAGATTTTTAGTTAATTTGGCCAAGATTTATAATGATTTTGTGGTTTTAAATTGTTAGTAATCATCCCAGAACATGTAGGAATGATTAGAAATTGTTGGTTGCAAATATGGTGGATTATCATCAAAGATAGATAGATAAAAATGGTGAAACCCGCATAAAGAAGACGAACTGGGTATGTCACTGCTTGATCGATCGATCGACCCTTGAATGTCAATCGATCGAGCAGTCGATCGATCGACCATATCCCATCGATCGATCAACCCTGCCTGAACTTTAGAGAATTTTGTGAGTAAATTTCTTTTAATTACCGTCTCTTAATGGAAACCTTAGTGATGATATTTTACCTATAAGGAGACTTCATAAATACCATAAGGTGTACCATTAGATTTCTTCATAAATAATTGAGTGGGAATTTTGGAGAAATGGACCGACGGGAGAACAATCGATTTAGCCGTATGTTGGGATTGTGAGAATTTAGCTACGGAAAGAGTAAGAGTAAATTCCGGAAAAATACGAGTAGGTTAAAGTTAACTTAACTACTGAATTAAGGGAGGGGTAACTAGGGCCCTTAGAGTTGTGTGAATACTCGAATGAATACAATGGTGAAATAAATTGTAAATTAATGAGTACGGTGAATATAAGTAAAATATATTACGTACGGGCATGATTTGATAGGTCGGGTGTGTACCTACTAAATTATATAAAAGTTTGGGTTAAGAGAATTTTACCTAAATTAATTATGTTAGGGTCGATGAGACATTCCGAACTAACATAAAGTTATTATATGTTTGGGGTCGATGAGAAAATGTCGAACCAAACTTTAAACTGGGGTCGCGATGAAAGAGTCCCGGACCAGAATATGTGTATAAATTTATATTTTTAAATAGTTGGGGTCGATGGATCATTCCGAACCAACTCTTACTTGGGGTGGATGAATCATTCCGAACCAAGAGTCCTTTATGTGTGGTAAAAGGCTATGCTAGTGATAACTGATATTCAATACATGATTGTGTGATAAAATGTATTCTATGTGCATAATCAACAGATTGAAAATAGTAGATAATGAGAGGAATTGTAAATGTCTTAGTAATAATTTATAGCATGATGTAATTATTACAAGAATAAGGATAATGTATAGTAAATAAGTTACCTACGCTTATAGTACATGAATTATGGATTATTAAAATACTATGAGTAGGTTATGGAGACTTGGTGAAGGGGTACATTCAGTGGGTATTCTAATCTAGTTATCCAGGGTAGTATAACTAGGTGAACTAAGTATTCTCGTTGGACATGCACTATAGAGGAGAGGTGAGGAAGTTCAAGGGAGTGTGCGAAACCTTAATATGTGTAATCAATAACTTAATTGTGATAACTGCTTGCAAAATATTTTCAAATGTTTTGAGTACTAACTCTTGCTATGTAAAAATTTTAAAAACCGTTTAGGTGCCCAGCTACAGGGACACCCAGTATGATTTCATTCCAGGAATTTGGGAGCTGCAGCACGTGTGGATGTTGTAGGGATTGTTTAGACGCTTCCTCTTTCTCAGTTGTAGTGTAGGATCTCAGTTTTAGTATTCTTAGTTGGGACATGTTGTCCTATCCTTACTGTTACAGTTTATTCTAGTTATGGATTTTTAGTTGTCTTTTTTTGGCCGTGGTTTTCGGCAAGACTTTACCTGCATTCAGTTATTTATGCAAATTGTTTTATTGTTACTAGAATTGTAATGTGTTTGTATGGATTATTTATTCTGCTCAAGGAAGATAAAATTTGACACTCGTTTATTTTCACTTAGGTGGTTAGTAAATTAAAAAGCTTTCGGCAGTGATGCTAAGAATGAACCATTTAAGAAACCTGTTTAAATTAAATTAAGGCTTGATCACCCAAGGTTTAATTAGGCGGGGTGTCACATGGAGGTGGTTCTATTGATAACTTCAACTTGTCCATTGGAATGAGAGTGGCATGAAGATGAGTAATGGTTACTTATTCCATAGTTTGAGCAGAGTTCTCTAAAGGATGGGTTGTCAAACTGCTTCCTTTCTCAGAGATCATGGCTTCAGGAAAAACAAGCATGTAGATGATGTTCTTCCAAATTAAATTAGTGGTTTTCTTCTCCATGATGGTTTATAAGGGTCGAGTCCCATGGCACGTGGTGAAGTAGTCAATGGACACAATACAGAACATAGTTTGGCCATTTTTGAGTGCAAGGGAACTACTAAATCCACGCCCTATTGAGAAAATGGCCATGTACTTAGCATTATGTCCATCTTCTCTATTTGTTGCTTGGGAAAGAAAGCGAACCTCAAACACTTGCACAATGGTGGACTAGGTCTTTGGCTTCTTTCCCTAATGTTGTCAAAAAACACCCTTGATTATAGACCTTATGGACTAAGATATTTGTGCATGTATTAAATCCACAGACACCTTTGGGGAGGTCTCTGAGGACATAACTGGCCTCTGATGAGATAAGGCACCATTAAAGTGTTGATCAGTACCCATTCTTGAACAATACTGATATTCCATTTAGTATCTAGAAGCTAGTGACTTTATCCATTTGGCCTGAAGCTCTAACTTAGATAATAATCCATCCCCGAGGTTGGATTTAATCATAATAGTCCAGTCTGATCTATGATTGACCTCTACAATGTTTATCTAAAATTGGGTAATGCTTAGCTAGTCCAAAGTGATAATTAGGACCTCCATATCCATCTCATCTGATGAGGCCATCCATAAAAGATGGTCATCCTCTGAATTTTTTACTCAGGCAACCCTTCAGATGCAAAATTTAAGGATTTTCTAGATGAAATGCTTCATAATTACTAAGTACCATGTCATTATATCACATATGGCCTCATAGACCTAACAGACCTAGTTGACCACTAGTTGAGAGTCGCTAATGGAATCTGGCTATTCTTTTTTAAAGGAATGGCTAGGCCCAAGCTTTTCGTTAACTTCCATATTATCCCTCCTTATTATAGTCTTTGAACTTAAAAGGGAGAACAAGTGAGATGGTACCTCCTTCTGGGATTACCAAATAAAGTCTGGCTCCAGTACTTGAGTTATGGGAAGAGACACCCACGTGTAAGACCCATATTATAGAGTTGAGGTTTATTTTTGGCATCGAGGATGCTTAGGTTCCTTTTCCTTAGCAGCTTCAGCTTCATATCTCTTAGACTTTTCCTCTATCTCTTTCATGATTTTGAACTCTATAATAAAGTTGGCTCGGGCCTGACCCTTTACGTTGATATTTGACACCAAATTCCCTCAAGTCCACAAACCACTTGACAACCCTTACTAAGGTGTCAGGCTTGTGTAGGATCTATCGAAGATGTTTATCAGTGGTAACCACAAGTGCGACTATAGGTAGGGCATCAGACTCCTAGCTAAAGTGATGAGGCAAAAGGCAAGATTTTCCATCCTTGGGTACTTTCTCTCAGCCCCTTACAAAGTTCGATTAACACAATACACATGGTATTGCATCCTAAATTTCTCTCATGTTAGAGTTTAGCTGATAATGGTTGGTGAAGAAGTGAGGTATAAGTATAGATCATCCCCCGTGATGGTTCAGGACAATAGAGGTGGGACCCCAAGTACTTCTTGAGGCTCTAGAAGGCTTTTTCAGCCTCAAAAGTCCATTCTAAAGCCTTCTTAAGTATTTTGAAGAAGGTGTGGCACTTGTCTATGGAATTTGAGACAAAATGGTTGAGGTCAACAACTCTAGTAGATAGACTCTGGGCCTCTTTGACTTTCCTCGGATACTTCATGTCCAACATAGCTTGAATCTTCTCAGGATTGGCCTTTATTCCCCGCCTGGTGACCATGAATCCCCTGAACTTGCCTCTAGTACCCCCTAAGAAAGTTTCTTTGAATGGAGGTCATTTGGTTTTTTTTTAGGATGGAAAAGTCTCTCTAACGGTATTAACGTGATTATGAGCCTCCATGTTTTTGTCCAACATGTCATCAACATAAACATCCATGGTCTTGCTAATGAGGTCTTTAAAAATGGAGTTTACCCCTTATGATAGGTTGCAACTCCATTCTTTAGTTTAAAAGGTATCACTTTGTAATAATATGTACCTTTGTCTATAATGAATGTGGTCTTTTCCTCTTTGGAAGGGGCCATCTTTATCTGATTGTACCCACAATAGGTTTCCCTGAATGAGAGGATCTCATGACCTGTTATTGAATCCACCAATGTCTCGATCAGAGGTAAAGTATTAAAATCCTTAAGGAATGACTTGTTGAGGTCAGTGAAGTCAACACACATCCTCCATTTTTTGTTAGATTTAGGAACAAGTACCTCGTTAGAAAGCCACTATAGGTATCTGACCTCTCTAATGAAATTATTCATATAGAATTTATCAACTCCTTAAAAACAATACTGTTCCTCTCTGATCTAAAGCACATTTTTTTATGGAGGACAAGAATGTGGTCTGGGCCCATTCTGAGGTGGTGTACCATGATCTTGGGATCCACTTCGATCGTGTTTAAATGTCTTCAAGACAAGACATCATTATTTTCTTTTAGGAATTAGGTTATCTTTTCTCTAAAGTAGCTAAGGTCAGCCCCAATTTGCACTTCTTTGTTAGGATCCTCCTCATCAATGCATATCATCATCAAGGCCTCAATTGGCTCATCTCTTTGATCCTTGTCTTCATCTAGTTGATCTATGGTATCCATATTCATCAATTCCATGCCTAAGCTCCCTAATGGGATCTTAGACATCTTTAATGGAGGAGTCAAGACCTCTAATAGGACCTCTGAGACCCCTATGATCTTTTTGGGACCTCGGGCATGTTGTGGGTGGTCTCTAATGAGTTTTTATTTTCTTACAATGAATTTTTGTATCATTCCCCATCTTTCTTTTCGTCCCTAAACACTTCTACCACTCGCATGGGGGTTGGGAACCTCATCATCAGCCTTCATGTTGAGCTAAAATTATCCAACTCATTGAGCGATGGTCTGCCCAAGATCCCTTTGTAAACTGAGGGGAGGTTCACCACAATGAACTTGTTCCATGTGGTTGTGCAACAATCTTTGAACTCAATGGTGAGGGGAAAAGTGGTATGCTGAAAATGCCCCGAAGGCTCCCAATTTTAAATTTAAAACCTTTTTAAACTCTAAAAATTGATTTCCTTGTATAGATATGCGAAAGCGATAAGATGGTGGTTCAAACAAATAAACAAAATTTTAATTTCTTTCAAAATTAAAATTTAAAGAAAGTGAAATAAGGTAAACACACACTTTTGTTAATTTCACTTAGACACAATAAATTAACCTAAGTCCTAGAATTTGCCTAAGTCATATTTTTCGTTTAAACAAATTAGGCCAAACCAAATTTTAACACATTAAAATAAAGACTTGAATTAACTAAACATTACCCAATATTTAATTTAGCACCAAATTAAACATGTAGTGATTAAAACCAAATTTTATCTTGAATGACCTAAGCATGCGTTCTAGGTGAGTATAACAAGATAAAATAAACAATAAATCACTACGCCGCGATGTATGAGGAAAAAACCCACAAGGGGAAAAAAAAACTCGGACATCCCTAGCCTCAAATCCACTAAGTATGGTTTTACAAATACAAGACATTAATACTTACAACACTCGACTCGATACCTCTCAAGCCTCGACGCTTCTTCTTGTAGACACCTCCACCGAGAGAATAACCACGGAGCTCCATCGCGGTCTCAGAATCCACCGATTGGACTTTATATGGTCACCGTCACCCAAACTAAGAGCCTTTCTCCAAGTGGGTAAATCAACACAAACATCTTATTCTTTGTGGGATTTAGAAGAAAACCCAAACGTCCCTTCAAAACAATAGAGATGAAAAACTCGGTGCCAAACTCCAAGAAAAGTATATATATGTGGAACTTGGATTAAACAAACAATTGGGTGTAAACTAGAGTGTCAAATGAATTTTTCTTTGAAAGATGAACACTCAAAACCATGAACTTTTCTTAAAAGAATTTTCTCTTAAAAACTCTGTCTAGGAGTTAGAATGGAATGAAAAGATAAACCAAAAAGGTTGGTTCCCGCACTATTAAGTTATGTCAAAAGTTAGTGGGGTAAAGTAGTGGAAATGGTGGGAAAAACTGCTCAAAACTGCCATTTAACTGTTCCCGCCAAAACTCGTTCGAACGAGATTTTCGTTCGAACGAAGCCTCGTTCGAACGATCCTTCTAACGAAGTTCCAGTGTGAACTCGTTAGAAATATCATTGGAAATCTCGTTTGAACAACCATCTCGTTCGAACGAAATTTTGAACGAAGTTCCAATGGCTAATATGGGAACTCGTTGGCAAACTCGTTCGAACGACAAACTCGTTCGAACGAATTTCCAGAAAGTTGAAAAAATTCTATTTTTAGCCCATAAACTTTATATACTTTATCTTAAAGTTTTAATAAAATCTTTCTGAAATTAAACAACAGTTTTAAATAAACTACACCCAATACAAAATGTTCCAAGCTCCTATATATATATTCAAAATGCATTCATACCTTAGGAGCAATGGAACCATGTTGATGACGTAGAAACGAGGCACTTTAAACTCGGCATTTTGATGAAGCTTTAAACTTAGCTGCTACGTCTTCAACTTTAGTAGGTCACAGGCTTGAAGGGTGATCAATAACTCTATCCTATGACTCAAACGTTTTTGTCCGGAATTGAGCCAAAACTACAAAGGACTCAACTGGAAATTTGTATCCTTACAAATCTCCCCCTTTTGCTATTCCGGGACAAAAACTAAGCAAAAATCCTAAAGGGTCGTCAAGCTCACTAGACTCAAAAACATCCCACCCAAAATAAAGAGTACAATGCTTGACTCGAATACCACTTTAGAATAAAATGCTTTGCCACTTGAAAGTTTTCGCTTTAGAAGAATTCCTGCACACTTAAGAAAACTATCAAACGCATAGGGAATATCAAAGTATTTAATGCAATTAAAATAAATACTCCCCCTAAATTAATTCTCCCCTTTATCAAAACAAATTTACCTAAGAAGGTCATTACTCCCCCTAAGTTAAATCTCCCAAACTAAGATACGATCACAATAGGATTAGATACCATTTCAATACTCCTATCATTCTCCCCCTTTTTTTCAAGAATAGACAAAGGCTAAACAATTAAAAACATGCAATGGCTCATAAAGTGATGAGACCATTAAAGCACATGGGCAACAAAATCATAACTAATCCAATAAATAATAATGGATACCAACTAAGATGTAAGAAACAGATACCAATATGATACATAAGTATGAAGCATGTGATATCAATAAAGAATGCAACAAGATGGATACCAATTATGAATTAAAGCATATATGGACTAGAAATCAAGGCAAAGACATAAACAAAATATCATATATATGTATACACAATAGAAACAAGATAAACATAAGTACACACATATAGATATAAACACCAAAATGACACAAAATAAGATAAACTTTTCACACTCGTATGGAAAAAATGTGTCATATGGAAACGGAAGTGTTGGGGTGTGAACTAGTAACAATTAAATTTAGACCCAATCACTTAAAACATGTTCATAGAGTTCTCAATTGATTGTAAACTTCATCACATTTGAATATAACCTCATGTGACAATATAGATTGAACTCAATGAACAAACATACACGATGCATACAAGCCTAGCATATTGATGATTCTACAAACCAATAGAGTCATGACATTGAAAGTTCAACTAGGATAAACGGACATTGTGCAAACCGTTGATATACCATCCAATCTCCCTCAATAAGCATATATTATTCTTTTGGATAATAATATCAATTAAACATAGGCCTTGGCAATTATTTTTCCTTTTAATGCCATATTTTCTTTTAGGCCTTTGGACCACGTATTTCTTTTAGGTCCAAACAAACGGTGTCTTACAATCGCAAAGGAAAATAAATCCTTTCGGAGCCCTTCCCCGTGCACATTTTATATAACATTTTTATCTCACAAATCTCACGTGCACCAGATTTTTGACATGCACTAGTCCTCCTATGTCACAAATATGTAGATGACAAAATTGATAGGAGAAAACCTCACAAAGCTCAAATATAACATATGAAGTTAAATTTCAAAAGAGCTCGTCCATGTGTGAATTGAGGCATATAGAAATAGAATCCATTTAATCAACACAAAATCCAACTACTCCATGTAAGCATGGAAAAGAACATAATAAGGATTGACAATATAAACCAAAAGTTCTAGCCACATGGGAGCGTAAAAGATGGGATTCAAACACAAGTATATGCCACATAAAGTGTGTCAAACTAAAATACACACAAAATAAAATCTTTTTGAGTCTTTCTAATTTTTGACCAAAAATAAAAATATTTACTCAAAAGACAAACAAAAATCATTTGTATTTTTCATTTAGCATAAATTACTAAAAGATAAAAAACAAAAATCTTTTTGTATTTTTCATTTAATGCAAACAAAACGAAAGAAATATAATACAAACGATAAACATAAATCATAATTCTAGCATGTGATTAAGTATGGAGCATAGACTAGAAAATGATTAAACAAGCATACATTTAGCATGATAATATAGCATGAAGTACAAAAGCTAAAGTATGCAAACAAAACTAACACATTCAACCTTTAGATTTTGCAAGGGAGGAAGCTGATAAGCACCCAAAACTGTACAATTTATACCCCGAATAGACGTACTTTAGTTGCTAATTCTCGATAATACGGGTCTTATGTGCTTAAATGTTTATTTTGTAGGCCGAATGCACGTTGCGGTGTTCAAACGCGTATTTCAAGGCACTTGTTCGTCTTATGGAGCTAAATACCCTTATCCCGTGCCCTAGCCTACCCTAAGCCTAGCCTAAACTTACCCCGAAGCCTGTGTGTGTTAGTTTGTGCCTTTTTATTATTTTTTAGATTTTTAGTTTGAGTCATTTTTATTTTTAGAATTTATTTAAAATTTATTTAGAAATTTTAGGTTTTATTTTCTATTTTTAAATTTTATTTGTATTAATATAATTTTTTTTTTTTTTTTATTAAGTTTTTAGTTTTAGTTTTTATTTTATCTTATTTTATTAGGATTGGAATTTTTAGGATTATATTTAGTTATTAGTTTTATTAGATTTTACATTTTCTTTTTAAGAGTTTATTTTTAGTTTTATTATATATTACTTTTTACATCTTTTGTTCTTATATTTTTATTAGGTTTTTAGTTTTATTTCCTTTATTTTAGTTTTACTTTATAGATTAGAAGTTTTAATTTTAGTTTTTACTAATTTTTATTTTTTTAGGATTTTTATTTTTATTATTTTAATAGGGTTCAAATTAAACATACACATTAACACACACACACACACACCATACTAACCGACGCCTAAACTACACACAACACCAACCCTCACCCTCATACTACTAACCTACACCCACACACACATTAACCCACACCATTCCGTCTTCAACCTTCCACCCTTCTCTCTCCTCTCTCCTCATCAACTAAACTCCATTAACAAACCAAACTCCACAACTAAACCCCAACCTCAGCCTTACCACCATTCCACCTACCCGGTCCACAAACCCATTCCCCAACCTTTATTCACCCAATAACCTAAACCCGTCATCGCCAGCTGCTGCCCCACTCCGGCGATACCCTCTTCGGCGGCGACCAGGCCCTCGGCCCTCTGACCTTAACCCCTGGACGGACATGGCCCCCCAACCCGCGTCCATGGTTCAAAACTGCCACCAGAACTCAAGCTCGGAACCAAACCCGACCTCCTCCTTTCAGCCCCAACCCGAAACCTTTAACCCAAGCCACCATCCTACCTTCAACCGAAGAACTTTAACCCATCTTCAAACCATGCCCAAACCCATTTTTCTTCCATTCTCAAAATCGTGAGCTGCCAACAAACTAATCAAAGAAAAACCAAATACCCACATGCCAATTAAACTCATTTACCCCTTTATTCCCTTTTTCCCACAATAACCCCTATTAACCTCTTTTAACCTTTACCCAAATTACCCTCATAAACCAAATCTGCTTTTTATCACCATTACCTCATTTCCCCCACGTTTCCACATGACCTCGCCATAACCACATGCTCCCTTCTAATTCCTAAATTACCCCCACCTATATTCCAAAACCTCTCCCCATTTTATCTTACACCATTAAACCTTACCAAAATATCCTAGCTCCATGGCACCTACTATTTAAAGGAAGAGATAACCTTTTATCAAAGAAAATAGACTTGGAGAAGAAGAAAAAATAGTTAGAGAGAGAAATTTTTAGTTTTAGTTAGTTTTTTCTTTACCAAAAAAATATTGAGAGATTGTAATTGAAGATTCTATTTCAAGTTGAAGGCAAAATTGGGTTTGATTAATTCCTCTCTTACTAGTCATTCTATGTTATTACTTGGTTTCAATTATGACTATGGTTGGCTAATCACTCCATTCAAGGAGTGAAATGAAGCCCCATACATTTAATTGAATGTATTAATTAATCTAGTTTACTTTGTTTCATTTTGTTAATTTTCTTTTCATTCCTACATGAGTTTATGGATTGAGAAATAGTAAACTATCCTTGAGAAAGGATTAAAATCTAGTATACTCTTAATTTTTGGATTCAAACTAGAGATACAATGATCCACTAATTAGAGTATATTATATTTTATTGTACTCATACATTAAAATTTTGGATTTAGGATTTATTATATGAATCTACTCTAGCGAGTGATTTATATATTTTTTTCTAAATCAATTATTCAATTGAGTTGTGGGGATGAAAATTGGATTAACTAATTTTATATTAGTTTGTTTTGTCAAATGATGAGAATCAATTGATAAAATAAATTAATATTTGGAAAATTAGTAAACTAGAATAATTAACACATTTAATTGATAAGGTGGAGGTTAAGTTTCATTCCTTGAATATTTCTCAAATTTAAATTCATCTTAATTCTTATTACTTAGTTCTTATTTGGCACACTAGTTAGTTTGTTAATTTCATCTCTTATATTAGTTTAGTGTTACTTCACATTTTCACCTAAAAAGTGTTTTAATATTTGAAAAACATAAAAAAAATTAGAAAAAAAACAAAAGTAAAAAAAGAACGAAAATCAAGTGAATTATATTCATAATCCTCTCATGTTTAGCATGTTCACAACTTAGATTAGGATTGACATCCTTACTTACCACTCTACACTTGAGTTTGTTATATATTTGAAGGTAATTGAGGTTTTGATTGAAGCGCTTTTACAACAACAACACACCAAAAAGCAATTCATCAGAAGCATGTGAAACTAAATGAGAATCAAAAACCCTATCTTGTAAAGCTATCAAGTCGGATCTCCTAATCCAAACTAATGACGAATGATAATCTCGGGGTGTAGGAATCTTGGCTACATTGGTTTCCTTACGAAAGGATTTTCTTGGACCTCTTTTAAGATCAAAACAGAATTTTCTAAGATGACCTTTTCGACCACAATGTGAACACCTAAAGTCACGGTGAAAAGATTTACCTAAGGAGTGATCTCTAAAAGCTTTCCTAGTGGATTCTCCTAAAACATTGGTTTTGGCTTTATGATTTGATTCAATACAAGTATCTAAGCCTAAATCACAAGTGTCATTTTTTACTTGGACCGTGCCTAAGATTTTATCTAGCTTTTCGGACCTAAACTCCAAATCAAATTTGACGTTACTAGAGTCTTTTAATTTATTTTCTAATTCTAGGATGTTAGACTCTAATAAAACACTTCTCTCTTCAAACTTGAGAAGCTCCTTTTTCATGGATTCCATTAAACCTCTAAGGCTATCTCTCTCGCCTTCAACATATTCTAGCTTCTCTCGAAGAGATCTCTCTCATGTCCTAAGGTCTTCCACTAACGCACTCTCATCAACTACCTTGACACGTTCTCTTAAATAATCTTCTAACTTCAAATTAGCTCTTTTAAATTTAATAGATTCTTCATAAAGTTCTTGAAAATCATTTTGAAGTTCACTTACATCAACCTCATCATTTTCACTCTCTCTCTCTCTCTCACTCTTACTACCATAAAAAACAAGGGAATCAAAAATATTGACCACGGAAGTGTCATGTGTTTGAATATCTTAATGAGAAGATTCATTATCGGTGCTCACATGACTAGCCATAAAATCCACAAATTTGGGCTTAGTGGGAGAATCGGGTCCCTCTTCCTTATCACTGTCACTAAGGGTCGCATTATATGAAATGGGTCGCTTACACTCTCTCCTTAGTTTAGTGGGGCACTCAGAAGCCCTATGGCCATACGCTTCACAACCAAAACACCTATTTGACTCGTCCCTATTTAAATTTTCATTAGAAGTTTTAGGGATTCTTTCGGTTTTGTCATACTTAGAAGTTTCAAATTTCTTAAAATCATTTTTAAATTTATCTTTGTTAAATTAAAGAAATTTTTGAAATTTTCGAGCAAACAAGGCCATGTCTTCCGAGTCACTATCACTCTCGCTCTCTACTACTTATTTGTCCTCTTTTTGGGCTTTTAAAGCAATGCCCTTTTCAATTTTCTTTTCGATTTTAGAGGGAAACATGTCTAGTTCATAGGTTTGTAAATCACCTACGAGCTCTTCTAATTTCATAGAGGCTAAAGTTGGTAAAGAATTTAAAACGGTCACTTTTGGAATAAATCTATAGGGTAGAGACCTTAAAATTTTCTTTACAACTCGGTTGTTGCGTATTTTCTCTCCCAAGTTAAAATATGTATTAACAATATTAAAAAGTCTAGTATAAAATTCATCAAATGTTTCTTTATCGTTCATTTTGATGGTTTCAAATTGAGTGGTGAGGTTTTGGAGTTTCGAAGCTTTAACGACACTTGTACCTTCGTGAGTTAGTTGTAAAATATCCCACGCTTCTTTAGCGGTCTCACATGTCATAATGCGTCGGAATTCATCTGGTGTGACAGTGCTAAACAAGGCGTTTAAACCTCGGGAATTAAAGTTTGAAAGTTTAAATTCACACTCACTCCATCTATCTGCCGGTTTGGGAACACGTTCATTTTCTACTAAATGAGTTGCTGGAGACCACCCGTTAACTACAGACATCCAAACCCTCTCGTCAATAGATTTAAGTGCTGATTTCATACGCGCTTTCCAATACGCGTAATTAGAACCATCAAAAATTGGAAATTTTGAAAATGGGGAAAATTCAATTTTAGTCAAAAATATTTAAAGGATCTTTAGCGAAGTAAATTATCGCTTTGGCTCTAATACCAATTTAAAAATGCCCCGAAGGCCCCCAATTTTAAATTTAAAACCTTTTTAAACTCCAAAAATTAATTTCCTTGTATAGATATGCGGAAGCGATAAGTTGATGGTTCAAACAAATAAACAAAATTTTAATTTATTTCCAAATTAAAATTAAACAAAGTGAAATAAGATAAACACACTTTTGTTAATTTCACTTAGACACAATAAATTAACCTAAGTCCTAGAATTTGCCTAAGTCATATTTTTCGTTAAACAAATTAGGCCAAACAAAATTTTAACACATTAAAATAAAGACTTGAATTAACTAAACATTACCCAATATTTAATTTAGCACCAAATTAAACATGTAGTGATTAAAACCAAATTTTATCTTGAATTGACTAAGAATGCGTTCTAGGTGAGTATAGCAAGATAAAATAAACAATAAATCACTATGCCGCGATGTACGAGGAAAAAACCCACAACGGGAAAAAGATCTCGGACAACCCTAGCCTCAAATCCACTAAGTATGGTTTTACAAATACAAGACAGTAATACTAACAACACTCGACTGGATCCCTCTCAAGCCCCGACTCTTCTTCTTGTAGACACCTACACCTAGCGAATAACCACGGAGCTCCATCGCGGTCTCTAAATCCACCGATCGGACTTTATATGGTCACCGTCACCCAAACTAGGAGCTTTTCTCCAAGTGGGTACATCAACACAAACATTTTCTTCTTTGTGGGATTTATAAGCAAACCCAAACGTCTCTTCAAAACGGTAGAGATGAAAAACCCGGTGCCAAACTCCAAGCAAAGTATATATATGTGGAACTTGGATTAAACAAATAATTGGGTGTAAACTAGAGTGTCAAATGAATTTTTCTTTGAAAGATAAACACTCAAAACCATGAACTTTTCTTAAAAGAATTTGCTCTCAAAAACACTCTCTAGGAGTTACAATGGAATGAAAATTTAAACCAAAAAGGTTAGTTCCCGCACTATTAAGTTATGTCAAAAGTTAGTGGGGTAAAGTAGTGGAAAAAGTGGAAAAAACTGCTCAAAACTGCCATTT
This sequence comes from Sambucus nigra, assembly GCA_949130495.1. Classification (NCBI taxonomy): domain Eukaryota; kingdom Viridiplantae; phylum Streptophyta; class Magnoliopsida; order Dipsacales; family Adoxaceae; genus Sambucus; species Sambucus nigra. The sequence continues at coordinate 660,962,778 of OX422215.1, read as the reverse complement.
AACTGTTCCCGCCAAAACTTGTTCGAACGAGATTTTCATTTAAAACGAAGTCTCGTTCGAACGAGCCTTCTAACGAAGTTCCAGTGTGAACTCGTTAGAAATCTTGTTGGAAATCTCGTTTGAACAGCCATCTCGTTCGAACGACATTTCGAACGAAGTTCCAGTGGTCAATATGGGAACTCGTCCGAACGACATTGTGATTCGAACGACAAACTCATTCGAACGACATTCTATTTTTAGCCTAGAAACTTTATATACTTTATTTTAAAGTTTTAATAAAATCTTTCTGAAATTAAACAATAGTTTAAATAAACTGCACCCAATATAAAATGTTCCAAGCTTCTATATATATATTCAAAATGCATTCATACCTTAGGAGAAATGGAACCATGTTGATGACGTAGAAACGAGGCACTTTAAACTCGGCATTTTGATGAAGCTTTAAACTTGGCCGCTACGTCTTCAACTTTAGTACGTCATAGGCTTGAAGGGTGATCAATAACTCTATCCTATGACTCAAACGTTTTTGTCCGGAATTGAGCCAAAATTACAAAGGAATCAATTGGAAATTTGTGTCCTTACATATGCCTCAAGTAATATGTCATTTCTACATTGAACCAAATCAATGCGGTGGTAACAAACTCCATGTTTTTGGGGGAAAGGACCATGGCTCTAAAGGTATACAAGATATGATATTAGGATATGTTTGAGGTGTATAAGGGAGTATGACATTATAATATCTTTAGGATTCCTTATTACTATATTTGAACGTTAGTATTCTATGAGTATAGAATCGTTGCCAGCTGTAAGCAATTATACTATTTAAATAATATTTCTACCACAGCTCCCAGCATTGGTTTTCATTCAGTATATGACCGTTGAGTGGTTCATTAGAAACTTCTTTTAGCCATCAAATTATAAGGAACCCTCATTATAGCCGTTAGATAACAACGAGTTATTTAGATTAATGGGATATTACCGTGAGAATAAGTACAGCCACTAAACATTTACCAACCATGGTTTAGAGTAGATATTTTAGGATCTTACAAACCTGCCTTGGTTTTCCTATTATTTTACCGGATGACCTTTTCTTTCCAGTGGGCTTAAATATTAAGCAACATTTACAACCTTAGGATTATATAAGTTACGGTAATAATGATCTCAACCTTCCATTTTCATAGGTTTTCTTGTATTTTCTCTCACCCACTGTATAAACCCAATTATACCATTTATTAGGGATGGTCAGTGACAAAAGGAAAACTGACCATCGTGTAAATACATTTTTCGCTGTCATCGGTTTTGCACCTCAATGCAAAAAATATAAACCTTAACTACACGTGTTTTATATGTACATCCGCGAGTTCAAGTGTCGGATCCATAGAGAATGTCATTTAAAATTTGATTGACTTATTACTACGAAAAGAAAGTGAAAAAGATAATTTTTGGTTTTATAAATTTTTAATACTAATATTAATCTAGGTGAATATTTAAACTAAATTAACTTGCAAATATAAAAAATCATAGGTAGAGAATTACATCCCTTGCCTGCGAATACGTAGCATAAATGATTGCATGATTAGATAGATTTTTAAAGGATCAAATACCAAAAGGTTCCTCAAACATTTTTTAATACTCATTTAGTCCAAGTCTTTTTATTTTGTTCCAAAAAGTCCCTTAAACACCGATTTAAAGAATATTCTCTTATTTTTAAAGTCTGAGCTAGCGGCACGTTGAGGGACTTTTTGGAACAAATAAAAAAGTTTGGACTAAATGTGTATTAGAAAATATTTGAGGGATTATTTGGTATATGCCCCATTTTTAAACGTGAGTATTATCCATTTAAATGATTATTCAAACCAGGAGTGTCACTCCCCAAATTTTCATAAAAGTCTAAATACGAGTTTGGCGTCAATAATAATCTCAAAATTACACACACAATGTCGCAAATATGGTGCATACGTGATGTGCCCCATTAAGGCACCTCGATATAATTTTGGTAATAGTAAACTAGTTAAAAATGATTTATTCCCTCATACTATATGGAAGAAACTACACACCCAAAGTGAGTTCATTAATTACAACATTATTGAAATTACTTCAAAAACATGTTAAATAGTTAAATAAAACAGTGTATAAGAAGAAATATTTTTTAAATATTGACATACACAAAAAAGTAAAAAATTAAAGATATTTCACACTCTCACTCATCTCATAAATAGAAAGATAAAATAAAATACGAGAAGAGGTACCAACAACTGCAATCATTATAGTCACAAAACCTAGAATACGAAGTTAGTAAATAGTAAATAGTAAATAGTTGTATAAGCGCCTACCTTTGAAGGGTTGAAAAGGAATGGAACAAGAAGTACGATAAAAGTTTGACTTGGATGAAAAATATAGTAAGTAAACAAATAGTAAACAACTCTAATTCCATAAGACTATGAAATCTACAAAAGTAAAAGAGTGTTTTCATAATTTAGGGAAGAAAAGTATATCAAATATTTTTTTTCATTAGTTTTAACAATATAAATAATTTATGGGTGCATATATCTTGGAAACAACATAAATACGACGAAGTTTAAGTTTAGTAGCATTAAATAGGAAATGTTTAATTACTTTCAATAAATATTTAAATCAATACACTCCCCAAAATAAAAGCCAATGTATCTTTAAGTTTATAGAGATTTTAAAGCTTAGGTTTAGAAAAAAAGACCTCATTATCTGAGGAATACCTTAATTTTAAACATTTGGTTGTGCCAAAAACATTTTGAGCTACTGTAACTAAGAGCCTGGCCTGTAGACTTCAGTTTCTCATTAATCCCTCCAAATAAAGAACACGTAGAGTGCAATACACCTACAAAATAAAGATATTGTGAAGGGCGAGAAATTTCAAATTCAGATGTAATCAAGGTAAAGGAAATTTAAAATTTTGGATCCATATATCAAACATCCAAGGTCCGATACACTCTACATGGTTAATAAAATAAACAATTTCAACAAAAAATAAATGATCACCTAGATATCCAACTCAGTTATGTTATATGCGTCTACAGGAAAATAAAAAAGATAATAAATTTGAACGACTAATCTGGATCTTGAGGTGTGTGTTATACACACAGTCCCAAGACAAAAATATCGTTCGCACTTTAACTAGTGATGCCTCGAGCCTTAGATAATTGTCCCCAGGATTCAACACCGCAGTTCATCCGATTGAAGAACTCAATGGATGACTTTAGAACCACACAAAATTTTTCCAGAAATTGGAGTTTGAAGGAAGACATTTTTTAGAGAGAGAGAGAGAGAGAAATAATTGTGAAACTGATCTTCAGACCCCTTACTTAAAGGGATGCAGAAACCACCTACTCCTCCAGAATTAGATGACCACTTCTTCCACTAAACCACTCGTAACGGCTATAAACAAAAATGTGTTTTAATTTTAATTATAAAACTATTTTTAATTAATTAAATAAAGGGACATATACCAAATAGTCCCTCGAACATTTTTTAATACTCATTTAGTCCAAGCTTTTTTATTTTGCTTTAAAAAGTCCTTTGTCACATATTTTGGAGAGGGAATGCCGCTAGCGCGGACCTCTAAAAATAAGAGAATATTGAGTGCTTGAGGGACTAAATGGGTTAAACTAAAAATATGTGTCCTTTTTAAAAAATATATATTTACAGTAGGGACTATTCAATAATTGACCCTTAAATAAAATGAGTTTTAATATTAATTAAAATCAAATTAAATAAAATTAATTAAAGACGAATTTGAAATCAACTGATTACTTAGACCCAAGACCCCAAGTCCCAAGTTTTAATATATAATATAATATTTATATATCTATTTAGGTGTAAATACTCCAAATCCTCATAAACGCCCTTAGTGGGACTTGAACCCGTAACCTCAATTAAAGGAGACTCAAAGGTTCCTACTAGGATACAAGATCTTGTTGTGAGTATATCATTCACACCTATAATTATACACAAACACACAACAAGTTATACTATAATACACTATAAAATACTCTGTATACTTTAATTCAGTTTGTATGTGTGCGTGTGATCAAGCAAGATACACATATAAACTAAGATGAATGGGCTAACATCTTACCCTTTGCATTGAAGTAACCAAATTATTCGCATACGTACAATGAATTGACACCTCAAAGTATTAATGGATATATAAACAAATAATTAAACATAAATAAGAAAATAACACAAAATTACATAAGAACGGTCAACATGTTCCCAAACAGCTAAAAATGTTCCACATTAAGACCCAATATTTCTTTATCGCCATTATCATATGACACGATTAAGAACAAAAGAAATTTTAAATTTTTTACATGCACTGGATTCATCTCAAATAATAGTTGGATTCGTATGTAAAGATATCCACCTTTAAAAGGTCATCGTTAAGTGCTAGAAGAGAACATTGGTTTATTCCCACTTTGATATCTGGATTCGTAAAATGTATTTGTGGGTGTTGAGATGTGTGTTCCTATATAGGGGAATATCGAAGGAAAGTCTGCAACTAAGTGTTTATCGATTAGTCCAAACTGGCGATGGAGAGAGTTTGCAATTACCTAGGGTTTTTCGAACTTACAAAGTAACATCTTGTCAAAAGCGGGAGGGGGGATTGTTGTAAAGCGCCAATTTTGTGAATATGGTCAATTTTAGTGAATTTCATATCGCCAACTTTCCTTAAATTTTGTATTGTCTAAGTTAAATTTTAGGTTGGCTATAATAAAATCACATATATAACAAATGTTTTGAACAGTTACAAATTTTATGTGTGTTAAAAACCGTTGTTAATTTTATAAGTGTTATAAACACTTACAAATTAAATTTTAAATTAGTTGCAATATAGTCATTGTGGTGTAGTGTTATTCTAAGTGCGAAACTAACTGGTAATTTTTTATAGGTATACATTCTAGGTGGTAGACTAGGTAATACTTATGGTTTGGCGATCTTAATGTATGGGACTAGGGGTGGTTTTAGTTTGTGATACTCGAATTAAGGGTGTGGCTAATTGATAATAAAAAGAAATTAATTGAGATATTATAATTAATGACTAAGATAAGAAACGGGTATTAAAATGAATTTGTGTCTCTAGTATGTGCCTAGTTAACCACAATTGGGCTAACTGGCTATAGCGACGTGGGTGTATATTGGTGTCGGAGTATTTGCAGGGATAACAAAATTTGGAGAACAGGTTATAGTGATGTGTCGTGCGTGGAACCTCATGAGTATGTGCAGTGCTAATGAAATTAGGAAACCTGACTATAGTGAGGGAAGTGGGTATGATCTGTTATAATTGTTAGTGCGCCAAAGGTACGTGCAGGACCAATAGAAAGATAAATTGGTTATACCGGTGTCTCATTAATAAGATTGGTTGTATTAATTCAATTGATAATTAAGAGATTAAATTCACTGTCGAAATAACATAATTGGACTTGAATATTGGGGTGGCTTAGTTAGGTGGGTAGTAAGTACTCTATTGTAATATTTATCATTTTAATTTAAAATAGTCTATTGTAATATTTATCTCGTATGATGCTTATGTCTGGATTCATGGATACTAATTGGGAGGGGTAGTCGATGTTCATGCGGTGGGATATGACCCATTGCGTTGACTAATATGATAGGTCTAGTTGCTAGAGTAGTTGCATGTAATGGATTGGACATTTGTAGAGTGCAGTTAGAGTTCTATTTTATTGCTTTATTAGTTTAGATTTTTCATTTTATTTTTTTATTTATGAGACTATTGTTTATGTATAGAGTGGCCCATTCGGTTCCACAGTTGTTTATGGTTTTTAAGCTGGAGTTATAGTTGAATTATTCATTTAAATATTAATTTATCTTTCGAAGTTGAATTTTATTTTACAGTTAGCATGGTGATGGAATTTCTGGTGTGGACGTTTATATTCGTTGAACTAAATTTTGAATTATATCTTTTGGAAAAAGTTTTAAATGTCTCATATTATCACATGCTAATAAGGTTATTTTATTTCTGACGCTCGACGTTATTAATGCAAAAAACTAGACTAGGCCTAATTAATTGATCACGGGTAAAAATAAGTAAAACAAATAAGACATAAGAAATTTTAAAGTGATTCGGCTCAAAAGAATAGCCTACGTCCACTCTTCTGTATTGGTGGTCTTGAGTTGGTTTTTCGGTCCTTTGCAATGAGGGTGATACAAAGTATTTATAGCCCAAGAGGGGTCTTGATCGTTGTCATGTCATAGGATGGGATGCCTTTATTTGCTAGGTATTTACATCAATACATAATGAGAATTAAATATATGAATGATGTCGCTTCATTGGCAATACAGGATGTAAGACTATTGGTGCTTGGTTGGTTGTACATATTGGGTTTTTGGTTGTTGGTCGGGTAACCATGTTGGTCGGGCCTCCTTATTGGTCGGGCTTACTTGTTAGTCGAGTTTTTCTATCATACTAACTTGGAACTGTGCCACATTGGATGACACATGCTAGCTTATAATTGGTTGACGTAGGATGGTAAATTTTGGTATCAACAGAAGCCCCCAATGTTTCATACTTGGAGTTGATGCAAAAGTGTGGAATATTATGTTCCACCAGTAGTTCGGGCTATTTGGTTTAGCTGCAGACCTTCCAGACTTGTGAAATTTATCCATTTGATTAACGACTTTTGAGAGCGAATGGCAATTCTGTAAATATTTAAAATTTTAGCAAACTTTTATTTGGTATCTTCATCTTTTCCATTGTCATCCATCGTAAACCCAAACGTCGTTTGCTTTAATCATTACTTTAACCAGTTTTTGATGCCTTTTATAAAAAGGGTAGTAAAAACTTTGATCATCTTTTACCTCTTACTTCTAATTCTGCCGATGTGTTCTTTGCTTTCGTGCGATCGTTTTCTTTTATGTCTTCAGTTCTTACTGAATCATTAAATCTTTGTAAGAATTTTTCTTCTCTTCTTCTTCATTTTCTTCATCATGGTTTACTATATCGAGTCACTTGATAAGTTCAGAACCGATTTTAGTATTATATCTTGGGTTGTATTAGAACATCCCACTTTTCCTTCTCATTATTTCTCTCTTGCTAAGGGTCATTGGTTCCCCTCCATCTTTATTGCTAAATGTGGTTTCACGTTTCCTCCCAATCCCCTGTGTTTGGAGTTTTGTCAATATTTTGACATTGTACCTGCAAGAGTGGCTCTTAACACATGGAGAGTTGTAAATGGAGTTTATAAGTTAAATTAAATTTATAGAACCCATCTAGGGATTTCAGAAATTATGTTTTGTTATAAATGGGTAACTAGTGATACCACCTTTTATTTGAAAACTAGGGTTGTTAGTAAAGCTTTGGTAGTTAATCTCCCTGATTCTAATAGGGATTATTTTGATCATGGGGTCGTTGTAAAAAATTGACAGCATGCCCCTTTAGTTAAAGGTTCTAAATACCAAGGACCAAGATGTCCGCTCTTTAGCAATGGTATAGGTTATTTTATGTTTTAGAAAATTTTCCATGTCTATGTTTGATAAAATGTCATACTGACTGTTGTTTTATAAATTGATTTGCAGTTGAGAAAAAAAGAAAGTGCCCAAAGAGAGTGAAGTAAATTTGAAAGAGTTAAATTTATCTGGGGTTTTCATAAGGTAGTTACTGAAGAGCACGTTAGGTATGCCTCATATCTACTCCAGTAAAAAAATAATGTTTCTTCTTTTATTACTAGACCTACTACCTCTCCTTTTCTGGTAATTGATCTTGATTAAGAGGTTGTTGTTGATTCTGATACTCCTCTGTCTGAAATTATAAAAAGGAGGAAGTTTCCTGACCTTTTCAATGGTAGTGCTTCTGGATTCCAATCATCTGTTGAAGGATCCAAGAATAAAATAGGGGATGTTATGAAGCCCCTAGCCCCCAAGGGTCCAGTCCCTAAAAATCCAACCCCCAAAGATCTGGCTCCTAAGGGTGTAGCTCCCAAAGAGGTTGAAGTTCCTCTGAGGAGACTTAGGAGAGGGCTTGCAGAGAAGCAAGTCGACCAAGTGATCGATCAACTATCCTTGGATGATTTATACTCTTATGATGTTGTTCCTCTAATGGCTATTACTCCTGGTTTGGCTAGGAGGTTGATCAAGTCTGGTACTCTTCCAGACCATAGGGCGTAGATGCCATGCTCCCTAGAATGAGGGTTTCTGAATTGGATGCTCAGAACCTTGCATCGGTAAGTAATTTAAATTTTCTTGGTTTGGTTGTCTTTTATATCTCTCATCTACTCATTTTGATCTTCATTTTTTACAGTTCTTAGTACACTTTAATAATATACTAGAGAAGGATGATGCAATCAAGGCTTCTTCTTCTTCAAATGAGGTGGAGGAATCCTTATCTGGTTTGAAAAAGTCTCTGCTTGAATCTCAGCATGCCTTGAAGACTGAGAAGAGCTCTTGGGCAGAGAAACTAAAGACACCTAAAACTACTCGTCAAATACCTGATACAAATACCCTTGAAGCAAAGCACAGGGCAAAGGAAGCTGAGCACCAGAAAGAGGAAGCTGAGCACAGGGCAGAGGAAGCTGAGCGCAGGCTAAAGGCTGCTGAGGATCTTGTATCCTTTGCCAGAGCTAAGAGAAAGTCGATTGTGAAGGCTTCCTTCAGTGCTGATTGGAACAAGGGCTGGAACAAAGCCATTTATGTTGCTTCTGCTCAGAGTGAGTATATGAAGAAAAAATATTTCAGAGATGGTTGGGTTGCTTCCCTTTAAGAGTTGAACACAACTGAAGACTCTGAACTTTGTTAGAGGTATATTCATGGTCCTCCTCCAGTCATAGAGGATGAGGTTGAAGATAAAGCTACTTCTGAAGAGTCTTTATTTCTGGTTTAGTATGCTGCCAAACAACCTGAAGTCCCTGAGTCTTTTATTCCTCCAGCCGAGCAAACCGAGCAACTCTAGCTTGTAGCCCCTTCTTTTGAGCAGAATAAAAAGGTTAAAAATTATAGGGCGAAGGTGTAAAGTTGTTCAAAATTTTTCCCTTTTACTTTTATTGTTTCTTTTTCCTTTGTTTTGATTGTACTTAAACTCTTTGTTATCAATAAAAGAACCTTTTATTGTTCCTTTTTTATCTCCTGTTGATTATACCTGTTCTCCATCCTTGTTGTTGATTGGCGGTTATTTTTTCTAGATAGTTTATTGCGAAGATGGAACAACTGTCTTCCCATGATACCGAGATAGTGAGGAAATGCAATGCTTTTTTCAAAGCTGGTCATATGGACTTGTCCGAAGAAGAAATCACTCAGTTGCTCGGTGATGATGCCTCAGAGCAGGTTAAATAATCCTATAAGTATTTGAAGTACTTATTTAATCGGGCAGTGGCAAATAATGTTAACTATTATGAAATGATAAAAGAACTTCAAGAGCAGTATAAAGAATCTACTACACTGTTGCACCAGAGCTATGAGCAGAAATATCAAAGCTTAAGTGTAGGTCGGTTCTTTGATAATTTTGTCTTTGTTTATAATAAAAAGGAAGCTTTACTTAAGCTTTAATTTAAAGAAACTAGGACGGTTACCAAACTCCTGGAAAGGAGAATAATAATTTGAGGGATGAAGTGAATCTTTTAAAGTCTTCCTTCGAAACTGTTGTTACTACTACAGATGAAGGCTATTCCTTTTTAGAAGCTGAGAATGCCACATTGAGAGATGAATTAGAGGCCTTGAAATCATTAAGTCTGCTTCTTCCTCCCAAGCTAAAATTAGGCCTGGCCGAGGAACCACAGAGGAAGCTAAGACCCAATAGGACCTTGTTAACCAAGCTGAACAATTAAAAGAAAAAGACCAAGCTATTGTTGAGATGTCCCAAAGCCTACAGACCTTATCTAAACAACTATCCACTCAATCTTCCCAATTAGAGGTTAAGGATGGGGTACTGAAGAAGTTGCAATCACAATTTGATAAATTAACCTTTCAATTCCATAAACAACCAAGAGAAGTTTGGATGGATGAGTATAGTGAAGCTTTGGGACATTTTGACGATAGACTTCAATAGGTCTAGAATGAATCCTACAAATGGGGTTGTATAAACACTTTAACTGTGATGAAGGTGGATGGGAACAACTCTCTATGGGATTGGTATGATCTGGGATTACTGCATCTTGATAATCCTCCATTTAAGTTAGATGTTAATTGGATATCTGTTCACCATATTCCCCAGTGCTTAATTTCCAAGTACTTGGGATATTACGATCTACATGATGAATTACAAATCGTGCGTCCTCCTCATCAGCTTGATCGTCCTAGTAGAAGCAATACCAGGATGCTTCAAGACTTTAACTTCATCAACTCTCCTTTTACTTTGGATGATCCTCCAGCTGTCATGGATCCTATTTCTAAGGTTGAAGGAAAGCGTCATGTAGAATAAACTTTTGTATTTTGTTTTTCCATGTTTAAACAACAATATGTAATCATTTAATTTTAATGAAAAGTTTATTTTATGAATATATCAACTTTTAGTTAATCTTTGTGTGTTTTCTTAGTCATTGACTATGAATGGATCAACTTTTTTAGTTAATCTCTAGTTTTTCATCGGTTCCATTAATATCCTTAGGATTATCCTAAGTTTTATACCAATTACCAATGTTTCACCATGGTTCTACTAATGTACCTAAATTTTATGGTAATTGTATTAGTTACCTCGGTTCCCAGGCGTGAGTGGAACATTTGTCCATCTTTTAGCCTAGTTTAGATGAAAATTATTCATCCGAGTCTTCGTTAACCAAGCATTTGGGACTTAACATTTTTCCTTATGTGGTTTTATATGTTTGGCAACCAACTTTGTTGGTGTCGTTATTAATGCCGACCAACTTTGTTGGTGGTTGCTATTGATACTGACCAACTTTGTTGGTGGCCTTTGTTATTACCGACCAACTTTATTGGTGGCCTTCATTGATACCGATCAACTTTATTAGTGGTTTTATTGATACTGATTAACTTTATTGGTGGCCTTTGTTGTTACTGACCAACTTTGTTGATGGCCTTCATTGATACCAACCAACTTTGTTGGTGGTTTTATTGGTGCAGACCAACTTTGTTGGTGGCCTTTATTGTGTTTGTAAGTGCATGGCACTATTACTCCAAAAAAATAAATAACAATTTTGGGAAAGTCATGTTCTCATTAAATTTGAAGTGAACTGAGTACAACATAACTACATTTACTGATAATGCTTCTTCAGGTGTTCTGCATTCTATGGGTTCTTGAATTCTTCCCCTTCCAAAGTCTCAATCTGATATGTGCTTGGTCGGATAACTGCAGTAATACGATAAGACCCATGCCAATTAGCTTTTAGCTTATTTCTCTTTTGAATCACTTTCTTCAAAACATAATTACCCTTTCTTAAGTTGCTCGACGTGACCCTCTTATTGTAGAAACGTGCAGTCCTTTGTTGATAAGTTGCATTCCTTAAAGTTGTATCTTCACAGACTTCTTCTAGCATGTCTAAATCTAGCCTTCTCATCAAATCGCTGACTGGGGTATTGAAGTTAAGAACTCTATGCGTAGGTAAACCTAACTCAACAGGAATTACGACTTCAGTACCAAACGCCAATAGGTAGGGAGTTTCTCCAGTAGCTATTCTGGAAGTTGTTCGGTAAGCCCACAGGACATAATGTAGTTCATTGATCCAATTTCCTTTTGTATTTTCTAACCTTTTCTTCAGCCCATTCATCAAAGTTCTATTAGTTACCTCTATTTGGTCGTTTCTTTGAGGATGGCCAAGAGCAAAGTGGATTTTTTAGACATTGGACTGGGCACAATAAGCAGCGAATTCGTCGTTGTCAAACTGTGTTCCATGATCAGTTATAAAGGCATAAGGTAAGCCATACCTTCATATAATACACTTCCAAATAAACTGATAAACCTTTTCATAGGACATATCGATCAACGGTTCAGCTTCTACCCATGTAGTAAAGTAATCAACAGCTACAACCAGGTACTTGAACCTTCCTCGGGTGGTCGGCAGAGGCTCACCAAGTCAATACCCCACATAGCAAAGGGCCAAAGGGATGTAATTGGTGTTAGGAGAGCTTTTGGAGCCTTACGTATGCTAGAAAACCTTTGGAACTTATCACACTTCTTGGAGAAATCTGCACAATTTATTCGCATAGTTGTCCAGTAGTACCCTTATGTATGGATTCTCTGTAACAATGTTCTTCCTACTTCATGGGCTCCACAGGACCCTTCATGGACTTTTTCAATTAAATCCTTTACTTCAGTTGAATGCACACACCGTTGAAGACCAACAGTTAATCCTTTTCTATATATCACACCACCATCTAGCACATATCTTGCAGCCAAGGTTCTAAAAAACGCGGGGCTTGATTGAGGCGTGGAGGCCAAGCCTTAAGCCTTAGAAGCCTAGGCGGGCCTAGGCGTGAAAAGGCGTTTAGGCCTTCTTAATATATTTTAATATTTTTTAACCATAACAAGGCTATTAAAATACAAAAATTGCACATATCATAAAAATATGTCTGAATATATGCAAATTAAAATACTATTTGCTTATTTTGGATGAGATAATGGTCTGGTTTGTAAATAAATTCTTCAAAAGGCGACATCGTTTCACTAAACCATTGTTGTTTTTAGAAAAAAGTGTGCCTTAAGGGTTTTACCAAGAATAAGGCGTGAAAAGCGTAAGGCGAGGCGTTTCTCCCAAGCCTTAAGCCTAGGCGTGCCTAGGCGGAGCCTAGGCGGGTTTTTTAGAACAGTGCTTGCAGCTTTGTATTTCAGCTTTTTTCTTCAAGTAGATCGGGTGGAAGAATCCCATCTTCAATATATGCTCTTATGGGGTCCATCTAAGATGGACCCCTATCAACTGCAATAAAGTTAACCATCAGATCTTCATCAATGCTCCTATTAGCAAGTAGCTCAATAAGAATAGTTCTTTGTATCTCCATTCTGGTTGTTGAAGCAAACCGAGCAAGTGCATCTGCTCGGGCAATTTCTAATTTTGGAATTTCGGCCATCTAGACAGCTAGCAAAGTGGCAATTATTTCCAAAGTTTTGGCCAAATATCTGGTCATTAATTCTCCTTTTGCTGCATATAAGCTCAACACCTGATTTACCTCCAACTGTGAGTCACTATATACCATAACTAGCTCGGTGTTCACTGACTTAGCTAGATTTCAACCAACAATCACAACTTCATACTCTACCTCATTATTGGAGGCTTAAAATTGGAAATATAGTGTACTCTATGTCTAGATCATCTGGAGTATTGAGAATGATTCCAGCTCCACATTCGGTTGCACAAGATGACCCGCCAACATACAGATTCCATATGGGGATATCGTTGTCGATGCTTGGTTTGTCAGAATCCCTTGATGGAAGATTTTATCCTTCACCTCCTTATATTTCCTTTTTATCTCATGTACTCCACTGGACGGCTCTGGTTGGTCTTTTTCTAGGGTTTTCCTTATTTGGAGTTGGTCGGGCGTATCTCTAGTAGGTTCACTGACTCCTGCATGTTGCTCGGGTAGAGTCCCTTGTTGCTCGGGGACCCCTAGGTAAGTGAATTCTGTAATAAAATTAGCCACCGATTGGCCTTTTAAAGCAGTCCTTGGTTCGTATAAAAGGTCATATTCCCCCAACTCCACAACCCAATACATCAATCTTCCAAATTTATCCGGCTTATGCAAAGCCTGCCTTAGTGGCATGTCAGTGTATACCACTATGGTGTGGGATTGAAAATATGGCTTCATTCGTCTACTAGCCTCAATTAAGGCCAATGCTAATTTCTCCAGTCTGGGATATCTCACTTATGCTCCTCGAAAAGCTTTGCTGGTGTAATAAACTGGCTTTTGATCTCCATTTTCCTCCCTCATCAAGGCAGAGCTAACTGCTGACTCCAATACAGCCTGATATAAATACAATTTTTCTCCTAACACTGGTCGAGAGAGTAGTGGTGGTGTTCCCATGTACTTTTTTAACTCCAGGAAGGATTTTTCACATTCATCATTCCATTCAAAGGTTTTTGAGTACCTTGAATAATGGCAAACACTTGTTCGTTGCTCGTGACACAAACTTGGTGAGTGCTGCTACGCGCCCAGTTAGCCTTTGAACATCTTTTTTATAGGTTGGGGACTTCATTTTGATCAAAGCTTTAATCTTATCTAGATTAGCTTCAATTTCCCTTTGATTCACTATATACCTGAGGAGCATTCCCTCCTGCACTCCAAAGACGCATTTGGTGGGGTTTAACTTCATTTTGTACTTTTTTAATTGATCAAAAGTCTGGATGAGGTCGATAATATGATCAGTAACTTTTTTTCTCTTTGTGAGCATATCATCAACATACACTTTCATGTTTTTGCCTATCTTCTCCTCAAATACTTTGTTCACCAGTCTCTGATAAGTAGCACCTGCATTTTTCAAACCAAACTGCATAACATTATAGCAATAAGTTCCTCGGGAAGTGATAAAGGAAGTACTTTATCTGTCTTCTGGATTCATTGTGATCTGGTTATAACCAGAATATGCATCCATGAAACTCAGCAACTCATGTCTTGAAGTAGCATCTACCAATTGATCAATTTGTGGCAAAGGAAAGTGATCCTTCGTGCACGCCTAATTCAAGTCAGTAAAATCCACACATATCCTCCACTTGTTATTCTTCTTATTGACCATAATTACATTGATTAACCAATCCGTGTACTTCACATCTTCAATAAAGGAAGCTTTTTGAAGGTTCTCCAATTCTTCCTGTATAGCCTGGTTCTTCTCCACGATAAAAAATCTTCTTCCCTGCTTCACAAGTTTTACCTCTTTACTCGCATTAAGCTCATGGCATAGGAAATTTGGGTCTATGCCTGGCATATCTTCATGACTCCATGAGAATACCTAATTCCTTTCTCTCAATAAAGCCACCAACTCCTATTTAATAACTGGTTCCAATGATGCTCATATTTAAGTTGTTCGTTCTGGTTTATCATCGTCCAGAATAATGCTCTATGTTGCCTCCATCACTTGGCCTTTTATAAGCTCATATTCGTTTCGTGGATCTAAGGTTTCAACCTCAGACTTGATGTTCAACTCAGATATATCCACTTGATAAGCGGTTGTTTTCCTTTTTGTCTCCAACATATCTTCTTCCTCGGCAGAGGAATAGTAGAACTCTCGAGGTAATTTATGATCTCCTTTCACTACTCCAACTCCAAAATTGGTCAGGAATTTCAGGCATTGATGAACGGTAGGGGGTACATCTTCGAATTTCTTCAGACCAACTCTTCCCATAATCATATTATAATCAGAATGAACATTTTTGTCCATTATAAAGAATCTCACCTTCTCTGTCCTGCTTGCCGGCCATGTCCCGATCAACACATCTATCTTGATAATTCAGAAAGGAAACACTTTCTCGCCTGAGAATCCAATGAGTGGCCTGTTATAAGGTTCCAGTTGACTGAGTTTTAAACCAAAACTATCAAACAGGGATAGAACATGATGTCTGCCGAACTTTCATTATCCACTAATGTTCTTGATACTAATACTTCTTTCATCCTGACTCTGATCACTAGAGGATCATTATGAGGATACAACACTCCAGATAAATAATTTTTGAAAAATCCAATTATGAGCTTATCGTTGTTAACTTTTCTTAGTCGGTCTTCCTCGATAAGGTTGATCCGCTGGATATAGGAACAAGCTTGAGCCTCATTGAGGTAAGCTTTCCTTTCAGATGTATGATCTCCTCCTACGGTATCTCCACCTGTAATTGTGTGATAATCAAAAGATCCAAAACTAAGTGTGAATACCTCACGTTCCGATTGTCTAGGCTTCTTGGGAAGATCAGGATCATCTTTTGGATTATCGTCGTGGTTCATTTTCTTCTCTTCCCTGGGCTTAACTGGCAATTTAGATCTCTGTCGACCTCTACCTTCATTTTTTCCGCCATTCTGCCGATCAACAAATTTGTCCAACTTTCCTCTTCGGATGAGCGCTTCTATCTCATTCTAGAGGGCGATACAACTACTCGTAGTATGACCATGATCTTTGTGAAGCTCACAATACTTGGACTTATCCCTCTTATCAACAGGTGATCTTAACTTTTCAAGCCAACTCAAATCATTGTTGTGCTTGATTTCCTCCAACACATGATGTATATCCACATATAAGGGAGTGTAATTAGTGAATTTTTTGAGCCGATCTAGGCCCTCCTTTACCTTCGAACTCCTGTGCTCATTATGATTCTTGTGCTCCTTCTTATCTGACTTCCCTTTTATTTTTGCTTCCGCCTTAGCATTTGAATTCTTTTTAGCAGCCATTACTTCCTTGGCGTTCATAATATTAGTTGCTTTGGCCATCAATTTTGTCATCGCCTTTGGTGGATCTTTTTCCAAAGTATAATATAATTTACTAGGGATCAAACCACTCACGAGGTCAGTGATTGCGGTCTTCTCTTCGTAATCAATGACTTCCAGTTTCTCGTTGTTGAAACGAGTGATGTAATCCCTGATACTTTCTCCTTCCTTCTGTCTTACACTGAGTAAATGAGCTACTCGTTTCACTAGTTTTGCTTCAAAGCAAAAATTACCAACGAATAGCTTGGCGAGTTATTGAAAGCAAGAAATCTTCCCCGGAGGAAAGTTGTTGTACCAGATTTAAGCATATCTGGTGATTATTCCCGAGAATTCACTACATTTAATCTCATCTGGAACAGCATAGATATAAGCAGCTGCTTTGTACTATTCTATACGAATAACTGGATCAGTCTTCCCATTATATTTGGGAGTGACCACTGGAGCTTTAAACTTGGTCGGCGTAGGGAAATCTATGATGGTTTGTACAAAGGGGGATCCCTCAATAAAACTTCTTTGGAGGGGATTCTTGGTCTTGGCCATTTCTCCCAATCTGTCTTCCAAACGTTGAATGGAACCTTTCTAGGCATTACTGCTAGCACCATAGATGGCAGCTTTTTTATGTCGACCAACAGATCATGCTGAACTTTCTTTATGCGAACCTTCTCTCTGACTGGACCTATCAGTTCGTCGGGTATTTAATCTGGATTGGGCTGAATCTTCCCTTAAATCGCTTGGTCATCGAGTATTTGTCGACACAACTCGTCAAAAATTTCCCTAGGGTCCCAAATAATCAAAAGGAGAGTCCCTACTTAACCTTTCTAAGGCACTCAATCTTTATGGGATGAGGGTTTGTCCATCAGTGGAATTAGTGATCCTAATAGAAAAAGTTGCTCCAGGAAGGTATGAATGACCCCTAGAAGTTCTGGAATGGATATGCCCAATACTCCTTATTGGCGGAGGTGGCATACTCCTTTGATTAACTTGTGCTGGCACTCTAGCTTACAGAGTTTGAGCCAACTGTTGTATAGTATCCTACATAGCTTCTTGACCCTTGGCCAAGCTAGCCAAAATTGTTGTTAAATCATTGTTATTTTGAGGGACAAAGGCAGTAGGCAAAATGCCCTTATTTCTAGTACTTGATTCTGGAATTTCAGCCATGGATGATGAATGATGAATGAGTGAAAACGTTTAGCAATACGTTCCCACAGACGATGCCAATATGTTGATGCAAAAAACTAGAATAGGCCTAATTAATTTATCACAGATAAAAATAAGTAAAAAAAACAAGACACAAGAAATTTTAAAGTGGTTCGTCTCAAAAGAATAGCCTACGTCCATTGTTCTGTATTGGTGGTCTTTAGTTATTTTTTTGGTCCCTTGCAATGAGGGTGATACAATGTATTTATATCCCAAGAGGGGTCTTGATCGTTTTCATGTGAAAGGATGGGATGCCTTTATTTTCTAGGCATTTACATCAATACATAATGAGAATTAAATATATGAATGATGTCGCTTCATTGGTAATACAGGCTATAAGACTGTTGGCGATTGGTTGGCTATATAGATTGGATTTATGACTATTTGTCGGGCTTTCCTATTGGTCAGGTAACCATGTTGGTCGGGCTTCCTTATTGGTCGGGCTTCCTTGTTAGCCGGGCTTTTCTATCATGATGACTTGGACTTGTGCCACATTGGATGACATGTGCTGGCTTGTAATTGGTTAACGTAAGATGGTAAATTTTGGTATCAACAAACTTAGTTTGGCAGCAGGGACTGACCACCTCCAATGTCAAAATATAAGGGGTGTCCCAATTACTTTATATCCATTAGCCTTTAACCTTACTAACACATTACCGTGTTAAACTTGAGAGTATTCCCTCTACGGGTCACTCATCCACCTATAAGTTATTTCTTAGTCTTTATGCATTATTTAGTCGGCTATTTAGCTCATTCATGGCTTAGGTTTACCAGTTATCTCAACTACACAGTTACCCATAAGTCTATTATATACCATTTAAACCCAAAATATTACATCTGTACACAATTATTAATAATTTATTCTTCATGGAATTTACTAATTCCATTTATTACCATTTATATATTCGAGTTAACTATATCCCATTTAACTATTTCCCATTCAAAGAATTCTAACTCTTGACTTAATCATTTCTTAAAATAATAGCATACAAGTATTAAATCTTTTAGGAGTCATTGATATTTTCTTTGTATGCATATATTGCACTACGATAGTCATATTTGTTCCACTAAATTACTACGCAACACCGTGCAAGCCATGTTTATAACATCCAAACTGATGCATGAACCCTATAGTTCATACATAGCTCATGCGAACTCATGCATGCATGTATTTTACATAAAATTTCCATGACTATCCCATGAACATCGTGTAATATCAATTTATTCACTTTGCCAAGATCGGGTTATTATATTTTTCTCTTCTTAGGAAGTTTTTTCCTCAAAATTCTTTCCTCTGTCTAGAACTATTTCTGTCTCCACTTACCACTTCCTCATTGCAACTTTGTTTTATAGTCTCCATGAGGCCATCAATCAACACAATGACTATTTTAATGCAATAATCATTAGCGCTCCCCATTTCTCGGCTATCAACCATAAGGATCGTCACCATCTTATACCCTCAACATGTATATCCACTAGTGTTCTTGTTTGACTTATCAACCGTAAGGATCGTCAGCGTCTTATACCCTCAACATGAATGTCCGCCAGTGTTCTTATTTGACTGCTCAAAGAGCGATGTAAGAATTCTCAAAGGCTTCCGTACTTTGCAAAAATGACATGTACTGGAAAAACTCCAAGGACCAATCCTTAGACCGATACTCAATTTAGAACTCAGTGCATATATCGATACCTCAGTCATTTTCGTTTGGTCACCTATGTCACATACCAATTCTGTTCAGTCATACTTAATCATTTCACAAACCATTCGAATCCTTGAACTTAAAGTTTCCACGTAACTTTATGTCATAACTATCCCAAAATCTTATGGTTTCATTCCTCGAACATTTGTTTCCACACCAATACCCTTGCCTCGTCTTAGGTTTGAAACCTGAGCTGAGGGACCTATGTCCACTATGAAGGATGTTTCTTTGTATATTAGGTTGCAAATGAGACTATTACAATATGAAGACCTCTTGGACTTTGACCAAGTTGGTCTAAGGTTTCTAAGGTCTTCGTCACTAGTCAACGAACCTTTTGTTAATAACTTAAAGACTCCTCAAGGGATTTCTTATCTCAGTTTAGGATTCTACAGAGAATACAAATATGATAGGATGGAAATTGGCCAATCATTCTCCTATATCTACCTAACAGTGGGTTAGACAAAGGTAAATGATAAACACTTAATAGATTAAGGATTTCTAGATTCTCTTATTGTTTACTCGATTATTTTTGGATTGTTAACCTTCCCTTCAACCATTTATAATTATTACATATATAAGAATTCCCCTGGAGAGCGAACGAGTGGACTATTGTGGCATGGGTGTGGTTGCCCTAAGGTTTGACGACTACATTAACAAGGTAAAGTGTTGGTGAAAGGCTTGCATGTGGTGTAAGATAGTTGATATGAGCATTAAATGAGTATTAGATCATTCAATGCTATAAGGAGTGAGTGTGTAATACCCCGTACTTTTATTGATATTTATTTATTGGGATTAATTAAATTAAATGGGTATTAATTGAGAATTAATCCAGATAAAATACTAACGGGATGAGAGTTGGTATTTGATTATAATGTGTATACATATGACGTTATATGAATATTGAATTTGTCGTGAGATAGAAATACGGCAATTTGGGAAATTTTGTTGGGACGCGGGTGACAGTCGCGTCAGGAATATAATTATTTTAATTAAAAAGTAAATTTTTTATTTTTATCAACCGAATGATCATTTTGAGTGCGCCAACGTGTCCGGAAGGGTCGAAATAGTCAGAAAACACTAGCCGGGAGTTTAGTTTGGGTCCCGGGGCATTTTTAAGCCATACCGGCAACTTAAAAGGGTATTTTGGTAATTTTGGAATTTGGGGATTTATGACCAACGAATTTGGGGAGTTTAAAATAGGGAATTTCATAACCCACTAACCCATTACCAGCAATTAACTGATTAGAGGGCTACGGGGGTTTCATGAGAAGTTAGGAGAGGTTCCCAAAAGAGAAAACCTTAACATCCATCTTCAACCTTCAACCTTGGGAGAAAAGGAGAGAGCAACCTTCATCAATTCAACACCAAATTCAGAGAATAATCCAAGGCAAGTGGTTTAATTACGTTATTTTCAACGAATGCTTCTTCCATGCTTAGAAATTTATATAATTGCATTTGTTTTGGGAGATTTATAAAAACCCATGGAATTGGAATTAGAATTCATGTTTTGATAAAGAGATTGCATGTAGAATTGTGTTTGGGCGATTATACTGTTGGAAATACATCTTTCACGTTACAAAAATGGATTTAATTATGGATATTGATGACTTTAATTTTCTAGGGTTCATACTCATAAGGTTTGGGGGAAAATTGGGAGATTTGATAATTGGGTGTTGTTTAGGATGAATTGACTCCATAAATATGTTAAAATACGACCTAAGTATGTTTAGGAATGATTAGAAACCTTGAACTACTGTTGGAATGATGTTTAGATGAGATTAGAGGTGAAGAAAATTGGGAAAAACGAGATAGGAGAATTCTAGGCTCGAAACTGTCACCTCGTTAGAAGGCCTGCCCAGGTCGTTCGAACGAGCTCGTTCGAACGAGCTTCTAACGAGTTGACAGTTTGACTTCTAACGAGTTGGATGTTCGTTTGATGCCTTTCGTTCGAACGAGATCTCGTTAGATGCCCTCTTCGTTCGAACGAACTCTCGTTCGAACGAACTCTCGTTCGAACGAACTCTCGTTCGAACGAGTTGACAGATTGGCCTTTTTGGCCTGATTTGATTTCTAATGTCCCGTAACCTGGTTTAATTGTAGAGATAACATTCCCTTGATGAATAATTGATATAGTTGGGATATTTGGGATATATTGAGGAGTAAAACATAGAAGTGTGATTTGAACCAAATGAAAATTGTGGATTAGGACGTGAATGACTATTACGATGTGAGAACAATTGACGACTTAAATATTTTTATTAACCGGGGATATGTGAATTGTGTAACATTATAAGTTGGTATGAGAATGAGAAGTATACCCCTAATAGAATTATTGTAATTACTAATATGTGTGCATGCTTAGTATATATATGACTTTATGTGTATGACATACCTACCATACTTGCTATCACGGGAGGTTTGCGTTCGCTTAGGGCCATCTAATCTTTGTGTGCCTACGGGGGGAATTTAGATTGGTACCTCGAGGACATAGGTCAGAGAAGGACTTATTGGGAAGTTAATAAGTCTGCTGATCATGGGAGCGTAGGTATGTGTGTGACCCATGTGATGTGACTGTGTTCGCCTCCATTGTTTGTGATTGTTGTTATCTGAGAACGATTCCTGAGAGATTCGGAATGCGTGATCCTTATGTACGTGATGTACCGGGATGGGATAGCAGAGTATGTGTAAACCAGAGATTAGCCTCGGGGTACTTGTATTGTATATTTATGATGTGAATAATATACGGTTAAATGAAAAGGAATTGTTATGTTTAATTGTGAGAATAATTGTAGTAATGTCTGGACAAAGATAAAAAGGGATAACCTGATGTGAATTGTATTGCTAATAATTGAGAATCCAAGTTTAAGTAAAGCTATCTATTTAATTGATAACGTTGGGAATTTATATTGTGAATCGAGTAGAAAGGTTAGAACTTATGACGGTTTAGTTAGTTACGAATATCACTTAGATCGGTACGGTACGTTAGGAGTGCACAATTAGTCGAGAGGTGAGAATTTCATGTGAGTGCACGTCCTAACTTGTAATTTTCATTCATTGTTTTAATGTTATTAATGCACTTTCTTTTTTTAAAATACTCTCCACTTTCGGGCTCTGACCCGTTTGCTTTCAAATCTATTTTTGTAAAAACCTTTTTAGGTGCCCAGCCACAAGGACACCATGCATAGGATTTCCATTCAGGTGACGAGCTGTAGCTGTTGTGGAAGTTACAGGTCCTTGATAGTAGACGCGTCCTCTCCTAGTCTTGACTCCATATTCAGTTTCATCATTGTAGGGCATGTCGCCCATTTCTATTAGAGACATTTCATATTTCAGTTATACATATTTTTGGCATGTAATTAATTCAGGATACACTGTTTTATTTATTTCAGTTGTGGGATTGTTGTGAGGAGTTTTCCTCCGGATTTATTATTATTTGTTGGTTACCTTATTGAGACTTTATGATGTATGGTTATGTTATTCTTTCATAATTCTTTTATCGCATGTTAATCAGACTTAATTTAAAATTTTACAACTTACTTTTAAATACTAGGTGGTTAGTAATTATAATAAATGTTTTTGACAGTGATGCTATTAACTGAACCAACTTGGCATTTTGTATTAATTTAATTAATGAGTAGCTACCCGGTATTTAATTAGTCTGGGTGTCAGAGGTGGTATCCGAGCCAGGTTCTAGTGTCCTTTAGGATCTGTACGGCTTATTATGTTTCCGCTGAGCTTTCTTTGATGTAGAGCCCTATATTTTAGTACTGTTGTATTCTTTTGTATATGCTACGTTCTTCAGCTATTTTGAGTTTATAACTGCGAACTTATAGACTTTACTCTTATTTCAGATGCCTTCACGACGTGCACCACGGGTTCCTAGGAATGCACAGCCAGAGCCACAGCCAGCTCCAGTACAGGGCACCATGAATGCCGCCGAGGTTGCAGCCATAGTAGCCCAAGCGGTAAACTCCGCTCTCGCCGTTGTACAGCAGGCACCACCCCAGGCGCCAGTAGACGCGCCAGTTCAGGCACATGCATTCCCGTCTTCTTGGGAACGTGTTCGAGATGCTTTTCAGAAAGCACACCCACCGGAGTTCGCAGGTAGCTCCGATGTTGTGGTTTCTAGTCAGTGGAGGAAAGACATTCAGAGGCACTTGAGGATATATGAGTGCACCGATGTTCAGAAGCAGATACTAGCTACTTTCAAGCTAGTGGGATCTGCACTGCAGTGGTGGGAGTCTATTACCACCGTGGAGGAGAGAGATACTCTCACGATATAGGAGTTTTGGGTGCGGTTCGACCGCAAGTATTTTCCGTCAGCTGTTCACACGAAAATGAGGAGGAAGTTGATGAATCTCAGACAGGAGGGAAAAACTGTGGCCGAGTATGAGGCCGAATTCACAAATCTACTGAATATTATTCCGGATGAAATACCGACAGAGGAGAAGAAGATCCAGAAGTTCACCGATGGATTGACTTGGAGGATCCGTCAGCATTTGTTAGGGAATCTCTCGTTGGCCACTTATTCTGATGTGGTTAAGGTTGCACTGTTACACTGCCAGGATCACCGCTTTCATATGGCTGAGAGCAAGAGGTCAGGAGAGTCCATCCATCAGGGCAGGACTGGGGGAAATGGTGCCAGTGGGGTACAATCTACTCAGGGGCAGAGGCAGGGTGACCAGGGTTCCCAGCAGGGGGATCATAAGAGGTTCGGATCGGGGAATTTTATAAATGGACAGGGAGGTTTTAGGCAGGGCCATCAGGGTCCGAACGACCATCAGGGCCAACAGGATCAGAATGGTCAGCATCAGCAGATTCAGCAGGGCCAGCATGGCCAGGGGAGGAATTGTAACGGCCACCAGGGCCGAGGACAGCAGGGACAGCGAGGGGGAAACTTCCCGGGGAGGTGATACGTTTGTGGCAAGACTGTCCATAAACGCCAGGATTATCCTGATAAGGGCAGGGCCCCACAGCAGCAGCAGCAGGGTGCCCGACAGGAGTCGCAGAGGCCTATGTTTCTCGCCGCCCTCCCAGCACCACCACAGATGGCAGCACTACCACCCGTGCCAGCGGTCCCAGTTCAGTAGGGACAGCTTCAGTATAGGAGAGTGTATCAGCTTCAGCATGCCGCAGCCCCACAGGATCCATCGGCCATTGAGGGTATGTTCTCTATTCAGGGGACTATGGGGCGTATTTTGTTTGACACGGGGGCCACACATTGTTTTATTTCTATGATATTTGCACGCACCATTGGGTTATTAGACACCGCCGAGAGTACGGTTACTTGTGTAGATTCGCCGTTGAGTAGGGGTTCTGTGATTTCCCTTGTGTGTAGAGGCGTGGGTATAGAGATCGGGAGGTTTACTTTACCTGCAGATATGTTAGTGTTAGAGATGACCGAGTATGATGCCATTATTGGTATGGATTGGCTAGTTGCGTACCGAGCCATGAGTGACTGTTTTAGTAGGAGTATTATCTTTGCCATTCCCGGGCAGGAGATGTTTTTAGTGGCGATGCCTCGTCCTGAGGGAGGATCGTCCACTCACTTGTACTATATAGAGGAGGAGACCTCTAAGGAAGTGGTGATACCACTTGATTCGATTCTGGTTGTTCAAGAGTTTGCCGATGTATTTCAGGATATACCTGGATTACCTCCGAGTAGAGAGATAGATTTTGTGATCGATTTGATGCTGAGCACTCATCTTATTGCCCGCGCACCTTACCGTATGGCTCCAGCTGAGATGAGAGAGTTACGGGATCAGATTGAGCAGTTATTGGGATAGGGGTTTATCCGGAGGAGTACTTCGCCGTGGGGTGCCCCTGTGTTGTTCGTAAAGAAGCGGGATGGATCGTTGAGGTTGTGTGTAGATTATCAGGAGTTGAATAAGGTCACGATACGGAATAAGTATCCGTTGCCCCGAATCGATGACTTATTCGACCAGTTGAGAGGAGCTTCTTTCTTCTCAAAGATTGATTTGCGATCTGGTTACCATCAGTTATGTATCAGGGAAGAGGACGTCTCGAAGACTGCTTTCTTAACGAGATATGGTTCCTACGAGTTTCGAGTTATGCCTTTTGGGTTGACCAATGCTCCAGCCGTGTTTATGGAATTGATGAATAGGGTGTTCAGAGAGTTCCTAGATCAGTTCATCATTGTCTTCATTGATGATATTCTGGTTTACTCCCAGACAGAGGAGGAGCACGCCGAGCATTTGAGGCAGGTTTTGCAGACGCTACGTCAGAACGAGCTGTATGCAAAGTATGAGAAGTGAAGGTTTCGGCTGAAGGAGGTTCAGTTTTTGGGGCATATTATTTCCGACCGGGGGATATCTGTTGATCCGGGGAAGGTATCCGCGGTGAGGGAGTGGGTACAGCCCACGACACCGACTGAGATCCGTAGTTTCTTGGGCCTAGCAGGATACTACAGGAGGTTTATTCGGGGTTTCTCAAAGATAGCGGGTCCTTTGACACATCTGACTCGTAAAGGTGTGCCGTTCATTTGGAGTGATGCCTGTCAGTTGGCATTTGATGAGTTGAAGGACAAGTTGACCTCAGCGCCTGTGTTAGCATTGCCAAGACCGAGAGTTGAGTATCTAGTTTACACCGATGCGTCCTTACAAGGACTTGGAGGTGTATTGCAGCAGGAGAGTCAGACCATAGCTTATGCTTCCCATAAGCTTAAGCCTCACGAGAAGAATTACCCCACCCATGACTTGGAGTTAGCGGCAGTTGTATTTGCCCTTCGGATTTGGAGACATTACCTTTTGGGGGAGAAGTTCCGATTGTTCATAGACCATAAGTCCCTACAGTACCTATTCACGCAGAAGGAGTTGAATATGCGGCAACGAAGATGGCTTGAGTTTGTGAAGGATTATCAGTTTGATATCCAATATCACCCGGGGAAGGCTAATGTGGTAGCAGACGCGTTGAGCCGTAGGCCAGTAGATGAGGTGACCGAGGTGTGGAAGGCTAAGTGGAAGGAGTTGGGACACCAGGATGCAGTGGCCCGATCATTCATGTCGGTGATGACTGTTACACTGCAGATTGTCACGAGAGTGGTAAAGGCACAGGAAAATGACTCGTTCTGTCAGGAGAAGATAGTTCGATTGCTAGCAGAGGGAGCTGAGTCCTATACCGTTAGCTCAGACGGGGGATTACGCTTCAATGGGAGACTGGTAGTTCCGGAAGGGGAGGAATTACGACACGAGGTGATGGCAGAGTCGCACGGCTCACGGTTCGTGATACACCCCGGTGGGGATAAAATGTACCAAGACATGAGACGACAGTATTGGTGGAGTGGGATAAAGAGAGACATTGCCGTGTTTGTTTCTAAATGCGCCACTTGTCAGCTGGTAAAAGTGGATCATCAGAGACCGGCAGGACTTCTACAGCCATTAGAGGTCCCGATGTGGATGTGGGAGAGCATCTCTATGGATTTTATTAAGGGGTTACCTTCGTCACAGAGGGGTCACGACTCCATTTGGGTCATTGTGGACAGGTTGACCAAAGTTGCTCATTTTCTACCCGTAAGGACAGACTACACTACGGGACAGTATGCCCAGCTTTTTATTGCAGAAATAGTGAGACTTCATGGTGTGCCCCTAAATATCGTGTCTGACAGAGACAAGATATTTGTTTCTCGGTTTTGGGAGAGTTTTCAAGAGGCCATGGGCACGGAATTACGGTTGAGTACGGCATATCACCCGCAGATCGATGGGCAAATCGAGCGTACAAACCAGATGTTGGAGGACATGTTACGTATGTGCATCATTGATTTTGGGGGTGGATGGGAGCAGTATCTTCCACTGGTGGAGTTTGCTTACAACAACTCCTACCAGTTCACCATTGGCATGGCTCCATTTGAGGCGTTGTACGGTAGACCTTGTCGTTCCCCAGCATGTTGGTTAGAGGTGGGGGACAACAAACTACTTGGGCCGGAAGTGATTCAGGATACTTCGGCAAGGATAGAATTGATACGGAGTCGCATTCGGGTAGCTCAGGATCGGCAGAAGAGCTATGTTGATGCGAAGAGGTTCTTCAGGGAGTTCCAAGTGGGGGACCAGGTTTTACTCAGAGTATCTCCTATGAAAGGGATTATGCGATTTGGGAAGAAGGGGAAGTTGGCACCGAGATACGTGGGGCCATTTCCTATCATCGAGCGGATTGGGTCTGTTGCATATAAACTTGGGTTACCGGAGCATTTGCACAGGATTCATGATGTGTTTCATATTTCCTCGCTAAGGAAATATCTTAGAGACGATTTGGCTAATTCTCACATTGCTTTGGAGGACATCGATCTCCAGCCTGATAGCTCCTACGAGGAGGGGCCGATTGCTATTTTGGACCGAAGTGAGCGGAAACTGCGGTCAAAGATAGTTCCGTTAGTACGTGTTCAGTGGCGGCATCATAATGCCGAGGAGTCCACATGGGAGCGCGAGGATGAGATGCGCGAACGTTATCCAGAGTTGTTCTTACCAGGTACTTTCTAGTTCCAAATTTCGGGACGAAATTCGGTTATTAGGGGGGAAGTATGTAATACCCCGTACTTTTATTAATATTTATTTATTGGGATTAATTAAATTAAATGCGTATTAATTGAGAATTAATCTGAATAAAATACTAACAAGATGTGAGTTGGTATTTGATTATAATGTGTATACATATGACGTTATATGAATATTGAATTTGTCGTGAGATAAAAATACGGCAATTTGGGAAATTTTGTTGGGACGCGGGTGACAGTCGCGTCAAGAATATAATTATTTTAATTAAAAAGTGAATTTTTATTTTTATCAATCAAATGGTCATTTTGAGTGCGCCAACGTGTCCGGAAGGGTCGAAATAGTCAGAAAACACTAGCCGGGGGTTTAGTTTGGGTCCCGGGGCATTTTTAAGCCATACCGGCAACTTAAAAGGGTATTTTGGTAATTTTGGAATTTGGGGATTTATGACCAACGAATTTTGGGAGTTTAAAATAGGGAATTTCATAACCCACTAACCCATTACCAGCAATTAACTGATTAGAGGGCTACGGGGGTTTCATGAGAAGTTAGGAGAGGTTCCCAAAAGAGAAAACCTTAACCTCCATCTTCAACCTTCAACCTTCAACCTTGGGAGAAAAGGAGAGAGCAACCTTCATCAATTCAACACCAAATTCAGAGAATAATCCAAGGCAAGTGGTTTAATTACGTTATTTTCAACGAATGCTTCTTCCATGCTTAGAAATTTATATAATTGCATTTGTTTTGGGAGATTTACAAAAACCCATGGAATTGGAATTAGAATTCATGTTTTGATAAAGAGATTGCATGTAGAATTGTGTTTGGGAAATTATACTGTTGGAAATACATCTTTCATGTTACAAAAACGGATTTAATTATGGATATTGATGACTTTAATTTTCTAGGGTTCGTACTCATATGGTTTGGGGGAAAATTGGGAGATTTGATAATTGGGTGTTGTTTAGGATGAATTGACCCCATAAATATGTTAAAATACGACCTAAGTATGTTTAGGAATGATTAGAAACCTTGAAATACTGTTGGAATGATTTTTAGATGAGATTAGAGGTGAAGAAAATTGGGAAAAACGAGATAGGAGAATTCTGGGCTCGAAACTGTCACCTCGTTAGAAGGCCTGCCCAGGTCGTTCGAACGAGCTTCTAAGGAGTTGACAGTTTGACTTCTAACGAGTTGGATGTTTGTTCGATGCCTTTCATTCGAACGAGATCTCGTTAGATGCCCACTTCGTTCGAACGAACTCTCGTTCGAAAACGACCTCGTTCGAACGAGTTGACAGATTGGCCTTTTTGGCCTGATTTGATTTCTAATGTCCCGTAACCTTGTTTAATTGTAGAGATAACATTCCCTTGATGACTAATTGATATAGTTGGGATATTTGGGATATATTGAGGAGTAAAACATAGAAGTGTGATTTGAACCAAATTAAAATTGTGGATTAGGACGTGAGTGACTATTACGATGTGAGAACAATTGACGACTTAAATATTTGTATTAAACGAGGATATGTGAATTGTGTAACATTATAAGTTGGTATGAGAATGAGAAGTATACCACTAATAGAATTATGGTAATTACTAAGATGTGTGCATGCTTAGTATATATATGACTTTATGTGTATGACATACCTACCATACTTGCTATCACGGGAGGTTTGCGTTCGCTTAGGGCCATCTAATCTTTGTGTTCTTACGGGGGGGATTTAGATTGGTACCTCGAGGACATAGGTCATAGAAGGACTTATTGGGAAGTTAATAAGTCTGCTGATCATGGGAGTGTAGGTATGTGCGTGACCCATGTGATGTGACTGTGTTCGCCTCCATTGTTTGTGATTGTTGTTATCTGAGAACGATTCCTGAGAGATTCGGAATGCGTGATCCTTATGTACGTGATGTACCGGGATGGGATAGCAGAGTATGTGTGCACCGTAGCTTAGCCTCGGGGTGCTTGTATTGTATATTTATGATGTGAATAATATACGGTTAAATGAAAAGGAATTGTTATGTTTAATTACGAGAATAATTGTAGTAATGTCTGGACAAAGATAAAAAGGGATAACCTTATGTGAATTGTATTGCTAATAATTGAGAATCCAAGTTTAAGTAAATCTATCTATTTAATTGATAACGTTGGGAATTTATATTGTGAATCGAGTAGAAAGGTTAGAACTTATGACGGTTTAGTTAGTTACGAATATCACTTAGATGGGTACGGTACGTTAGGAGTGCACAATTAGTCAAGAGGTGAGAATTTCATGTGAGTGCATGTCCTAACATGTATTTTGCATTCATTATTTTAATGTTATTAAAGCACTTGCTTTTTTTAAAATACTCTCCACTTTCGGGCTCTGACCCGTTTGCTTTCAAATCTATTTTTGTAAAAACCTTTTTAGGTGCCCAGCCACAAGGACACCATGCATAGGATTTCCATTCAGGTGACGAGCTGTAGCTGTTGTGGAAGTTACAGGGCCCTGATAGTAGACGCCTCCTCTCCTAGTCTTGACTCCATATTCAGTTTCATCATTGTAGGGCATGTCGCCCATTTCTATTAGAGACATTTCATATTTCAGTTATACAGATTTTTGGCATGTAATTAATTCAGGATACACTGTTTTATTTATTTCAGTTGTGGGATTGTTGTGAGGAGTTTTCCTCCGGATTTATTATTATTTGTTGGTTACCTTATTGAGACTTTATGATGTATGGTTATGTTATTCTTTCATAATTCTTTTATCGCATGTTAATCAGACTTAATTTAAAATTTTACAACTTACTTTTAAATACTAGGTGGTTAGTAATTATAATAAATGTTTTCGACAGTGATGCTATTAACTGAACCAACTTGGCATTTTGCATTAATTTAATAAAGGAGTAGCTACCCGGTATTTAATTAGTCGGGGTGTCACAGAGTGGCGGCGATCAGTAAAACAGTTTCAGTACCTTCTACCTATTCGCCAGAGAAGCTGTAGAAGCTTTGTTCGACATTTGACGTGTGTTAGGGTGACTGAGTTTTCCCTTAAATGGCATGAGCTTGTTTCTGTAACATATCATGGGAATTCATCCTTAAAGGAGGGGTTATGAACCCAGTGATTATTAATTCATCCACGAACTCGGTTTTGGACCCGTCTTTAACACTTCCATGGTCTTTGTGGGTTAACACCGATCTAGTGGAGATCTTTTTTAGACCTTGCTTGGGACCTTTCCCCATATACAAGGGAAGGTAAAAGGAGATGAACCCTCGTAATGTCCAAGAAACCAACTGTGGTATAATCATTTTATACGCTCACATATATTTTGTATGTTATGGATAGATGATTAAGTGTGTAGGCTTTACAGTGTTCTTGATGTTGTGTAATCGTTGATTGATCAATTCATATAAAGTTTTAATAGACCTTGGCTCTTGATGATTTACAGGCTTTACATTGGACATATACTGAAAAATAGAAGTGTTTTAAGTTCAACATTTAATTAGTCATTGATCTCTTTTGAATTACTTATCTTTAACGCCCGGTGGCCTGCCCTATCTGGACGCGATCGCTATGTCACTTTTTGCTCGCAATTTAAAATTCACTTAATTATAATTAAGGCAAATATTACATTGTCATGGCCTTCTAATAAGGCATCAGCCTCATCATCAGAGTTAGCGTAATTTACCCATCCTTATACTTAGAATAAACCTCTGTAAAAAGATTTAACAAGTGAACTACTTCCGTTAATAATTGTAAAAGTCTCCAAATACAAACCTTTCATTATAATATAACATTGTTTCTCTTCATATGATTCTTAATATAGAAACTTAAAATATTACGACTTAGAGAAGACATAAGTATTTAGTTTCTCCTCAAAATGTCTCAGATACTAAACTATTTACGGCCCTTGCTAATAGACAACAACCTTTGTTACTCCTCTCCTCAGCCTCTAACCCTTTGTGGGCTCTATCCCGAGGAAACAAGGAATAAGGAAGGTATGAGATCAAATAAATCAGCAAAGGTTAAATCAAGTTCGCATCCCACCATCTAGTGTTAGTACTTAACAAATACAAGATATACTAACAAAATAAATAGAAAAGTATCAATGCGATAAACAGGAGAGTGAATATAAGAAAATGGGAAGGACAAGAATATATGTTTGTCAACCCCTCATATTACCCCGAAATCCTAAGTCTCTATATCTTTTATATAACAATACCACGGATCCTTCTACGTCTCAATCTCTATTGGTCCACCTCAACTCCTCATGACTCAATCTCTCATAGTTTTCCCTCATATTCTGCGGCCTTTATGGCCTTAGATATCTCAATCTTTACGACCTTATCCTAAGTAATTTTTAGCTAGTCATGCCATAGACTGCAACCTCCCCTCCAGCCCAATTTCAAAATGGAAGATCCACAGTTTGTTGTTAACTCCACATCTTGGTTGAGCTATGTCGCAGTGTAAGCCCCATATTTAGTCCTAAGATCAATCTCCTTGGGAATAAACGTCTTGACCTCAAGCACTAAGTAGGAGGACCTCAATTAGACAATGACACCTCGTCCTAGACAAATAGTGTCACGATCTCATCATCGAATCCCATATAAAATTTCACCTAGGCGTAATAAATATTGCCCCTCAACTCCACGACCTATGTTAATAAGTCGCGACCTCAAAGAAGGAGTTATAACTCCTGATTAGTAAATGAGTAAGGGTCATTTTAGTAAAGCATTGGCTTTAAACCCTACTTATCTCATAACTTCAAAACTCAATGATCAAAGGTAAAACTCTCAATATAACCTCATATGATCAATTAAGAACATTCTCAAAACACTCACTAAATCTCTCCTCAAGAACCTTAATATAAAACTTCTAAAATCAAGGATTCTTCCAAGAATAACCTACAAACCTAGAAAGATTGTGGTCAGTAAACATCCATGGCCTCTAAACCCAAACCCATGTCTTAACCCAGAAATACATGGATATTAGGGTTTTAAGGAAGGAAGGAGAAGATGAGGACATATTCCTTACCTTGGTAGACCCAAGTTCGACGAACAGTAGTCGATCGTCACCTCTAACACATGTTCTTCGTGTGTGAACCGTGTGTGTCCATGGCATCCTCCCTAATAGCTCCTACTTTCCTTCTAAAAGTCCCACTTTCTCTTTCTAAAATGGGAATTAAGTGTGTTAATGGCTTTGGGAAAGTTGGCAAGTGCTTCTATTTATAGGGTATACTAAGGAACCTAGGGTTTCTCCTCAAGACATCACGTTTACGTAAATACCCCTTTAAAAATGCTTCTAGAACCTCCCAATAAATGTTCTCAATTTATGATCTGATGAGGTCACATCACCCCACCTGTTGAATTCCAGTCAGCCCAGGTCACTACTGGCCATGGCATGTTCCCCTTAGGTTGGAGCCTCTCCCAAATTTCGTGGCCTTCCATCTCCCAGGTCGTGGTTTCTTTCCCTACTTTTGTCTATGGTCGTCACCTACACCCTAGTTATGGCCTTCTGTAACCTTTCGCTACCGTTACGTTCCCAGGTCGTGGCCCTCATTTTCTAATCTCATTTAACGTCGTGGTCGCAGTCTCACAGTATTTTAAGGGTCGTTACATTGTCATTCTTTCTTTTTTAAGGTGAATTACATGTCATTATTTTTACAACTATTTTTGTAGAAGTGAGCTTTTATTGAGGATGAATAAGTAATAAGCATTAAACATATATAATTATTCAAAAGTATACACGTTGTTACGAATTTCCAATTTCAGGGGTAATGTACTAACTACTTTTGCAAATAACACCCCCATTGAAACTGAAATACGATCCATAAGGAATAATTTAAATTAATCACGTGAGTGAATGAACTTACTAAACTATAAAAAAGAAAAGGGTTAATTACAATTTGACCCCTCTAACTTTGATCTCATTTTCACTTCACCACACGTACTTTTAGTTTCTAGGTTTAACCCCCTCAACTTATAAAAACGACCACTTTACCCCCAAACGTAACTGTTTTAATATTTTGGACGAAAAATTGATAATGGGTGGTGCACATGAGAGTATTTTTGTCCAAACACTTGTGCAAATGACCATTTTTTGTGTAGAAACTTAACACAATTATGGTCAGGGGGTAGATTGATGCATTTTTAAAAGTTAAGGGGGTAATTCTAGAAAATGAAAGTACATGTGGTGAAGTGAAAATAAGTGCAAAGTTGAAGAGTCAAAGTGTAATTAACCTAAAATAAATAAAATTAAAAATAAAAAAGAATTTTGGATTTATCCGCATATTAGGTATCCTACTACACAAAAAAAATATAAATGATCAATACAAAACTATGTAGAAAAATAAGACGTGATATTAGTTCAAAATGGAGTAAATTTAAAACCTTAGTTTTTGTTCCTTGGTATTTCAAAGGGTTGTAAATTAGTAAGCAAATGATTTTGTGTGCATATATATATATCAAGATTATAAAAAATACGGGGCGTGATCGAGGCGTGGAGGCCAAGCCTTAAGCCTTAGAAGCCTAGGCGGGCCTTAGGCCTGAAAAGGCGTGAAAAGGCGTTTAGGCCTTCTTAATATATTTTAATATTTTTTAACCATAACAAGGCTATTAAAATACTAAAATTGTACATATCATAAAAATATGTCTGAATATTTGCAAATTAAAATACTATTTGATTATTTTAGATGAGATAATGGTCCGATTTGTAAAAAAAATCTTTAAAAGGTGATATCGTTTCACTAAAGCATTGTTATTTTTAGAAAAAGTGCGCCTTAAGGGTTTTACCAAGAATAAGGCATAAAAATTTTAAGGCGAGGTGTTTCTCCCAAGCCTCAAGCCTTAGCGGATATATATATATATATATATATATAGAGAGAGAGAGAGAGAGAGAGAGATAAGCTCTCATACATATCAAGTAAACATACTTTCTGTCGCGAACTATTTTTATAAATACTAAAAAAATTATTTTTTAGTTGAATTTTTTTTGTGTGGTATTTAAATATTTCAGGTGATCCGTATAAAAACATCAACTCAAAATAACATTTTTAGATAATTTAAAAAAATGATCAAACTTTCGTAGCTTTTAAAGTGCTTTAAAAGCTGAGATTATTTGATATTTTTTTTAAATAGCTTAAAAAGATATTTTGAGCTGATATTTTTTATATGGGTCCCTTAAATATTTAAATGTCGTATAAAAAAATTCAGCTGAAAAATATTTTTTTTACTATTTTAAAAAAATCGGTATATATACTTGGTATGTACCGAAGTCTGTATATATATATATAAACAAAATTCACAAATTTTTTTAGAACCCTGGTATTTTGTAGTAAACAATTATTGGTTAATCCCATTCCCTCTGATGGAGGCTTAGCAATACTATGTATCAATATTTTTTTCTTCTGAAATTACTAAATTATAGCTTTCATTTAAAAATCACCCTTCTTAGTTATATTAGAGATCATATGAGAGAAATTTGTAACAAACCTCCAGTATACACAAAATTTACCAACATACCCTCGATTATTGTAATGAACTTATTTTTTTCAAACTAATATTAGCACAATGTCTATCTAATTACTTTTCTATTTTGTATTTTATTTTTTAATGAGTTGTACATGAATCCTGTGCACCTATGGACTAGCTGGTAAAAAGTAGGTGAACTAGTTAGGATAGGGTTAATTACACTTGAGCCCCCCAAACTTTACCTTCCATTCATTTTACCACCCGAACTTCCAGTTTCAATACATAACCCTTTGAACTTTCAACACGACTTCAAGTTTCCCCTATCGTTAACACCGTTCATTTTTTTAACGGAATAAAAGTTCATGTGCTGATAATGTGCCAATTTAAAAGGGTGTTTTTGGTATATATATATATATATATATACAGTCATGTTCTTGTGAGGACCGGACATGTGTCACCTGGCGATGAGCCCAGAAAAGAGAGAGAGAGAGCGTGTCTATAATTTAGGCGATAATTTCTAGGTGCACCGTTAGGTGTCACATGTCTACTCCGCATTCTTAAAATGCGGATTAGTATGCATAAGCGCATTATTTTATATATATATATATATATATATATATATATATATATATATATATATATATATATATATATATATATATATAATCATGACTATCTATTTCCCGTCATTCTCTCTTTCCCTCTCTCTCACGGATGTCGGACCCCCACCCCCATGGTTGTCAGCCTCTACCCCACGCTGAACCCACCCATGGCTGTCAGCCTCCACCCCATTATTCCCACCCCCTTTCATGTTTTCTCTTTTTTTTTTTTTTTGGGGGGGGGGGGGGGGGAGGGGGGGGGAGGGGGGAGATGTACTACACACAAGGGGTTTGTGTTTGGGGAGGGGTTTATGGTAAGAAGATTGTGTTTGGGGAGGGATTTTTTGTCTGATTTTTGTTTTGGCCGTAGTTTTTGGTTTTGGTTTTCGCGGTGGATTCGCCGGAGATTTTTTTTTCTCAGTTTTTTCCTCTTTTTTGCAGGAGATTTTGGTTTGGGGAGGTATTGAATTTTTTTTTTTTCTTTATAGAGTTTTTTTCATTTTCCCCTGTTTTTTTAGAATACGTTTTTATGTATATTTCAATTTTTTGATATTTTCTGTAAGGTATTTATTATTATTATATATATATATAAAGTCTCCTGTAAGGATTCCTTATGGTGCAGACCCCGGTACATACCATTTTTTTAATGAAACTTCATGGACATGATGTCCACGGTGAGAAGATCGTCTCCAATTTTTTTCGTCAAAAAACTCAATAAAAAACCTTTGAGATAAGGTGATATGTAAAAAAATAGTATAAATATGCATTTTCAACCGTTGAAATGTTAGGTCGTCGCCAGCCGATTTAATGATTGAATTTTTTAATGAAACTTTATCGATATGATCATCTCACTATCGAGATCATATCCATGTAGTTTCATCAAAAAATTCAATTAAAAAGTGGGTGAGATGATCGCGAACATTTCAATGGTCGAAAATGTATATTTATATCATTTTTTTACATATCACCTAATCTCAACGGTTTTTTTATTGAATTTTTTGATGGAAAAAATTAGAGATGATCTTCTCACCATAGAGATTATATCCATGAAGTTTCATAAAAAAATTCATTTTTTTACTATTTTAAAAAATTGGTATGTACCGGGGTCTGCACCATAAGGAGTCCTTACAGGAGAGGGTCTATATATATACACACGCAAATTTCCAAATATTTATGTATTTTTTTGTAATTTCCATATGTTTTTAAAAAATCCAGAATTTTTAACTAGATTTTTAGTATTTTTTATTTTAATTGCAAATCTATTTTATAAATTGCAAATCTTTTTTTTTTCTTTATTGTAAAAAAAAATCCCGATCTCACCCAATTTTTGTTCTTTTTTTATCCCATAATTTTAAAAAAGTTATTCATTTATTTTTGTAATAATCAATTTTTAAAGGTTGAAATGTTTTTTTCAGGACAGCATTTTTTTTTGGAGAAATTGTGTTTTCTCTGGAAATCATTTTTATGTTTTTTTACTAATGTTGGATTTTTTTGCTTAATTTAAAAATATTTTTAGTATTTTTCAATCTTTTTAAGCTTTTTTTTCAAACTTCTAACATATTTTTATTTGTAATTTCCAATTTTTAATTATTTTTCGGTAATTTCCAAATTATATTGTTTTTGTAATTATAAGATTTTTCAATATTTTTTTGCAATTTTTCTTTTTTTAATATTTTATTTTGTCTTGGACCAAAATATCCTCATGTTTATGACATATGTGCCATGCACATGACCAACCTTTCGTTAAAAATTTAACACTGTTAGGGATTGGGATTACTTGAAACGTTTTTGAAAGTTTGGGTGGTTAAGTCCAGATATTTGAAGTTCGGGTGGTAAGTGAGAGGGGAAGTAAAGTTGGGAGGGCGAGTGTAGTTACCTGTTAGTAAGAATAAGTGTGATGTAACTCATGTGACATAATACTGATATATCTTCAAAATAAAAAGAATTGTTCTAGTTAGGGTGGTAATTTAGAAACGACACGAAATCAATTCGAAATTTATATGATATGTTGTGTTCGTGTTTGGTTTTTTTAACATGAAATATTGTCGTCTTCATGTCAAATTATGAGTCATATTATCGTTTCTAACTGTGTCAAACAAGTTTTTTATTCAAATTATCGTGCCTATTTTTCTTCTAATTGAATATCAAATTTAAGAAATCGTATTAGTCGTGTCATGTCATATACGGGTAGTGTTTGTGTCAAGTAAAAAAAATATAAAGTTGTGTCGTATCCATATCCAAAAAACCCTTGTTGAATCGACACGAAACCCGACCCTAAAATACGAATTGCGACTCCTACTTCTAGTCTATACTATAAATCTTAGAAATGTTTGTAACAAATTTTCACTATTCACATAAATTACTATCATACCCTCAACTAACGTAATTAACATTTTTTATTTAAAAATAAAATAATCATAATATCTATTGTTGATTTGTTTTTCGGGGCATATACCAAATAATCCTTCAAACATTTTTTAATACACGTTTAGTCCAAACCTTTTTATTTTGTTACAAAAAGTCTCTCATCACATAAAAACACTAAAAAAAAAAGAGCTTCGGTGAGGATCACTGGAGTTCCGACAGTGAGGGGTGGGGTGTGGGAGAGGTGGGACGGGAATGCCGCTTGCGCGAATCTTTAAAAATAAGAGAATATTGGTTAAATGAATGTTTGAAAGACATTTTAGAAAAAAATAAAAAAAATTAAACTAAATATGTATTAAAAAATATTTGAGAAAAATTTATCTCCGGACGCTGCTATCAAAGAAGAAAAGCAACAAACCCGATTCTCTTTGCTTTTGTAAACACATCATTATTAGGCAGTCATGTCCCACCAAAATATGTTCGTATACACATTGCAGAAAAATGTTTCTTATTATCAAATTGATCATAATAGTTGTACTATTCATGTTTCCAGGCACTCCATTTCTTCTCTTTTTAAGAGTGAAATATTTTTTAATTTTTTTTACTTAATACATTATTAATTTTTTAGTTTAGACTTTAATACAAATTAATCATTTTATTAGACTTGAATAAATTTTTGGGTTATATTAGTTATGGCCCCCGTAAGTTTTGTCCGTTTGGAGATTAACCATCAATTAAAAACTATTGTAGGGTTAAACCCCATTTTGTACTTTTCGCGACATTTTTTGAAAAAAATGTATCACTAAAATATCAAACAAATTCAAAAAGTGTCGTTAAAAGTGAAAAATGGGAGTTAATCCAACAATAGTTTTAGTTGGGGGTTAATCCCAAAATGAACAAAACTAATGGGAGCCAAAACCCAAAAACCCTAAATTTTTCGTCACTAAATGTGAAAATTTCACCACTAAGTGATCTTTGATAGCATTTAGCGACGAAAAATGTACTAAATAGATTTATTAATAGATATTAAAATCTAAAATAAAAAATTAATAATGTATTAAAGTAAAAAAAAAAATCACAATATTTTAGTTCACTTATTTGCAATCGTGTCCCTCAACCACTGGTTGATAAAAAAGGTTAGATACCACTCATAACATTATATGGATACATAAAAGTAATTTCACATTTACAAACTTCATAAATATATTAATAAGTGGCTACATGCATACAATCTTAATATCCAGTTTATAGAACATGTGTTACTAAACACATTCTTCATATGTTGCAAAATCCTTTTCCAGAGACATGGAGGAAATTGATTCGGAAGAAATAGACAAGAAGTTAATGGAGGAAATTTAATTCATGTGGAAGATGAAAATGATAGTAGTACACTAAGGATGTGTGCAACAGGTCAAGTTTTCTATCAAAAAATATGAAA
The DNA here is from genome assembly GCA_949130495.1 of Sambucus nigra. NCBI lineage: Eukaryota > Viridiplantae > Streptophyta > Magnoliopsida > Dipsacales > Adoxaceae > Sambucus > Sambucus nigra. The sequence continues at coordinate 660,923,189 of OX422215.1, read as the reverse complement.
TCTATGTTATATTTAACTTTTGGTAGTGAACATTTTTCTAGGTTGAAGAATGTACAATTAACTAGAGCTTTATTTTTCAGTTTTATTTTTCCTCCTCCCCACATAAGAAAACATTTTTCAAGCAAAATACAAGTCCTAACTACAAAAGTTTTATAAACATATTATGTCTTAAATAGAGAAGAGTCTTACAACACATTAACATTATATTACTAATGGACATCAAAAAGAAAGTCATTACTACACAAGTTCTACAAACATAACATGTCTCAAGTGCAAGAGTCTAACAAAACAAAACAAGAAACATACTATTATAAGTTATTCGTTTTACCTCTTTTAAGTCTGAATCTGAACATTGAATTGAATCTGACTAAATACGTCCATTGACAAGTTCATTCAGACGTAAAAACAAATATATTTTTCAGATTCAAATTTGAAAGTCCAAATCCAGAATTTGGATTCAGACTTTAGACAGAAAAACAAAAGCAGCCTTAATAACGGACAGGATGAGGTTTTAACGGACAGTACTACATGGGAGGTTTTACAAAATATACTTTGTAACATTTAGGACAATGCTTTCTAGGACACTGCAAATGTTCCTTAACAGCTGCAGCCTTTTGGTTGATCTCTTCTTCATTCCAGTCGTTTGCTCTGACAGTGGGCATACGCGTGTAGCCAATTGCCCTTTGGTAAACACGATAACAGTGTCGCGTATCCAAAAGCTCGAGGTTCTTGTGACCATCCAATATCCAGCCCAAGGCATCCATGGACAGAACACAAGACCAGATCACCAAACGCTTGAGTAGGGGAAGCCCTTTACCAATACTCAATGCTATGTAGTCTTCTATTACACCCTGTAGATGGAGATGACGAATATATTTGCAGTTACGACTTATTCGAGGTGCCACTGTAGCATATATACGTACGTTTCTCAATTTCCTCCAACATGGAAATACTGGGATATTCAAGTACTTCCGCGTAACAGGCACCTCATCAGGTACAATTAAATAACGCAACGAGGGCGTACTACAATAAATCCATAAAGAAAAAAATTATACCAAACGCCATACGCCACTATCTTCAATCATGAGTTATATTCGATACATAAATTGGAGCAAAAAAATTAAGTCCTCTTATCATTAAGATACTCTCAGCAAAGCAAAAAGTACGATCAGAGTGAATGCATAAAAGGTTCGGAGTATAAAGTCAAGATCTGCAATACCAACAAAATTCAGCAGAAAGGGTCCCAAGTAAAGGACAACTATGGTATCAGATACTCATAAAGCCTTTAACTTTCTTCCAATTACATTTGAATATAATCAACTGAGCCACAAAAAAGAAAACAATAATTTTCACAGTGACAACCCTTATCTACCAATTCACAACCAAGAATATAAAGTCCTCAGAATCCAACTGAATGTCATCATTGATTTAGTATCCTTAAAATTTTTAAAGAAAAATAAATTATATAATTCACAAGGAAAATTAGTAAAATTACATATTGTGAAAAAAATCCTATGACATGCAAACCTAAAAATCGAGCCTGAACTGCAGTTGAAACCCATAAGTAGTCTGCAAATGTAGTCCGCAGCCTCTCAACATTGCTCATTAAACATACTTAAAGAACATATGTATGATGAAAATACTAAAAAAATGAATTTTCTATGGTGGAGATGATCTCCATAGCCTTCAAAAGTCTTCAAAAAGTTCAATCCGAAAGTGATATGATGATGATCAAAAGTTTGGACAATCGAAAATGCATATATACAACCAATCTGTATTTCACAATTTCAGCCACTAAATGATTAAATATGATCTCCTTAACGAGGTGTGTTGGAGAGAATATAACTGATGGAAATGGATCCCATTTTAGGAAAAAAAAGATTCATTTTATTTTCTTTTGTTATTTTCCTTTATTTTGTTATTTTATTTTGCTTTTATATTTAGAGGTAAGGAGTAGTAATGGTATTTTTGTAATTAGGGCCTTAGCTTAGAGCCTAAGCTACTCATCTCCTTTAAATATCCACTTGTAAGCCTCATTTGGGATAGACTTGAATTTTGAATAGAAAAGAGTCTAAAAGTGTGTTAGATATTTTTAGGAGCCTTTTGACGGGTGGTTTACGTCAAATTGGTATCAGAGCGGGTATCACTCCACATTGGGGTTGGTGTATCGGTGTATTTTTGTTATCAAAATCGTACACTACAATCAATGGCTCCAAGAAGATCCACACAACTATACGGGGAGATTCAAAAGAGAACGGGAGAGTGGGTACAATCACAACAACAAATCTATACCCATTTTCAAAACCCTAATCCTAACCCTAGAAATCCCATCCCACAACCCCTGCCCTACCCCACCCTATACACCAAACCCACCACCATTAAACCCACCACCCCGAAAACCCAAATCTTGAACCCTAATTTCCCCCAAAACCCAAATCCATTCCATAAACCCTTCATTCAAGATCCAAGACAACCCACTTCTAGGTTTTACCTACCATTTTACAATCCAATCCACAATTTACAAACCCTAGCCTCCAACCCTATAAAATTCCTCCTCCACCACCAACCTGAATGCCCCAACCCACCACCCATTTTTCAAACACCAAACATCAAAAAAATTACGTTTTCGCCCCGATTCACCCCCAAGGCTCAATTCAAGAGTGCCAGCGGCTAGTCCAAGATTGGTTGCTCCACCCAATCATTCTTCCTCCCTCAATCCTCCAATCGGGTCAAATCAATGATAAAAACTCCCCTCCCGATCCGGTTGATGGCAAGAAATATAGGAACGACAACATTAGATTGTGTATTGGGGATTTTTTTGACATTTTTGTCGAGGATGTTTGGGTGACTCGCACGTATTTTCTCGAGCTCGAAACATTTGAATTGGGAGATTTCTTCTCAATCTTTAGCAGTGTGGATGATGATTTGGATGAGGTTGGATCGACGGTTATCTCTCTTAGGATTGAGGTGGTGATTTGTGGTGATTCTGTGGATCCATTTTTGGTGACATTTGATATGCGCTCGGTGGATGTTTTTCGCGGCTTAGTGTTAAGGAAGCTCATCACAGGACTCCGAGATCGAGATTTTGTTGGTCGGCCATGTTTGGGTTGTGTTCCTATTCTCCACGGACTTTTTGCAAGCCGGTAAAAGGGGCGTTCCCGAGGACGGCTCTTCTTCCGTTTGGGGAACTCTTTGAGGGGTGCCTTGCTCTCTTCCCGTCCATCTCCTACGCTCGAGGACGAGCTTTTCGAAGCCAGGGAGAGTGATGGAAATAGGGCCTATTTTAGGGTTTAATTAGTCATTTTATTTTCTTTTGTATTTTCTTTTATTTTATTATTTGTATTTTCATTTGTTTTGCTTTAGTATTTAAAGGTAAGGAGTAGTAATGGCATTTTTGTAATTAATGCCTTAGCTTGGAGCCTAAGCTACTCCTCCCTTTAAATACCCATGTAGTCTTCATTTGAAGACATTCCTCCATTTTGAAATATAAGAAATCACTTGATTCTCTCTTTAAAGTTAGGGTTTGGTATTTCCTTCTAGCCTTTGACGTGTAGTTAACGTCAATAACTTACATGATAATGTCTCTAGAGATAGGGATATGGTATCTTCAAACACTATAAAGAATTGAAGGTAGTCTATGATTGTCATTAGAAACCTATATCTACATACACACTAATGAGCTCATCTGTACTTTTTTTTTCGAAAAACATAAAAATAGTGCAACTAAAAACCTATGAAGCACCGACACTCTCCCGGAAGCCACGAGTCAGCTTTGACACGAGTTCGACACGCGACACGCTCCGACACGTTGGGACATGTTTGGACACGTTGCCGACACTTTGGGACACGTTGGCCGACACGATGGGACACGTAAAAAGGACACTTTTTTTATTTTCTTATTTTTTTTAAATTTTTTTTTTCTTGTGTGATTATGATCCTACCTTTTTTATAATTTTTAATGTTAAAGTGTGTTTGAATTTTGTTTTATATGGTCCATTTTCTTAATTTCATATTAAGAATGCTCTAATAATGTATTTTTTGGAAAAAAATATGTTTTATTTCATTAATATATATATTTAAATATATATTATATATTTTAACATATATTATATATTATACGTATCCTAGCGTGTCGTATCCTAGTTTTTGGAAAAATCACGTGTCGTGTGTCGTGTCAAAACACGTATTACGTGTCGAGTCCGTGCTTCATAGCTAAAAACTAATCTGTAAAATGTAGGACAAATATACTATTCTTTGCTGTTTTAATTCTCTGCGGGTCCAGTTACCCAAAAAAAGATATAAAATATTATTATAATTATTGTAGACTAAACAACCCATTCAATAATATTCCCGCTACCATTAACTGATGTATATAAGGAACATCCTACATGGGCTCAACAGTAATGAAGACATCAAGTGCTGACATCTGAGCACTAATCCGATGGCAAAAACACAAAAACGGCAATGCAAAATTATTGTGTTACTTTTAAAGACATTTTTATCATTCAATACTAATTGTTTTTCAAATGTAAATATATCACGTTACTCGCCTCCGAAGGAGAACATGTTTACATGTGGTCCCACTAAATTCAGAGTGCGTATCAAACTAAAATCCAGGTAAAAAGTTGGCCAAAAATTATTTCCAACAATTATATGAATCAATTGGACCTTTTTATATGTAGTAATGTGAGAGTACAAATTCAAAGCTTCTCTACTTTGTTACATAGATACAATAATACATGCAAACTGCTCAGAAATTTAACCGTAACCTTTTAAATCTAGGTTATGTTAACCTTCCGTTTATAGACTTGACAAAGTATAATAACTGCATTCTACTTGGCAAAATTTTCCCAAAGTACAATAACTGCATTCTAAAAATCCTACTTTGCAAAATTTGTCCAATAAATAACTGCTATATCACATAAAATACAAATTAGTTAAAAAAAAATGCCGCGTGTATATATATATATATATATACAGTGGTGGATCCAGGATTTTTGGCCAACCAGGGCCAAATTTTCGAGTGGTGCCGGGGGTTCGGGGGCGGGAGCCCCCGAGACGATTTTTTTTTGGGTTATTTCGAGTTTTATACAAATTATATGTTTCGAGTTTTTTTTTGGCATATATGTTTGGGACACAAATTACAGAAATTTGACAAGAGGCGGATTACAGAAATAAGGGTATATGTTTGGTGGGACTACAAAAAATCAACTTAAGGTTAAAAAAAATACCTGATGGTGATGAGTTAGTGGCTCCAGCTAGCATACACAAAAATCATACATACAAAAATCATACACAAAAATCAGCTTAAGGTTAAATAAATACCTTAAGGTTAAAAAAATTACAATTTTACACCTTCAGTTTTGAATATAATTAGAGTTATACCTTAAAGTTTGAAATTTTAGCAAAAAACCTTATATATATAAAAAAATAAAAAATAAAAAAAAAATTCAATAATTGAACCGGGGCCAAGGCCCCCCTTGGTCCCCATGTGCATCCGCCCCTATATATATATATATATATATATATATATAATGTTTATATTTTGCAATTTCATACGTGGGTTTTAGATTTGAAGTGTATAATTTTGAGATGTTCCGATGTAGATTTCATATTTTGCATTTTACTGCATTCTCTCTCATTTCTGTTTAGGGATTTCAATTGAAGGTTTCTATTAATTCTATTTCATCTTCATTCTATTCTGTTTGGAAGACTCTATTTATTTTACTGCAATTTTCACATGTACTGACTTGACTGGGTATTCATGGGTGATGAAGAGAAGGGAGGTTAAGTTTGGAAGGATTCGTTGATTTGGGGTGTCATTTAATGGTTGTGGTGTCTTTCATAAGCGAAACTTGGTGGTGGTGGTTGTCATGGGGGGTGGTGGAGTGGCGGTGGAGTCCGTTAGTTGGTGGCAGTAGGTTAGTGTTGGTTGTGGTGGCTTGGTGTTAGTATGATGATGGATAATGATGGTGTCTGTTAGTTGGCAGCGGTAGTGGTGATGATGTGTAAGAGTTATTTGTTTTTTTATTTTTATTTTTAAACGTGGTAATTTTTTTTCGTATTTTGGTGTTAATTATTAGCCACGTATCATTTATTTACTCGGCAAAATAATAATTGTTTTTAGTTTTTCTTTTACCTTTAATACATTCATAATTACCCCGTTAGTTTGTTACCTTCTTTTTCAAAAAATTTGAGTTTAGCACCTTTTCCGTTAACGGTTATGTGCCTCGCACATGACCTGTGGATTAAAAAATGCTCCCCCCCCCCACCCATCTCCATTAACACCATCCCCAAACCTCCATGGATTTAGAATGTTCAAAAAAACATGCATACATATCAGTGTTCTAAAAGGCGAGCCTAGGCTTGAGGTTTGGGAGAAACGCCCCGCCTTAAGCCTTTTACGCCTTATTCTTGGTAAAAGCCTTAAGGCGCACTTTTTTTTAAAACATAAATTCTTTAGTGAAACGAGATCGCCTTTTAAAGACTTTTTTTACAAACCGGACCAATAGCTTGTCCAAAACAATCAAATAGTATTTTAATTTGCAAATATTCAGACATATTTTTAAGGTATGTACAATTTTAGTATATTTAGTATGGTTAAAAAATATTTAAATATATTAAAAAGCCCTAAACGCCTTTTCACGACTTTTTACACCTAAGGTCCGCCCAGGCTTCTAAGGCTTAAGGCTTGGCCTCTACGCCTCGATCACGCCCCGCGTTTTTAGAACCTTGATACATATAGAGAGAGAGACACCAAATTGAATTTCAACCTCCATGGATTTGGAATTTTCAAAAAATATACATACATACTTAGACTTGAAAACAAATCCCTAATTGAAAAACTTATACACACACACACACACATATATATATATATATATATATATATATATATATATATATATATATGTATAGGGGGGAGAGAGTGGAATAGAGAGGAGGGGGTTGAGTCCCCGGGCTTAGGAGGCGGGGGCAGAGGCAGGGGCAGGGGCTTGTTGGGGTTAGGAGAAGAAGGGTTGCCAAGGAGGGAGTGGGTGACCGGGGGGCGGGGAGCTGGGGTTGGTTTTCAAATGTGCTTTTTTTTTTTGCTTTTACTTTTTCTTATATTTCTTATTTTCTTTTTTGGTATTTCTCATTTTTTTTTTTAAATTCACGGATCATGTGCTAGGCAAATGACCGTTAACTTTAACACCTTTCTAACCAAAAAGGCATCTGACTAAAGTCATTAAAAAAGGTATCAGACTCAAAACCGGGATAATTAATGACGTATAGGAAAAAAAACTTCTTTTTAAGTAGGGTGTCAAATAGGATGCCTCATCAGCATTTTGTCATCTCTTTTAGCAGATGTTAGCTGACATTTAGCTATTAAGAAAGACTATGGTTAAGATTGCAACAATTAAACATTTGGTGTGGAATTTAAAATGATCCTAATTCTCGGAGTTAAAATATGCATTTTTCAGAAAAGAAAAATAATAACTACAAGAAAAGATTTCGCAAGATCCAAATCCTCCTGTTGCATTAGATCAACAGTAAAACGCAAGAGAACCCTTGAACTATTCAGTCAATTGCAAATTACCCCTGACCCATCAGAAAACCCCAACAGCTAATTTTGACGAATTACTATCAGAATATATTTGTAATTGACTAGTTTCATGAATTTCTTGCACTTTATCTTAAGTAAATAAATGCTTAGGTGTTCACCTAAAGTATGATGGGCATAGTAAGAACAAACAAAATTTGTACCTTTCAATTGGGTAAGGAAAGAGGCAAATTACCTTTGTAAACCATTGTTTATGTAATGGATTGGAACTCCATCACATACTCCAAGTACTTGAAGCAACAAACACACTATAATAATTTCACTTTTCAAGTAAGAATTGCAATTCAATGGTGCATAACAGAAGAAAAGCAAAGAATGAATAAGACTATTTCTGACCCCACCCTAAGAATTATCCCAAGTGGAAAACAAATTTCTGGCATATCATGGGAAATATACACCAGCTGAATCAATTAGACAAAGAAAATGTCAAAACGATCCAATTCTGCCACATTTTTCAAAAAAAAAAAGAACACCTCCAAAAAAATTCCCAAATCGATACATAATATGAAAAGTTATCCCTAATCGATCCACAAATTAAGATTGGTTCAGAAAATCTGATTCTCCTAGAAGCGGACCTCGCTAGAGGCACTTGATCAAACTAATCTTAATTGTGGATCGATTTAGAAAATCTTTTTGGAGGTAATTTTTTTTTTGGGTAAAAACATGTTGAAGGATCGTTTTAACATTAGCCAGGGTCTTATATCCTTTGAGTGGTAGCTCGTTTCCATTTCAAGATAGACGAATCACAAGTTGGTTATCTCAAAATTAGATGGGCCAGATCTCTTACATTCTTTTCTGGTTCCAATAGAATTCTGTAACGTAGTTACCACACAAAAAGCAAAGTAAAGAAACATACACATTCCAAATTGTAGATGCAAACACAATATATTTGTATACGACATGGTACCTATCACCGATGATTCGATAAACCCAATCCCGGAGAACAGTCTTGGGGAGATATAGTTTAGACCAGCAGCTGATAGGGCGACGATCGAGCACGATCATAAGGCAACTGAAGTACCTTGAACGATGATCAAGTTTCTCGAAGGAATCAATGGGGCGCAGATCAAGGACATTATTAGGAGGGAATAATGCATCCAATAGTGCTGCTAACCATGAACGACACAGTAAGGGGACGCGGAACAACATTTCCTTCCACGTCAACCGTTGCACGATATTCACAAGTAAGTCGTGATTCATCTCATTCCACCTTCTCAAATTATTATTAATGGTTCTCCGTTGCTTCCTCATCTTAGCTTTGCTGCAACAACCTAAACAGAACAAATGGAGAAAATTAATTGATTTGTTTCTTTCGATTGCTGTTTTCTTTACCAGGTGATGTCTTGCAACACATCCTAAGAGGTCGTTAGACTCAAGTTTTGGGAAAGAAAATTGCATTTGGGGGTGGTAATCAAGCCAGGCATATTATGCTTCAATGTTGTCAGTCTTGGCTTGAATAGTGTAGAGGGGTGCTCAACTATGAAGCACAGATATGGTTACGAGTGTCCTGCCTTACATGACATGGACCAAGTGTCGAGATCTTTAGAGAATGTTCGTATATAGGCAGTGGAAGTGATGATTGACTTGGCAACAAGTAGGAAATGCTTATTTCCTTTTTTGTTTTCTGTTTCTGTAGTGGATGTATTGTCCACAGTCATTTGTATTGTCTATTTATTAATTTAATAAGCTCATGTTTCTACCTAAAAAAACAATTATAATTGGATTGAATGTGCTTTCTTCAAAATATATCAGTTATACTAAAAAAGCATTTTTACAAGATGCAGTGCATTCACATCCTTTTTTTAGTTGTACAACATAGATATCATGTTTAATTGCAAAAACACATGAATATACTTCAAAAGGGCATTGTCTTAACTTTTCTCTTATTGTATAATTACTCTTTACTTTGGGTTTTCATTTTGTAACATGATGCCCAAAATTTTTATCACTTTGAACAGTTTTGGGAAAGCTCGAGGGACAGGGTTAAGACATCATCGCTAAGGCAGGTTAACAAGGGGACTTTCTCAAGGCTTTCATGTCTTCAACCGTCGGTGACAAGGAACGAATGTTGGGGTGAGTCATATTTGGGGTAGATCTACTGATGGTTTCGCTTCTTGGGTATAGAGGCCCCAGATCTGAGACGCTCTCTCACATTAGGAGCGAATCGACCCAATACCAATTTAATGTAAATGAACCGGAAATTAACACATAATAGAAGGAACTCATATCAAAATTCTCTCTATCATCTCTTTAAAAATGAGGGGTCCTTCCCAATGAGGGAGTCACTCTGATGTGAATTGTATTTTGGCATTTCGCTTGGTGCAGAAAATATTTTTAAGCTATAATTCTATCTTTATGTATTTGATTGTAGAGATTGAAAAGAAGTTATTATAATGAGAAATGTAGTGTAAATACCTCTAGTATCTATAAAGCTAAGCCGACTTAAGCTTAAGCTTGCCAAAGCATCTTCCGATGATATTCCTCGCTTGAGAATGCTTCATATTGAAAAACTCCTCCTAATTTTTGGGGTTGATAGTCATTACTCCACCCATTCAAGTGATACCGTTGACCTCGAAACGGAGCAAGGAATCTCATACCATTCGGAAATCTAGCACCAATAAGGTAGTGGAAACCTATAATCATAGGAAAGATTAGTTGATAATACCCTTTGGATTTTTTTATTAATGCAATTAATTTATAAACATACCCTTCGGAGTTTTCAACCCATTTGAGCGATTGATTGCATCCCTAAGTATTCACGAGTCTACTGCAGATCCCTCCCATACATAATTAATTTGCATATCATGAGACCAAGCTCACAAGACATTTGTTTCAACATCATGCTTCCTTGAACGATATCTTGGTTAATCAACTCCTCCCATATATCAATGTTTAAAAAGGCGCGAGGCGAGGTGAGGCGTTTTGGCTTCAGCGAGGCGAGGTGGGGCGTTTTGGTTTCAGCGAGGCGTAAGCCTCACCAAAAAAAAGCGCAAAATAATATTAAAAAAATACTAATAAACCCAAAAAAAATAATGTAATAAAGAAATATAAAATAAAACTCCAAAAAAAACATCTTTGAGGACTTTCTCACATAGTTAAATATTTTTTTATTCCCCCGAGATGACTCTTTTACATATTTTTAATTTTATAATATGACAATAAATTAATCAATGCAAAATCAAATTGACCAAATCATTTTTTAGTTTCATTCACATTGATTATTTTATAATATGACAATAAATTAATCAATGCAAAATCAAATTGACAAAATCAGTTTTTTAAGTTTTATTCACATATTGGTTATTGTTTAAAAAATTCTTTCAAGTTACAATAGTAAATAATATAAGTTAAGTGCAATTTTAAAACAAAAAAAGAAAAAAATAGTAAGAGTTAGTAGATTAAAACAATATTTTTTTTAAGTTAGGTGCAATTTTAGAAAAATGAAAGAACTTTAATCTTTAAAAAAACAAACTTCGTGATGGAAGAAGAAAAAGAGTTTTTTTTTTCCTCACGCCTCAGCAAAAAGGCGTGAGGCGCATCAAGGAGTAAGCCTCAAATTCAACCCTGAGACTTAAGCCTCGAGACCTCAATCGCCTTTTTAAACATGGCCAAATATAAGTTCAATCTAATGCCCTTAACCAATTCTACAAAAATTAACGGACTTGCAAGTTTCATTCCCGCAAATATCATAACTTATAAATTAAACTGAATTAGATTTTAAAAATAAATCGTGTTTATATACCTTGAACCATTTCCACCTAGAATCATCCGAGGCCTCAGACAATGATGGAGCCACGAATTTATTTTGGGTGGGGCACAAACCATTGACGGGGGTTCGGGGGTAGTAGCCCCCAGAAAAAAAAATTGGGTTATTTTTACATTTTACAAATATTTAATTGATAATTTGCATTTTAGGGTTATTTTTATGTTTTACAAAATTTTAGGGTTATTTTTACGTTTTACATTTAACGTGTTACCCACAAATTATTTCTTAAATATATGTTGAGAGTGACTAATAAATTCTCCACGAAATATATAAGAACTTTAGTCGATTGTTGAAAATTTACGTGGGCACTTCACCTAGTTTCCAAAATATTTAGGGGTAAAAAATTAATTTTCAAAATTTGGGGTGGGGCACTCGCCCACCCCAACCTCCATATAGCTCCGCCCCTGGCCTCAGATACTGCGACTGTTGTGTTAAGCCCAATTGGCTTTACAACAATATAACTCCTCGTAACACCTTATTGAAAGACCTACTAATGATCTCGCCCGAATGTTTAAATTCTCTAATGCATGCTCAATTCTTAGTATGGTAAGCAAGCATGAATAAGAAAACTGCGACGACCATCTCTTCAACTTTTAAATTTCTCATGTCCATTAACATACCATGGGTACGAAGCATATAACAAAGGTTGGCAAAAGTATGTCAATCCATCCGAAGATTATAAATGCAAGCTTTATCACTCGCATACATCCTAGCATGCATGTCTAGTAAACGACTAACTCTCCTACCAAATACGTCGCTATTTCTTTTACGATATACCCACGCATGAACATATATCAAAATGTAAACATCCCTACAACATTAATTATACTTGTAATAGTCTCACAAGAACTTGCGATCTTTCTCTTCCTTTCAGACACTACATGGTCCATATCTACATAAGCATATTGAGAAGGCACATTAGGCACACAACAAATCATTGCTGTCTAAATCCAAACATCCCAACAAAATGTTGTTTGAGATTCAATTAAAGCCTTTGATACAGCATAATTCATAATATTTGATATGCATATTCTACTTTTGTACTATTTGATGTAAAGACTAAAAAAGTAAACATGTATATATCAAAATACACAAAGAAAAACCTTAGATTCATGAATATAGCTCGATGATATAACGAATTGGATTGCAAATCTATTTAACATTGTAAAAGAGAATGAATGAGAAAAAAAAAATCAAAATACGTAGCATGAATTGATTGTTATATTATATAAAATAAATAGATATCAGATTTATATACACACAGACATACATAATAGAGTGAGATATCAGTTTCACATTTGCTCAATGGTAAATCAAATAAAATTAGGACTCGATTGAATCCAATTAGGTTTTATGCATACATGTGTGTGTGTGTGTATATATATATATATATAAGAGAGAGAGATTATCTTACCGAAAGATGAATTAGGTCTCGATTGATGAACATAGGGTGTCGGCCCAAACTGATTTTGAGCAATGCTAGGGCAAAAACATAGGGTGTCGGCACTGTTTTGTGGGTCAAGGGGGAGGCCGACCACCTTGTATGGGTTCCGGGGTTGCATGGCGCGAGGGTGGGGCTAGAGTTTGGGGTGGGGCCGACAGAAAGGGGGGGGACTTTTGGGGGGTTTTACAGTTGGCTTGGGTTTGGGTCGGGTCGGGTGTTGAAGGGTTCGAAATAGGGGTGGCAATGTCGTGTCATTTTCGGGTCGTGATGATTTTGATTTTATTATAAGTTTTAGGTAATCTTAAATCTATACAAGCTAATCGTGTCATGTTCGGGTCATGTTCGGGTCATTACCATAAACGGATTATCGTGTCAAAAATTGTCACCCTAGTTCGAAAGTGGTGAGGTAACTTTTTTCTTGTCGGAGAGAGGTTGAAACATTGGGGTGATTAGCATTGGGGTTAGAATTTTGAGTGGTGGTGATGGGAATTTATTGTTATTTTTTTTTTATTTTTTTTTTTTATATTTATTTTCTATTTTTAGTTTTTTTAGGTATTTTCTTTCCTTCTAATTAGTTTTCAATCATGTTTGGGACTAATTAGACGTTTTTTTATTTTTAGTTGGTCCGTTTAGTCATTTTGGCTAATTACTTTATTAGTAAGTAATCATTCCTGTTGATATCAAATTTAGTCTGCTGATATGGGCAAATCACATGAAGACACGTGTCAATTTACATGGTAAATATGAATACTCCAGACGAACGAATCAAAACCACCGAGCAACTCAAAGCTCTCCGAGCAACTAATGAGCTCCGAGCAACTCAAGTGTGACAATCAACTCAAGCTCTCCGAGTAACTCAAGCGTGTCGAGCAGCTTAAGCGGTCCGAGCCGCTTAAGCGGTCCGAGCTACATAAGTGTACAGCGTATCCAAATCAAGAGAATCCAGGATATAATTGCGCATTAAATGCTCATTAATATAGTACAGATGTACATGTCTACTGGGTAACAGCGCGTTGTCCTTTCATTTGTACAGCCTCAAGGCTATAAATACATTGTAACCTCCTCATTAGCAGGGGACTCGGAAATTCTTGGTAAACCCATTACCGAGAATTCTGTAAACAGCCAGCAATAACAAATACAGTGGATGTAGGCCATTCTTACAACGCTGAACCACTTTAAAAATCTTTTGTCTTATATTTATATATTCATTTTTATCTGTGATTAAATAATTAGATCAAATCTAGTTTTTTACATCAACAGATTGGCACCGTCTGTGGGAATCTACTGTAATTATCGTTTTTCACCAAAACAATTCATCACCAATGGCTGATAATCCTGAATCCAGCAATTGAAACGCTGAAAACCCCCCAAATCCATCTGTTCCCCCAAATGTTCAAGATCTGGCTGTTATAATGGCTAATCTAGCTCAAGGCCAGACAGTCATGCAAGAAACTATGCGGCAACTCATACAAACTGTCCAAGGGGGAGTATCTACTCATTCAGGACAACGAAGCGTTCAAAGAAACACCCGTTTACCTTCTTCGCGTACTAGGCGAACGTTATCCCCAAAGGAATCTCGATCCAGACGTACCGATTCATATAGCACTGAGAGATCTAATGATTTTTCTTTCCAACCTGGTCTAACTTCATCAGTACGAGCTACAGATTCTCAACAAACCATCACTCTCTCTCCAAAAAGGACTAGTGCATTGGAGAGGTTAAGCAGGGTCTCTCCTTTTGATCGTTTGGGCCCTAGGAGGAATAGAAGTCCTCCTAGGATTGTGTCGAGGAACTTTTAACAACCATCCGATCTAAGGGAGGGTTCTGCCCAATCACGACCAACTGCTCGTAATAAAAGATCACAGGAAGCAAATTCAACACGATCAGTTGCTCGAACCAACAGGCCCAAGGAGGGAAATAGTGCATGGAAAGGCTCTATTCAAAGGTTGGAAAATATACTAGGGGAAATGGCTAAGGCCAAGAATCCTCTACAAAGAACTTTTGTCCAAGGGACACCTTTTATCCAGGCAATTGTGGATTTTTCCACACCATCAAAGTTCAAAGCACCTGTTGTGACTCCTAAATATGATGGAAAAACTGACCACGTCCTTCATATAGAACAATATCAAGCTGCTGCCGATATCTATGCCGTGCCAGATGAGATGAGATGCAGGGCATTTTCGGGAACTCTTATCGGATCTGCTCAAATATGGTACAACAATCTTCCTCGGGGGAAGATTTCAACTTTCTTTCAACTGGTCGAGCTCTTTATTGGAAATTTCTGTTTTGGAGCAAAACCAGTTAAACGAGTAGCACACTTGTTAAGTGTTAGACAAAAAGCAGGTGAGAGCACCAGGGATTATATAACTCGTTTCAATAACGAGAAACTCGAGTAATTGATTACGAGGAAAAGACAGCAATTACTGCTCTGATGAGCGGACTGTTGCCAGATAAATTGGACTACACTCTAGCCAAAGATCCGCCTAGAACCATGGCAGAACTAATGGCAAAGGCAGCGAAGATTATGAACGTCGAGGAGGCTATGGCTGCGAAGAAGAATATGGATATCAAAGAGACCAAGGTGGAGGTTGATAAGGCTGAAAAGAAAGAGCATAAGAACAATGGTGGTAACAAGCAATCAAAAGCAAAGCTAGCATGGGAACTGTTGAAAAAATTTGGAAATTATACTCCTTTGAAAGTAGACATAAACCACGTTCTGGAATAAATCAAGAACTGCGAGGAGCTAAACTGGCCAGAGAAAATAAAGACAGATCCTGACAAGAGGAATAAGACCAAATATTGCGAGTTCCATAAAGACCATGGTCACATGACCAAAAATTGCATAGCTCTTTAGAATGAAATTGAAGCAATCATCAGACGAGGAAAGCTGGCCAAGTATGTTGATCGTCAAAATGATGGAAAGAGCAATGACCGAGCAAGACAAAGGTCTATATCTCCTCGTCGAGCAAAAGAAGATAAGAAGAGAAGTCACGAAGAGGATCCGGATGATGACCAAGACGACCCCGATCTCCCCAAAAGACCAAAACAGCCAGAACGTGAGGTATTTTTTATCCATTTTGGATCATTTGAATGTAATGTCATTACAGGTGGAGATGCAGGAGGCGGAGATATGACTGCTGAGAGAAAAGCCTACCTCAATGAGGCTCAGGCTTGCTCGTATATTCAGCGGATAAATCTGGCTGAAGATGATCGCCTGAGGAAGGTGAATAAGGATAAGCTAGTCATTGGTTTCTCTAAGAACGACTTGGCAAGTGTATTATGTCCTCATGATGATCCATTGGTGATCAAGATGAGAATGAGGGAAGTGGTGATTTCACGAGTACTGGTGGATAATGGTAGATCGGCAGATATCATGTTCTATCTGTGCTTTGACAGTTTAAATCTAAAGCTAGCCCAGTTGGAGCCATATCATAGGCCCCTCCTTGGTTTTACTGGCGAGAAGGTTTTTCCACTTGGGACGATCAAGTTGGATATGCTTATCGGTACATGGCCTGCTTGTCGAACAGAAAGAGTACGCTTTTTTGTAATGGATAAAAACGTCCAATCAGCTTACAACATCATCATGGGAAGAGTAGGTCTGAAGAAATTGAAGCGGTACCATCTACTGTGCATGAATGTCTAAAATTCCCAACCAGTTTTGGGGTGGGAGTTGTGAAAGGCGACCAGAAAGTAGCTCGTGAATGCTACTATTCATCTGCCGAGCAGGAAGAGCATGAAGAATTTAGAAAAAATACTACTACCTACCAAATAGAAGATACGGAGATTGAAATATTAGACCCTAGAGATGAGTCCCAACTCGTGAAAGGGCAGGTTGTGGAGGCTACTGAGAATGTTATTCTGGACGACGAGTATCCAGAATGAACAACTCAAATTGGTGCATCCTTGGATGAATCAATAAAACAAGAATTGATAGCATTCCTAAGGCGAAGAAAGCAGACTTTTGCGTGGAGTCATGAAGACATGCCAGGAATATATCCGAATTTCTTGTGTCACGAGCTTAATGTGAACAAGGAAATCAAGCCAATAAAGCAGCGAAGAAGAGTGTTCAGCCCTGAGAAAAATCAAGCTATACAGGAGGAAGTAGAAAAGCTGCAAAAGGCCTCTTTCATTGAGAATGTTAAATATCCTGACTGGCTAGCAAATGTGGTAATGGTAAAGAAGAAAAATAACAAGTGGAGGATGTGTGTAGACTTTACCGACCTTAACAGGGCATGCCCAAAGGATCATTTTCCTTTGCCCCGAATTGATCAATTGGTGGATGCTACCTCGGGGCACGAACTATTAAGTTTCATGGATGCTTATTCTGGTTATAACCAGATTAAAATGAAGCCTGAAGATAGGGAGAGTACCTCATTTATTACCCCAATGGGAACATATTGTTATAATGTTATGCCTTTTGGACTTAAAAATACAGGTGCTACCTATCAGCGGTTGATGAACAAGGTGTTTGCAGAGCAAATCGGTCATAACATGCGGGTTTATGTTGACGATATGCTAACGAAGAGCAAGAAAGTTGTTGATCATCTAGTTGACTTAGGCCAGACCTTTGATCAACTAGAGGAATATCAAATGAAGCTGAATCCCACCAAGTGCATATTCGGAGTACGAGAAGGCATGTTTCTCAGATATATCGTAAATCAACAAGGAATTGAGGTGAACCCTAAAAAGATTAAGGCTCTATTGGAGCTACGATCCCAACGAAGAAGAAGGAAGTACAAAGCCTCACAGGGCGAGTTCTTAACAGATTTGTGTCACGAGCAACTGATCGATGCCTCCTATTCTTCAAAACACTCTGAAAGACTTGTGAGTGGAACGACGAATGTGAGAAGGCGTTTCAAGAATTGAAGAAATACCTGGGAGCACCTCCATTGTTATCCAGGACAGTGATGGGAGAAAGACTATACTTGTATCTGGCAGTCTCAAAAAACGCAGTAAGCTCGACGCTGATAAGAGTGGAGGATGGAGTGCAAAAACCAATCTATTACACTAGCAAGGCATTCCGAGGAGCAGAGATCAGATATCCAAGGCTGGAAAAGTTAGCACTGGCATTGATCGAAGCAAGTAGAAGAATGAGGCCATACTTCCAAGCTCATACTATAGTTGTGTATACAGACATGCCATTAAGGCAAGCTCTGCACAAACCAAAAAATCAGGAAGATTGATGTATTGGGCTGTAGAATTGGGTGAATACGATATAATTTATGAGCCTAGGTCGTCACTTAAAGGGCAAGCAGTGGCAGATTTTATCGCAGAATTCACCTATCCAGATACCTCCGAAGAGCAGAAGTTGAATACCGACCAGCCTGTGGATGTTATGGGATCATCAAACTTAAACTCCGACCAACCTCAGTCGGTAGAAGAGCAAGAGAAGATGGTCGATGAGCAGCAAGAAGTGCTGGAGGAGGATATAAGGAAGCATCAAATATTCCACCGAGGAACTCTGTCTGACCAAGAGTTTGATAATGAGATACCTGTGTGGAATTTGTATGTAAATGGTTCTTCGTGCACTACAGGCAGTAGAGCACGGATTGTTTTAAACAGCCCAGATGAGATCGATGTGGAATATGCTCTGCGCTTTCAATTTAAAGTTTCTAATAATGAAGTTGAATATGAAGCGATGATTGTTGGTCTTAGTTTGGCAAAAACCATGAAGGCTGAGCAGGTCATCGTATTCAGTGACTCACAATTGATCATAAATCAAATGCTGGGGGTATATGCAGCCAAAGGAGAATTAATGATCAAGTATCATACAAAAGCAATGGAGATTGTATCAAGCCTAATCGCAGTACAGTTAATTAGAATACCAAGATTGGAGAATGCAATAGCAGATGCCTTAGCTCGGTTAGCTTCAGCAACACGCACTGAGCTAAGAAGAACAATCCCAATAGAAGTCTTGGCTAGTCGGAGCATAGACGAAGATCTGATGATGAATTTTATTACCCTTAATTTAGAACCATCTTGGATGGATCCCATCAGGGCATATATTTAAGAAGGGGTTTTGCCAACTGATAAACTCATAGCCTAGAAACTGAAGTTTAAAGCTGCTCGTTAAGTATTGACTAATGGTATTTTATATAGACAAGGAATTATAGCAGGTTTGCAAAAGATGTGTGCATCCCTCCGAGGTGAAAGATTTGATTGAAGAAGTCCATGAAGGGTCATGTGGAGCCCATGTAGCAGGTCGGACGCTTTTGCAAAGAATAATGACGCAGGGATATTATTGGTCAACGATGAGGGCTGATTGTATAGCCTATGCCAAAAAATGTGATAAATGCCAACGCTTCTCTTCTATCCGAAGAACTCCCTAAGCATTATTAACGCCCATTACTTCCCCTTGGTCATTTGCCATGTGGGGAATAGACTTGGTCGGGCCACTTCCAACAACCAGGGGAAGATTTAAATACCTTGTGGTCCCTGTGGATTACTTTACTAAGTGGGTGGAAGCTGAGCCTCTTATTGATATGACATATGACAAGGTGCATCAATTTATTTGGAAGAATATCATTTGTAGATATGGTTTTCCCCATGCATTCATTACTGATCATGAAACCCAATTTGACAATGAGGACTTTGTTGCGTATTGTCATCAGTCAAACATATTGAAAACCCACTCTGCACCAGGCCATCCCCAAAGCAATGGAAAAACAGAGGTGACAAACAGAACGCTGCTGAATGGTTTGAAAAAATGATTGGACGATGCAAAGAAAAATTGGATTAACGGGTTACATTCTGTGTTGTGGCCTTATCGTACAACACCACGAGCAGCAACAAGAGAATCTTCATACATGCTAGCATTTGAAAGTGAACTCATCATACCAGCTGAATTGGGTTTGCCCACGCACAGAATACTGAATTTCAATTCTCCTATCAGTGACTTGATGAGAAGATTAGACTTGGATATGCTAGAGGAAGTTAGAGAAGAAGCAGCAATCAGGAATGCTGCATACCAACAACGAACAGCTCTGTTCTACAACAAGAGAGTAAAGAAGTGTGATTTGAAAGAAGGGGACTATGTGCTAAAGAAAGTAATTCAAAAGCACAACAAACTGGAAGCTAACTGGCATGGACCCTATAGAGTAACAGAAGTTGTTCGACCGGGGTCATATAGGATTGAAACCTTAGAAGGAGAAGAGTTTAAGAATGCATGGAACACAGAGCATCTGCGCAAATATTATCAGTAGTTAAAATCTCTATGTAATGCAGTTTTCTTCAATATGAATAAAGTTTTGGATGTTTTACCCAATTCTCTCCTTTTGTTGAAATTTTTCGGAGTACTAGTGATATACACTACGCATCAAGTCCAGGTAAAAAATCCACCGACTCCGGTTGGTCGGGAATAAAAATCCACCAATTTCGGTTGGTCGGGAATAAAAATCCACCAACTCCGATTGGTCGGGAATTAAAATCCACTAACTCCGGCTGGTCGGGAATTAAAATCCAGCAACTCCGGTTGGTCGGGAATAAAAATACACCAACTCCGGTTGGTCGGGAATAAAAATCCACCAACTCCGGTTGGTCAGGAATAAAAATCCACCAACTCCGGTTGGTCAGGAATTCAAATCCACCAACTCTGGTTGGTCGGGAACAAAAATCCACCGACTCCGGTTGGTCGGTAAGCCAATTTCAATCAACTCCGGTTGTTTAAATTAAGCAATACCATGGAATGTAAGTTGTTCTATTGCTTAGTATTAAAAAAAATCACTACAATGAGATAAGTCTGTCATAAACATATATATACTTACCAACCAACAAGCAAAGACATTCTGCAAATTACTTAGAAGAAAATGAAATGACAAAAGACCAAAACTTTTCATTCAAATCGAGAAAGATTACATATGCTAAAAAAAGAAAAAGGATTACATAAAAATCCTATTCTACTGGTTTCTTTCCCTCTGCCTTTGAAACAGGTTCTACTCCAGCAGGAGGATCATCTAAAGCATAAGAGGAATTTATGAAGTTCAGATCTCGAAGCATCCTGACATTCATCACAGATGGCCGATCAAGCAAGTGCTCTGGGCGAGATATCTCAAAATTAGAATGAAGACTGTAGTCGTCGAGATACTTGGAGATTAAGCACTGAGGAATTTCACGAGCAGGAATCCAACTCATATCAAGTTTAAAAGGTGGAACGGGCAACTCGAGCAATCCAGGGTCATAGTAATCCCATAGATAATGGCCCTGCTCCAACTTTAACACCCCCAGTGCATTCAGCCATCCTTGCTTGTAACCCTCGTTATTTGAATTCTGGATCCGATCATCGAGATAATAAAGGGCTTCATTATATCCAGCCATCCAAAACTCTATAGGCTGTTTGTGAAACTGGTAAGTTAACCTCTCCAATTTCTCGTGGAGGTTCTTTATTAAAAGTTCTTTATTCTCCAAGGCAGAGCTTTGTGTGAAAAGTTGCTCGTTGAGGTTCAGAATATTCTTGGATATCTCCGACAAAGCTTGATTCTTCGCCACCAACTGGAATGCTTGATTCTCCAAGGCTGACTGCGTTCTAACTTCTTCAACAGTAACCCGAGCAGCCCTTGCTCGTCCCCGAGAAGCTCTTGCTCGTCCGCGAGTAGAAGTAGAGGGTCCAGTCCTCTTTAAAGTTTCTAATTCATCTCTCAAATTGGCATTTTCGACCTCCAAGAAAGAGAAACCTTCGTCATTGACAGGGACCAAGGCTCCCGAGGTAGATGCTGCAGATTTCAGTTGGGATATCTCTCCTCGTAAAACATTGTTTTCCTGCTCCAGCAGTTTCGTAATTTACCTATGCTCCTCGACCTCAACCCTTAGAATTTTCTCTTTCTTCTCGTAAGCAGCGATGAACTTATCATATCCTTTGTCAGCATTTAGTTTCTGATATTTTTTCTCATACCCGTGATGCATAAGGGCAGAAGATTCCTTATATTATTGTTGGAGTTCCTCGATGGTACCTTGGAGATCTTCAATCATCTCGTAATATACTACATTGTTGGCAACTGCACGGTCGAGCAAACACTTCAAATATTGGTAGGCTTCAACTGCTCGTTCAGAAGTATCTGGACCAAGGATGTCAATGATTTGAGCTTCATGCAGGTCAGCATGGCCAGCCTTGAAGTAGTCATTGCATTTTTTCATCAGTTCAGTATCGTGACTTGACAAGAGCTCCATTCTAGCCATAAACTAGTAAAGAAAAGAGATAGAAAGAATTAATAAGAATGCAGACAGAGCAAGAAGAGGAAGAAGTCAAGATAAACAACCAAAAGCTTGAATTTTCATTTCATCATAAAAGAAAATACAAAAGTTGAGGCTACATCCAATAAAGTGACAAAATAAACACCCAAACTACTCTACACCTTCTCTTTATTTCCTATAACTTCCTCAGGAGGTTTCGAGGAAGAGGCTGGTTGCTCGGTGGACACAAATAGCTGCTCAGTAGGAGTAATAGTTTGTTGGGGTTGCTCGGAGCATGATTGGACAGCTGAAACAGTAAGGGCCTGATCTCCAATTACCATGGAGGATTCTTCTGAGGCAGCCACGTCATCTTCTTTTTCTCCAGAAGAGGGAGGAGGGCCATGAGTGTGTTGCTGAAATAAGTCAGAATCTTCAGCAACCTTCAGCTCTTGTGGAGCTGCCACCCATCCGTCCCTAAAATACTTCAGGCTGGCGTATTCCATTTGTGATGACATAGCAGCTAAACACTTATTCCAGCCCTTATCCCAACCTATGTTGAATGATTTTTCAGCATCTTTCTTCCTTTTAACCTTCTCCGAGGAAGTCCTCTCAGTAAAAAGTTTCTCGGCAGTTTTCAGCTTCTCCTCCACCTTCTGCTTCTAGCGATCAACATCACGGAGTCTACCAACCTCCTCTTCAGCAGCTTTGAGTTTATTTTTAAGCTTTGCAGCATTCTTGAGTTTCTCCTCAAGCTCTTTATTATTCTTCTCAAACTCCCCCAATTTCTTCTCCAAATTCTTGGAGGCCTCTATAGCTCGATCTCTCTCTTGCTCGACAGACTTAACCTGCTTCTCCCAAGAAATTTTATTCTCCTTATACTTCTGCTGAGATTCCTTCAAAGACTGGGTTAATCCAGTAAAATCTTCTTCTACACCTCCCGAGGAGATTGAAACCTTGATAGCCTCATCTTTCTTCAGAATTGTGTTGAAACATGTTACTAGTTGGAAAAATAAAATAACTGTAAGTCAGTACAGGGACATAACATTGAAAAATAAAAATTTAGATTAGTAATACTTACTGAGGCAATATGTTAAGCAGCCAAGGTAGTGACCCTGTCACGAGAAAGATTGTCCTCAATACCTTGGACTTCTGGGATAATCCAAGACTTCACCGAGCTCATAACAGAGCTCGGAGGAACAAAAGTGGGAACACCACCTTCAACATTTAACTACTGAGAGATAGATTCTGCTGGTCTCTCAGAAGAACTTTTCCTTAATCTCCTTATAGGAGCAGGAACATTCTCAACCAAAGATGCTGTCTTGGTTGGTGATATAACAATGACCTCGCTTGGAGGAGAAACAACAACAGCCTTAGTCGGAGCCACAGGGGGCTTCTCGTTAAACTTCTTGGTAGCATCAGAAGGGGGTACCTAGACAGTCTTTATCCCCTCTCCTGGGACATCTTTTTTTACTTCTCTTTGTCTCCATAGCAGGAGTATCAGACTTGTCGAAAAAGGAAGGAACTTTTCTTCTCTTCATTATGTCACCAATAGGAATACTTGATTCAGAGGAAGAACCCTCCACACTAGACTCAACAGCTGGTATTTGGTCAATATTAACCACCACTGGATGAGCAGTAAAGGATGAAGTGTAACTCTTGTACTGCAACAAATAAGAGGCCGATCTAATGTGCTCCTCGACCACAGTTTGGTGCAAACTCCAGATAAGTTTCAAATTAACCTCTGTCTCCTTTGGAGATTTTCTTTTGCTATCAATTGCAAATAGTAAAAAATAAATGTCAGTGATACATTTTGTCAAACACCAAGAAAATAATATTTAAAAAAATAAAAACAACCTATTCCATTGCCATAAGGGGAACACCTGGGACCCTAATATACATCATCTTCATTTAATGGAGCATGTTGCCAATTTTTCATAACAACCCCATGCTCGAAGTAATCCCTGTTGGCATCTGGGAGATTGACAACTAAAGCCCTATTTAAAAACCTAGTTTTTAAATAAAAAGTACTATCGCTGATAACCCATCTATATCAAAAAATAATTTCTAAGATTCCTAAATGGGTTCCATGAATTTGGTTTAACCTATGGACTCCATTAACTATTCTCCAGGTATTGGGAGCTATTTTTGCTGGTACAACGTCAAAATATTGACAAACTCCAAACATAGGGGATTTGGAGGAAAAGAAAAGTCACATTCAGCCACAAAGAGACTGGGAACCAATGTCCCTCAGCCAAAGAGAAATAGTCAGAAGGTTCAGAAAGTTCCTCCAAAATAACCCATGAAGGAATTGAAAATTCAGAACGAAATTTGTCAAGCGATTCAACAACATAAACCATGATGATCAAAGCAAAATAAAAGAGAAGGAAGAAGATCTTACAGGGGAAGAGTGAACCAGTTAACAACGGATAATGAAAGAAACGAACGCACAAGATGGAGAAGAAATGAAAAGTTTAAAGACACAAGTTTGAAAAGTAAAAGACGATAGGATTTTTGTCGTGTTTAAATACTTTACCTCGGGAACAGAAAAAGCAATGATTACCAAGACGGATGTTTACGTATCCGGCGGCTAAAAAGAAGAAAAGGGGCAAAAAAAACGAAACGGTTATGGAAATTCAAAATATTTAGGAGGTCTGATACTGTGCATTTAAAAAGGAGCTACATACAACGAATGCTTTCCTAAAAATCATACAAACCGAAAATCTAAGCAGCAGAATGTTTCATACTTTTCTTCAACATCAAACTACGAAACATTGGGGGCTTCATTGATACCAAATTTAGTCTGCTGACATGGAAAAATCACATGAAGACACGTGTCAATTTACATGGTAAATACGAATACTCCAGACGAACGAATCAAGACCACCGAGCAACTCAAATCTCTCCGAGCAACTAATGAGCTCCGAGCAACTCAAGTGTGACAAGCAACTCAAGCTCTCCGAGCAACTCAAGCGTGTCGAGCAGCTTAGGCGGTCCGAGCATCTTAAGCGGTCCGAGCTACATAAGTGTACAGCGTATCCAAATCAAGAGAATCCAGGATATAATTGCGCATTAAATGCTCATTAATATAGTACAGATGTACATGTCTACTGGGTAACAGCGCGTTGTCCTTTCATTTGTACAACATCAAGGCTATAAATACATTGTAACCTCCTCATTAGCAGGGGGCTCGGAATTTCTTGGTAAACCCATTATCGAGAATTCTGCAAACAGTCAGCAATAACAAATACAGTGGATGTAGGCCATTCTTACAAGGCTGAACCACTTTAAAAATCTTTTGTCTTATATTTATATATTCATTTTTATCTGTGATTAAATAATTAGATCAAATCTAGTTTTTTACATCAACAATTTCCATACAAATACCCTATGTATTCTCATTTGTGCTTACTTTTCTCATTCTTGAAATATAAGACAACTTTTGATTATCTTTCTAAAATTAGGGTTTGGTATTTCTTTTTAGTCATTGACGTGTAGTTTATGTCAAATTGGTATCAGAGCGGGTGTTGCTCCAAACATTGGTATTAGTGTTTATCGGTGTGTGTATATTATTAAAATTGTACGCTACTCTCTCGATGACTCTAAAGAAATCCAAACAACAACAATGGGGGATTCCAAAATTGAATAAAGGCGATCAAGAATGGAAAAAAAATATTCAAGATCTCATTCAGAAGTTGACTCTCACTTCCGCCACATCACCATAAAACCCACTACCCCGAAAATCCAAATCTTGAACCCTAATTTCCGCCAGAATCCAAATCCATTCGATAAACCCTCCATTCAAGATCCAAAACAACCCACTTTTAGGGTTTCACCTACCATTTTATAATCCAATCCATAATTTACAAACCCTGACCTCCAACCCTACAAAATTCCTCCACCACCACCCCGAACCCTCCAACCCACCATCCATTTTTCAAATCCCAAGCATAAAAAAAATTATGTTTCCACCTCGATTAACTCCCGAGTCTCAATTCAAAATTATCGGTGGCTAGTCCAAGATTGGTTACTTTGTCCAATCATTCTCCCTCCCTTACTCACCCAATCAGGTCAAATTAATAATAAAAAACTCCCTTCCTAAGCCGGTTGATTGCAAGAAAGATAGAAACGACGAAATTGGGTTGTGTATTGGGAATTTTTTTGACTTTTTTGTCAAGGATGTTTGGGTGGCTCACACGCACTTTCGCGAGCCGAAAATATTTGATTTGGGAGATTTCTTCCCAATCTTTGGGAGAGGGGATGATGATTTTGATGAGGATGGATAGGTGGTTGTCTCTACCGGGGAAGAGGTGGTGATCTTGGGTGATGTGGTTAATGGTGGGTATATGGGCCCATTTGTGGTATCTCTTAATATGCGCTCGGAGGAAATTTTTCGCAACGTAGCATTGAGGGGGTTTATTAAGGGGATCTCGGGCCGAGATTTTGTTGGTCGTCCATGCTTTGATTGTGTTCCTATTCTCCATGGACTTTTTGTAAGTCGGTACAAGGGACGTTTTCGAGAACGGCTGTTCATCCTAGTGAGGAACTCTTTGATGGCTACCTTTATTTCTTGCCATTAATCTCCTATGCTCGAGGATGAGCTTTATGAAGCCGGGAGAGTGATGGGAATCCATTGTTATTTTTCTTTTATTTTTCCTTTTATTTCCATATTCTATTTTTAGTTCTTTTTAGGCATTTTCTTTCCTTTTAATTAGTCTCCAAGCATGTTTGGGACTAATTTGGCATTCTTGTATTTTTAGAGTATCCCTTTTAGTTATTTTAGTTAATTACTTGATTAGAAAGAAATAATTACCATATCAATACCCCATGTATTCTTATTTGTACTTACTTTTCCCATTCTTAAAATATAAGACAATTTTTTATTCTCTCTCTAAAATTAGGATTTGGTATTTCTTTTTAGTCATTGACGTGTAGTTTACGACAGGTGGTGTTGGAGGGGGGGGGGGGGGGGGGGAGGTTGAATCTTGAAAGAGATGCATTGGAGGATGGCATCAAATTTTTCGTTGAATTCTTACCTCAACTCTTAAATCTCGTCTTGAAATCGATTGTTGAGTTTTTGAATGCCTTTCCTAACTTCTTTAACCTATTTTTGTTTTTGTTTTGATTTTTTTGGAGCCATTGAAAGTAGCGTACGATTTTGATAAAATAATACTAATATACCACTACACCAATGTTGGAGTGACATACACTCTGATACCAATTTGACGTAAACTACACGTCAGTGGCTAAAAAAATATAAACCAAAATAATTTTTAGAGACAGAATCATGAAATTTCTTATATTCAAAATGGGGTCTATCTTTAAATGAAGATTACATGGGTATTTAAATTGGGGAAGTACTTTGACTCTAAGCTACTATTCTAATTAAAAAATGCCTTTAATATCCTTTACTACTTTTACCTCTAAATACTAAAGCAAAAGAATATATTGATAAATATAAATGGGCAAGAATACATTGATAAATAGAGTTAATATATGCCTTTTAACAAGAATGACATAAACACACAAACTACTAACTGCACCACCACGACCTCAATGACTTGAGGGTTGTTCCTCGACTATTTAAAGGTGAAAATGTCATTATATCCATCTTTCTTTTAAGTAGAGCATACACTATATTAATGAGTTCAAGGCAACACCATTAATATACAAAAGTGAGGGTTGTTTCGAATAATGTCACCATAATTAATACTATATTGAACCTATTTAAAAACCCTAGAATCTTAAAATGAGCTTATAGTTGTTGGATTTCTGGCCAGAGTGAATGGTCGGTCGATTATTGTACTAGGATAATGTTGACGGTGGGCAAGCATAATTGTGAGGAGAAATAGGGTTTTGTCTTAGGAGATAGGGATGGGGATGTTTTTAAGATTATTAGTGAGGGGTTTTATTTCTAGTGGTTACTAGTATGTAATTCGCTGAATGATTAAGAGGTAAGTGAATACCTGAAGTCTGAATGAGCCTAAATACATTCATTCGGAGGCTCATTCAGCATAAAAACAAACATATTTTTCAGATTCAGATTTCAGACTTTTGACTTCGGATTTCATATTTCAAATTCAAATGGAAAAACAAACACAACCTTATTAAAAATGCATTAAATATAAGCCTCCACACAAGACTCAATTCCTTATTCAATTTAAGTTTTTGAGATTATTATTTATACACAAAGCACATGTGAATATCGAGAATTACAATAGCAAAACAGGGGATAACAAGTACCCAAAATATTAAAGCAATGTACAGATAGTAGAACCCCATTCACCCCAACAAAACATCTATTTAGTGGCAATAAATTCGTCACCAAATGAAAAAAAATTGGTCACTAAAAACATTTGGTGACGAAAAAAATTTCGTCAATCGTTCATCACGAAATCCCCGCCGCTAAAGGTTTTGGTGACGAAATACAAATTTTGTCACCAAATGGTACACCTTTTGGTGACAAAAATATTCTCTGTCACGTAATAGTAGGCTTTTAGTGACAAAATTATTTGTAGCCAAAGATGTTATTTTTTGTCACAAAAATGTCAATTTTGTCACCTAATGTATATTATAATATGCAAAAGGATAAACATTTTGTGACAAAATTAATATACTTCGGGGAAAAAATATTTTTGTCACGAAATGAATTTTATTGTCAAAAAATTATAAATTTAGAACTCATAGTTTTTTCATTTCTCATATAGATATTTAGTCAAATAAATATTAATTATAGACTCGACTAAATTTCATCATCATTATATAAGTAATCAACTACCATCATATACATACTCAAAATCAAGGTTCAAAAGATTATATAATTGATACGAAAACATTCGTACAAATATATCAAACCATTGATCAATTACAATGTAGCGTACATCGTTTGTTACAGCACACCAACTAAAGTAGCCTCCAAAAAACAATTTCTATGGCATTAGTTTTTAACTTTATATTTCCTAAGGCATTAGTTTCTAATCAATTACAAAGTAGCCTCCAAAAAATAATTTCCAACAAGTTTGTTAAGTTCTCCTTGCATCTTCATCATCATCCCAAAAATAATTTCCAAAAAAGAGTCATCACAATGTCCCAATCTGTAATTCAAAAAGTACCAAGGCATTAGTTTCTAACTTTATAAGTCTATTAACAATTGATAAATAGAATAACATCTACTAAGAAATAACACACATTAAGCTAAACACCAAAAAAATTACGAAATTCAATTTTATTTTTAATATTTTTAAAAAATTTGATAGAGTTTCCTTTGCTTATAAAACCACCTTGTTAAATTAAAAAATTAAAAAATCAAGAAATCCAATGACAATCCACTGAAATATCCCTTCCAACGATTCAAAAGATAAGGTAATAGCATCGCCAATATTTTAAAAAAATTGGCAGAATTTCTTTTATTTATAGACTAAACCCACCCTATTAAATTAAAAAATTAAAAAGTCAAGAAACACAATGAAAATCCACTAAAATACCCCTTCCACCAATTCAACAAATAAGGTAATAGCATCACCAATAGAGATATTAGATAACTCAAAGGATGTGAATCCATCAATGTAATTTCGATATATTCAACATTGAAATTATTAAAACTTACCATATAGTAAATGTGGGAAGAAGGGAACCCTATGCTTTTAAAGCATCACACATCTTGTCGAATCCAAATTGACGAGCCTCTAAACGTTATTAACGCTCATCAAGAGCCTGTAATTATTCCTTCAACTCACGATTTTCTCTCTGAGCTTCCCTAAGGGCCTCCTCCAACTCAGTGTCTCGTCGTGATGCTTTTGATTTGGTAGATTTCGGTCCATGCTCAAGACCTATGATATATCCCGATTTAGTACCAAGTACTCTATCAGCTATCTCATCGGGAGTCAAAGGTTCACTACCCTCGGGAGTAGGCTTAGCTTGCAACTATTTCATCTCAATCTGTAAAACAAATTAGTATTATATCATTTCATAAAATCAAAGTTATGGTATTGTCTAATATATGTTATATTCTTACATATAGTTCCTCGTCTTCAGGAGAAGACCATTTCTCATTAGTGCAGTGAGTTTTCTTGTAGAACTCAACTCGATCTAGCTCTTCATTCACCGCATCATTCTTCATAATCATGAAAGACAATCATTATCATCAATATTTGTGAAAGATAAGATCAACTTTAGAAAAAAGCAAATATATTAAAATATATACCAAGTGATAACAAGCTGCTACAAATGGAGCATTTTATTTCAGAATTATACACTGCTTCTCTTATAAGACCTAGCCTAGTAAAAATTTGTATTGAAATTGATGTGAAAAAGGAGTTAACTCATGTGAGAACTGCCAAAAGAACGGGTATGCATTTTCATCTTGTCAAGATTAAATCTAATAGAGAAAATAGAAATCAAACAAGTAGAATGAAACTAGAAAGTTAAGTGAAGAAAGTTAATAATGTAGTAGGGAAAAAAATAGTCCAAAAGTTGGATGTGCACAAGAATATTTTGACTAGAAAAACTACGAAATAGTGGGTTCAAACCAGTTTTGGTAAAGAAGAAATGCAAGAAGATAATAACAAAGGTGTGGAACGGATCCAAGATCATACTAGCATCAAGATTCTAGTGAAATTACAACAAGGTTTTCAAGTCCAGTTGTCTTTCAGCAAACAAGATGATACAAACACTAAAAAGGTTGTGGAAGACGGAAGGGGAAGTAGCAAATGTAGACTATACAAAAGTGGTGGACTAAGTTATGGACTGTGAAGAAGATGATAATATGGATAGAGAGATAGTAGTAGTAGTAGTAGTAGTAGTAGTAGTAGTAGTAGTGATGTAACTTGGATTTGGTTTGTACACACAAATATATTTATTTATTTGTTGAAAGGGTAGTGACTCAAGCTTTGGGATATCCTGAAAAAGAAAGTGGGACTATTATCAAATTGCGACAAAAGTGAGGGTTATTAATTGATTAAATTGTCATGGCAATGGCTATGTTATTAGTGTTGAAATATCCACACATATTTATGTACAACAATACTGCTGTAAAGACTTAAAATGAGGACCATGTTTTTGAGGTCGGATGTGTGGTAAATGCCTTCTTTATCATCATTAGAATCATCTAATGGTGAAAATAGTCCTTACTTTATATATTTGTTTGTAAGGGTAGGATGGGCTCTTCAATCATAACCAATATTATGTGTTTTGCAGGTCACGTGAGCAGACAAATAAGTCTTCGGGTGGTTCATGTCAAAATAAGAAATCCATTAAGAAGTGAGTAGGAAATCTCCATCCAAATCTCCAATTATGATTCTGAACCATTTTCTCTTTGACTAATGTATTCCCAACTGAATTACAGATCTCCATCATCTAAAGTAAGAGGAAAAAAAATCCAAGAAAAAATACAAAGCATGGAAAAAATGGTGTATCAAAGAATAAAAGTTACTTTAGTGAAGCTGAGAGAGACTCTGATCTATCACACCATGAACTTGTTACAATGTTCAAAGTTGATGATTTGGATACGGGTGAGTGAAGGATCTCATTATTTCTTTATAACTTTATACAAACTTTATTCTCTTTTGTTTATGCATGAACATTTTCCCATTGGCTTATTATACCATAAAGATGGAAATTAAAGTTATTAGATGCATCATTTTGTTTCAAATCAATAGGAAAGGTAGATGCGTCTATAATGTAAACATCAATTCTCAATATCATAATAATACTCATAAATAGTGTCAGTGTAAAATGGTGATCCAACCACTTGGATGTTATTGCTTAATTCTTTTTGGTTTTAGAAGAAATAATCTCTCTGGATAACCCATCAAGCCTTATTGGATATGATCCTAGCCTTTTAGTCTACCAATGAGGCATTTCTATTTTTTTCAGAACCAGAGACTTGTATAGGGAAGACAAGAATATCCATTATCCACTGAAACTGAAAGTTATTGTGCTTGTAAAATTCATAATAATAGAAATTTGAAAAATAATCACATTGGTCCTAAGCAAAAACTGCACTACCCCTCAGGCACCACTTCTCTAAGTGTGGCTATTCTAACTCATGAAAGGGAGAATTACCTTGGTTTAAACAGGAAAAAAACAAATCAAGAGGAAGAAAGAATAGTTATAGTTTCTTAAATGACAGGACAAAAATGGATCGTTGAAATATGAGCTATTTTGAAATCAAAGGTTGAGAATGAATCATAGTATTGGAATAGAGAAAGTCACTCTTCTTGAAATGAATTTATAATTAAACAAAGAAAAAGATGTGGTTTTGGCTGTTATCTATGTGAACTGTAGTAAAGCCCAAAGAAGGGATCTAAAGTATCCTCCTAGCAATGAAATGTTGTAATTTTCCTTCTCATGCCAATAAGGTAATATAGATTGATAGGCGAAACGGATATGTGCTATATTAAAGAAAATGATAGAATTGTAACTTTTAATTACCTTACTTTAATTATGCATAATTAAATGCATATTCACTAGTAATATTAAAGAGCTCTTTCTCTCTCTCTCTCTCTCCCCCCCCCCCCCCCTAGTCAGCACTTTATAATTGTCATATAAAGGTATTACCTTTCTTAGTACTAACCGATTTCGTTGACTAGAAATGAAAGCAAGTACATAATGTTGGAATTCGGCCACGACCAAATAATACAAAGCCGCAGATATCGTCAACGTGTAGTAGAGTATGAAATCTAAGGATGCTAAAGTAAACAAAGACCACAACCGCTGGTCAAAGTCTGGGGCCAAAATGAATAAACATCTAGGATTATCAATTGAAGGATTGGGAAGATCAAAATTCAAAACTCTAAGTTCTTTAATCAGGATTAAACAAAGACTAAATGCCCCTGTTCTTGATAAAAACTAACTTTAACCTCTCAAACCAACCAAAATCTTCCAATTTCAGTCCAAAATACAATACAAAAAACTAATTCGAACATCACTAGCCCTCGCCTATAACAAATCAACACCAAACAAACTTAAAAACTCCATTAAATCCCATAAATCACTAAGAACATAAAAATCATGCTTGCTGTTAAAGTTTGAGCCACAGACAAACCAACGACATGTAACGGAAGCGGACCAACTCAAATTTTAACGATAATTTATGTGAGTAAATTTTCGATGAAATTTGCGATGAAAAATATACAATCTTCCATATTTTCCATGGAATATATTGCCAATCAAACACTAGTGAAACGATAAGGTCGGAAGCTAAGAACTAACCTCAGGCGGCGGTAGGCGACAATCGAGATTACCTGAAATGAAGAAAGAGAGAATCGAATCGAAGAGAGGCGAAAGTTGTATTTGGGGAAAACGATTTGAGGGTTTAGAAGAATGGGTATCTCAAAAGATTTTTTTTTATATTTTTTACTAATAAGTGAGGAAATTTTTTAATCACTAATTATTTTTTTTTGTGATAAATTTATTTGTCACTAAATGTACGATAATCTTGTCACGAATAGATAAGTTGAGCATTCTAGCGCACAGGAACAATGGGACTAAATTTTTTATGGCTATTTGGTAACAAATATTATTAATTCGTCACCAATTTAACATCATCCCATACAATTCGTGACAAAATTAATTTTCCTCACAGAAAGGTAATTTTTAGTGGCAAAATTACTCTTGTCCATATTTTTTTTGCCACTGATAAGACATTCTGTTGTAGTGATTATGAAATACATGACTCAAATTCTTATTCAAATTTAGACTTGAAAATGCTTTTTTTACACCAACACACATCTGATTATTGAAATGGTTGAATATACACACACACACATACTCACCGAGGGTGCGATTATGTGAGAGGATAAATAGGATTTCTAAAAATCGACACAATTATGAAGCTAATAAAACTCATATTTGACCGATTTCAGCCATTGATTTTAGTGTTTGAAGAAACTGGACGAAGCTAAACTTCTGTTTTATCTGAAAAGGATGAAGGTTGGGATGATTTGCGTGTGAAATTGGCTATTGTAACGAAATGTTGTCTGAAATGGAGTATTAATATTTTTTTTGGCTTCGGTCTCATCTTTTAAGATTTTATGCTCTAAGATTTTATACTCCCACTCCATGTGTCTTTAAAATTGTATTAAGTCCCATAACTATTTAAAACTACCCATAATTACTCTATAACCGTCCATCTTCCTTTTTATAGAGAATAACACTTGTCCCATAGTGATTACAATAGAACCAACAACTAAAAAAATAAAGACATGAGAGTGGATACAAATAAATATTAAAAAATGGGACTAAACACTTAAAATCCCGAGTATTAAAACTTTAAACCAGTTTTTTTCTTTTTCTATAACACACACCATGAGTTAGGATATGGTTATTGTATTTCAACCCAAATATGTGGGTTTAGTGAGGAAGGGGGATATTAAAAAAATGGGGGGTTTAAATGAAAATACGAGTCAAGTAACGTATTAGTCTTTCACCTTTGATCATGTCTCAATTTCGTCCCTCACCTTTTATTTTTTCCAATTTCATCCTCCACCTTTCAATTTATTTGAATTTAATCCTTGTCTTAACTTTACATCCAAATCCAACCTAACTTGGATACGCATTATCTAATTTACCTTTCATGTTCACCCATCTTTGAATTTACTAAATCAATACAAATATTAGTATAGTATACACATTAACATATCATACACACACACACACACACACACACACATATATATATATATATATATATATATATAGAGAGAGAGAGAGAGAGAGAGACTTCACTACATCACACTCTATACATCATACCTAGTTCTAGGCCCTAGAAAACCTTTTTTTCAATTTTTTTATTTTTTATTGAAATTAACCTTTCAATCAACACAGGTTCAAAAAATTCGATCAAAATATATTTTATTTCTATTTTTAAAAAGTTGGCAAAATTCTGCTCGAGCAGACCCTTTTAAATAAGATAGTTTCAGCAGTTTCTTGTTGAATTTTTAAAAAATAACTAGAAATTGTATTTTGACCTAATTTTTTGAACATTTATTGATTAGAAGGTTAACTCCATGGGTAAAATAAAAAAAATTAAAAAAAAGTATTTTAGGACCTAGAACTAAGTGTGATGTATGGATGATGTAGGAAGCATGATGTATAGAAATCTTTCCCTATATATACATATGTAAATATATTTTTACATACTTAATGATCAATATAAAAGGTTATTTGCGTACACATTAATATTCTGAAAATAAAAAAGGGTTATTTGCGTCTAGCTATTACATTTATTTTTAAATTATTTACGTCTAGTTATTAAATTTTATCAGTTTGAAAACTTAAAAAAAATCATAAAATTTTGGAAAATAAAAAATAATATTGAGGAAATAAAAAAAGGTTTATTTTGATTACTATTTTTTTAAGTTATAAAAAACATTTTGTAAAAACAATTATAAAAAATGTTTATAAAAAGTAACAAAAAAATTATTTTGTTAAAAAGTTATAAAAAGATGTTTCGTTATATATTAAAAAAAATTATTTGTATAAAAAGTGCGTTATATTTGAACGTTATTTAAAACACTTTAAAAAAATAAAGAATTTTGTTATCAGAAAACAGTTTAGTTATTAAAACACTGGACATTTATTTATTAAAAATATAAAAACTGAGCGTTATTTTTTGGTAAAAAATAGTTGGACAAATATTTTGAAAATATGTATTTTTTATTTCATAATCTAAAAGTTGTATTTGAATTTATTAAAAACTGTATTTTTTAAAAGCTGAATTTTTGTAAAAAAAATAACAGTAGTATTAACGCATTTTTTTTCTTCTAAAACAGTAATAATAGAACTCAAATGAATTTTTAAAACACTAATAAATAAAACATCCAATTTTTAAATAAAAAATTCATTTTTTATTTTTTAATAAATAAACATCTATTTTTTTAATAGCTAAATTGTTTTCTACTTACCAATAAAGTTTTTTGTATTTTTCTAAATGTTATAAACAATGTCCAAATGTAATGAACTTTTTATAGAAATATTTTTTTTATTCCATTTTTCTTATATATAACGAAACATGTTTTTATAACTGTTTAGCAAAATAATTTTTTTGTCACTTTTTATAAAATATTTTTTTACAGCTGTTGTTACAAAATGGTTTTTTATAACTTAAAAAAATTAATATTCAAAATATCCATTTTTACTTCTAGAATATTATTTTTATTTTTTAGAATTTTATGATTTTTAAGTTTTCAAAATGATATAAATTAATAGCTAGATGCGAATAATTTAAAAATAACGTAATAGCTAGATGCAAATAATATTTTTTATTAATCCAAAAGTATATAAATAAATATTTGCATATGTATATATTTTAATGTGTATAATATATTGATATTTATATTGATTTAGTAAATTCAAAGATGGGTGAATATAAGGCGTAAATTAGACAATGTGTATCCAAGTTAGGTTTGATTTGAATGGAAAGTTAAGATAGTGGTTAAATTGAAACAAATTGAAATGCGGGGAATGAAATTGAGACAATTAAAAGGTAAGGGACGAATTTGAGACAGGACCAAAGGTGAGGGACTAATACGCTATTTTGCTCTAAAAATACCCTATTTGAAAGCATTACACCAAAACTGGCGATTGGTCACAGCCAAAATCCCTGACCAAGACTGTGGGTCACGGATTTGGGCAGTGACCAATTTTGGGGGTCGCGGCCCAAGTCCGTGACCAAAAAATGGTCACGACCCGCAGTGGGTCACGACAGATGGTCGCGGACTTGGGTCGTGACCCATACCGCGACGGGAGAAAAAATGGTCGCGGCCCAAGTCCGTTACCCACAACCGTGTCAAAATTGGTCGCGGCCAAAATCCGTGACCCACATCGCGACGCAAAAAAAAGGAAAAAATTGATCGCGAACTTTGGCCGTGACCCACAACCGTGACAAAAATTGATCGCGGCCAAAGTCCGTGACCCACACCGCGACGGGAAAAAAAAAAGAAAAAAATGGTCGCGGACTTTGGCCGCGACCATTTTTATGCGCGACCGAAAAAATAAAAATGGTCATGGACAAATTCCATAACCATATTTAACTATAATTTAAAAAAAAATGTCCTTTTTTGTCCAATCCTAAAATCGGGGGTCCTGTGACTGCACGGTTGCGAATATTTATTATTGGCAAAATAATAAAAAAAATCACAAATTGCTAATTGGGAATGTTGTTAATAAACAGATATATATACAAATTTGAAAATATTTCACGTCTTAATAATTCATAGACCAAAAAAAATTGGACAGGGTTTCCTCTAATTTTTGGACATTCCAAACCCTGTAAATATAAAACCTGCTTATTATAAAGCCCGCACGACCATAAAATTTAACAATCAAATTATAAAAGCCCGCACGGCTATAAAACTAAACAATTAAAGCCCGCATGACTATCACACATAAAAAACATAATCATGAATGCCCACACCATTATATAAACAATCTTCATGTCATAAACCATTGCCTTCTTCATTTGTTCCACATGCAAAAATCCTACAAAAGATAGGATGCAAAAGATATGATATCAGTAACCAAGTAGTTTTACAAAAAAATTATTCAAGCTGAAAAATTGCATATATGAGTTATAATTATCAACATATCAATGTTTTTATGCCTAAGTCTAGAAATATGTAAATTATCATCATATTATCAAACCGGGAGTCCCGTGATCGCGCGATCAGTTCCTACGAGTTACATTGGTCCCGTGCGAGGTGTTGGTGCCACTCACGGGGCCGTTCGGGGGTTGTTTCGGGTTTTTCCCCACTAACGCCATGTTTTTATGCCTAAGTCTAGAAATATGCAAATTATCATCGTATTCTCAAACGGGGGGTCCCATGATCACACGGTCAGTTCGTATGAGTTACATTAGTCCCATGTGAGGTGTTGGTGCCACTCACGGGGCCATTCGGGGGCTGTTTCGGATTTTCGTCCACTAACGCCATGTTTTTAATCCTAAGTCTAGAAATATGCAAATTATCGTCGTATTCTCAAACCGGGAGTCCCGTGATCGCGCGGTCAGTTCCTACGAGTTACATTGGTCCCGTGCGAGGTGTTGGTGCCACCCACGGGACTGTTCAGGGACTGTTTCAGATTTTCACCCACTAATGCCATATTTATATGCCTAAGTCTAGAAATATGCAAATTATCGTCGTATTCTCAAATCGGGGGTCCCATGATCAGAAATTCTCAAACCGGTAAGTTTTTATTTTTAATGTGAATTTGAAATCTAAATCAGAAATTTAAATTTTAAGAAATAAAGGGTGCTAAGGGCACCCAAAAAATCACTCCCAAATACCCCAAGCCTACTTTTACTTCAAAATACCACCATAATCTAATATTTTCTTCAAAATAACACATTGAGGTCCACCCTATATTTAAAGTGTAAAAAATCATTTTATTCACCGTCCCTCCTTCTCTCTACCCATTCAAACCCAAATTTCTCAACTTCTCAAGCTTTTAACTTCATAACTTCTCAACTTCAAAACTTTCCAACTTTAACTTCAAATTAAATTCATTCAGGTTGGTACTCAATATTAATGTGTGTAATGGTATAAATTTAATCTAACCAATAATCAAATGATAAACTCTCACTATTAATCGAACCAACTTCGTTTGAACTAAATTAATCGAACCAACAAAGTCATGTACTGAAAAGCCAGCAGTAAAATTAATCGATCCAACTTTGAACCAACAATTGAACCAAGCTATATATATTCTTTGGCCCGAGTCAATTGAAATTACCCTCGTTTGTTTTTAACTGTTGGTTTGCAATTGTTAATCGAACCAAGCTATATACGATCGATTCTAACTAGTGATATTGATATAATGAATGTTATCTTTTGAATCGATTTGGTTGAACTGGTTTAATTGGATTTTTTTAATGAATTGGTTGAACTGATTTTGAATAGAATTGGTTTTGAAGACCTAGGGTTTCGTTCGGTATAATTCAGACGAAATAAAATCCTTAATTGATCATATTTCCTACGAATTAGGTTGTCATTTGAAATTCGCATCATTCATGTGTTTTACCTCGAATTCGAACTCCACCCTCATCATATTTATGATGAATCAAACTTGTGATGCTGATATACATTCATTCGGGGAAACATCATAAAATGTTTTCCCATTCTCGTCACATTTATGTCTAATTAGTTATTTTATTTCTCAGATGTTGACCCGAATGAATGAAAGTTCATATCTTATTCATGTAAATTAGCAACCAATTCATGTATATCAATTGTTTTATTTCTCTGATGTTTTCCCAATTCATGTATATTAGTTTATTCACTTATACACATTATCATGTATAAAAGTTTATAGATGTGCTCCATGTCATCTATATCTTGTTTATTTGCATGTAATATATGTTTTTAAATATAGTCAATTATCCTGTGTTGTATATAATATATTTGTTTGTAATTTAATGCAAGTCATCTATGGATAAAGTTATATGCTACTCCCGTTCTCAGAGGAAGTCGGTTACTACTTCTGAAAGGAAACATCGAGAAGAGATTTTGTGTTATTTGTTGCACAACACCATAAGGAGTATCCTGTTGTGGGGATATTGATGCTACTGTAGAGGGGCACGTGGAGACCACTGTTGGGGCTACTTCAGTTGGGGATGTCAAGGCTCCCTCAAAGGGCCATTCTAAGGCTTCGTTAGAGGGGCATTTTGAGGAGGCACCATTAACAGTCAATGATGATGCTCCTGATATGGGCAATGAGGAGGATGTGGGAAATGATGATGCTCCTATTGAGGGCATTGTTGATTCTCTTGGGCTATCAGTTAACCCATCACACATTCTACATAAGTCGATTGCCTAATATAGTAAAAAGAAGGTTGCCAAAGTCGGATCATCGTCTGTAGCTTTTAGGGGCCCTAATGATCTAAACCTTTTGAAGCATTTTAAGGACCATGTTTCTTATGGCATATAGAGTGGTTCAATGGTAATCACATTTCCCTATCTAACTACTCCAAACATTTGTTTTTAATCTTATTATTAGTATTAATATACTTTATATTTCTATTGTAGGTTGAGCGAGTGTCGTAGCTATGTTTCAATTAATGGACAAAGATATATGAATGTGGCTTGATTCGACATCATTATACCAAATAACAAAGAAACCTCTCGCTATGTTCATGTCGAACCAAACTTATCTTAGAAGACCAAATCCCATTGATATGGATGATTATCCCGAACGCGCATAGTTTGCATTTGGTTCAGGATGATCATGCTGAATTAGCATTCCTAACTCGTGATGATTATGCCGAACCAAATCCCACTGATAGGGATTTAGGATTCCAAGACAAGTTTGGTTCGGCATGAATATAACGAGACGTTTCTTTATTATTCGATATAATGATGTCGAATCAAGCCACATGAAATTTTAATACCCTATATTTTAAATCAATTTTAATATATCAAAGTTTAATACATCAATCCAAAATACATCAATTTTTAATACATCCAACTTTAATACACTAATTTTTAATACATTATCCAATTTTAATACAATACCATTCAATAACATAAATAATCAATTAGAAATGATAGTGAAATCCATTACACATCTAATATTGGTAATACATTACAACTTAACTTACATCGGTATAACTATTACAACTTGACTTACGTGTGCACAAAAATTACAAGACATCCCTCAGAACCTACCTACACATTTTCTAACACGTGTACAAAAAATACAACATATCCCCCAACTAGTTGATGTCTAGGGGTTGATCACTGGTCATTACATCCTTTGGGCAAAATTTTTGAAACTCTGATACTTGATCCCCAAATTTGTCAATCCAAGGTTTGGCTTCGGGCAAGGAACAACTATGCCAGTGACTTGCAATCGGTGGCAGCGGAAAAATATGTTTCAACTTTAGAATGACAAAGTAATTCCCAAATACATGAGCAATCTACACGAACATTTGATGCACAATTCGTTCATGTTTCATCAATAAAAATGTGAGACAATGTCTTTTCGATATCAGGACACACACACATTTGTAAGTATCAGCTAAAAGGTAACTGCACTCTAGCATTATCATCCAAGACTTCGAACCATATGGGCTTGTATAATCGTCTAACATATTTAGAACAATTTTTGGAAACCAACTACCAAAGCAGTATGCGTAGAAATAATTATTTCCCATAACTTCATCCATCAAATTCTCTCGCACATTTTCCATCCATCGGTCCCCAACCATAGACATGTAACAACACATCTAAACCCACAATTTCCGTCGGCATCAACCTCCATGATATCTTATACGAAACCTCTATAAAAGTTCGTTATCTCCTTCAGGTACTTCCTATGTGTGGGCGTGTAATTAGGGCACCATGGGGCGGGGAGGGTGAACTCCGTAAAATCAAGAACTCTGTAAAATCAATGTTCTTCTAAGGGCTTTGGACATCACGATTTTCCTTATTCGTTGCTTCCCTAGAAAGTTCAAAGCCCGAGGGATCCTTATCGGTTGACTTCTTGTGTTTTTGCTCACGAGCAGTTGGTTTTCGACCTCTCGTGCCTTGCTTAAGCACATGAGGCTCAAATAGTCTAGCAGTAGTGGGACACCATATGTCCTTCAATTTTCGTAACATGTCCCTTTGTTCATCTAGAGTTGACATTTCCCGCCTCTGTTTATATAGTATCATTCCAGGATCATAATCAACCATGTGCTACTTTGCTAAGTCGGGCACTATAGTTAATTTGCGCCAATGTCCATCCATATCACCCCAAAGTATAGCCAACCCCCTATCCGATAGATGACCAACTCATGAGCTCAAGGAATATCGTAGACATTCATGCCACATGTAGGCACGATTTAAAATCCATGCCAACATTGTCACACATTTTTAGCTCCTCGAGAATTAGTCTAATGACATAGTCTAAAACTTAAAAAATTAGCTCACGTAAAATAGAAAGATTGTGCGAGTGCTTTAATTTCTGCAAGGAATCCTCAAACTCCCTTATAATTTATGTCATTTTCAAATCAATGTAGTCGTTCATGCCGATAAACACCTTGTCAAAAGGTAGTTAAGGACTCTCTAAGTGTCTCTTTAACTTACCGTGCACTTCTTCACATTGATTGGTAACTCGATTTCCCCGATTCTTAATCATATTTTTCCATGCATGAACGAATTATCCTTTAAATTATACCATGTGTAAATAATGCATTTCAGAGTGTTGGGTATGCAACCCAATCCACGTGAAATAAGCACCAAGATTCATTGAAATCGCTGTATGTAGGGGATTTAGCCAATTGAACCCAATCTCTTGTGAATTTCTTTAAGGAATCCTCATTGTGGATCTCTTTACGAGCATGTAGTTCCACATTGCTATGGACATGGAAAGTGTAACCATATATCTTGCCTCGGGGAACACCACCTTCAATGCATTAATGCATCCGTACTCTCGATAAATGATGAAGACAATGGGACATGCAAATGGATCGAATAAGGATTTTAAACGGCCCAATGCCCAACGGTAGTTCTCTTCCCTATTCATAACTAAAAATGCAAAAGCAGTATTGAACTTCCTTCCTCAAGATGTTATACCAACCATCTCGAACAAAGGTACCTTGTATCGATTTGTCTTATAAGTTCAATCGATAATGACAATCGATATAAAACACTTTTCCAATTGGATGGAGTTTGGATAAGCCCAGAAAATGTTTTCCACCTCCATCATTGACTCATTCGTTCTATACCAATATACATAGTGTTTGTCACTGTTGATGTCCAAAAATAGTAAATTTTTTTATTCTATCTAGAAATTACTAATTTTGTAATCACAGATAATTAGTTGAGTAATGAAAATAATAAAGGATAACAAAGATTTTTTAAGTGGTTCAGCTTAGGGAAAGCCTATATCCACTGTTAGGGTATTACTATTAAGGATAGTAACATAAAATTATGGATTGCCTTACTTGTGCACAATCGACTTGTCCCTTGAGCTAAGGGAAATAAGATATTTATAATGGTCCCAAAAACTAAGGGGCGAAATGCCTTTATATATCCAGGCATTTACACCCGTACAACATGAATGAGACTATTGATCTTCCAAGGCACATGTGTAATATCTCTTCATAATTCCTATGTGAATGACCTTTCTTTTTCCTGATGGTTCATCTTCTTAAGCTGGTCGACCGATACGCCGACCAAGTATTTTTAAAGCCGACCAAGTATAAATGAAACACTGAGATGTATAATTATGAGGTCAGGTGTTCCAATATCGTAGGTCCACATGGCATGAATAATTTAACTCACAATAATAGCCCCTAATGATCCATGCTTGATGCTTTGTTGAAAGGATAGAGGATTTATAATAAAAAATGGCGCTCCAGTATGATGGTGACCTCCCGTACTTGTAAATTTTTCACCAGTTCATCAGGCGATGACATTTTTGTGAATAATTTGAAAAATAGCAATTTGCTAAAGGGTACGCTGGTTATTTTATGCCTTTAGAAACC
Source organism: Sambucus nigra (assembly GCA_949130495.1). Taxonomy (NCBI): domain Eukaryota; kingdom Viridiplantae; phylum Streptophyta; class Magnoliopsida; order Dipsacales; family Adoxaceae; genus Sambucus; species Sambucus nigra. Next base: position 660,879,751 of record OX422215.1, on the reverse strand, counting down.
ATGAGGCCATCAAGAGTTCAATCGTTGGTTCAGTTAATTATTACTTTTCAACCTTTGAGGTAAGTTATCAAGTACGAAATGTTCCCCTTATTTTTTTCTCAGCTTCTACCTTCGCACTTAAACAATCTCTGTTTATCGAGATTTTCCTTTGTCGTTCCTTCCTTATTGTTCTGTAGTAAATTCTATAAGACTTATTTATTTTATACCCTTATTTTATTTCATTTAAACAATGGTGTACATTGTGGATGAGGATTCCTTAGAAGAATTTGGGGAAAGAGGGAAAATCCCCAATTGGGTATATTTAGAATTTGGGGTAATGTCCTATGGATTTATTGTCATTTGACGAGGGCCATTGGATCCCCACTTTATTTATTATGGAGTGTGGAATAACTTTCCCTCCAAATCACCCGTTTCTTGAATTCTGTCAGTATTTCGATGTGGTCTCTGCTAGAGTAGCCCCAACACTTGGAAGGTAGTAAACGAGGTCCATCACTTAAATCAACTTTATGGGACCCACATTAGGATTCCTGAGTTGATGGATATGCACAAATGGGGAATAATAGGGGATAATACCTATTATCTGAATTCTAGACAAGCTGATAGGGCGTTAGTAGTTAATCTGCCTAATTCAAATAAAGATTTTTGGGATTATAGAGTAGTGGTGAATAACTGGAAATATGCCCCCTTCATGAGGGGGTAAAATACACTGGTCCCAAATGCCCCCAGGAATGGTGTGGCATAGGTCGGTTTAACACCTTGAATTTTAGTTTTCTTTGATGCCTATTAATTGTTTGATGATATGCCGACTAACCACTCCTATTTTAGAAGAGGTGTCCTAAGGGGGGTGAAGTGAAGTTTGACAAATTGAAGTTCTTGTGGTCAATCCATCAAATAATAAGGGAAGATCACCCCAGAGAAACTTATGTCTTGTTGAAGTATAAAATCTCCATTACATCTTTTATGGCCCGACTAATTAAAGTTGTTCCCCTAACTCCAATTAACTTGAACGAGGAACATGTTTCCACATCTTCTGTTACGGAGTCTTTTAGGGCAGACAAGGAGATAAAACTTGGAAGGACTTCATCTTCTTTTGAGTCCTTTGATATCACTCCTATCTAGACCTCACCCACTACCGACATAGGAAAAAGAAAAGTCCTTAACTTACTGGTTAGTCTGTCTTCCCCACCACCAAAGAAGTTAACTGCTACTGACAAGAGACCCATGGTTCTCAATATTGAGGAGAATAAAACCACCAAGACTCAACTCAAGAGGTTGAAAAGAGGACCAGTTGTCCAACAAGAACTAGTCCAGAAGAACTCTCTTGACCAAGCTGTTGCTGAGTCAGCCACTGTGGTAGTGAATCCCGGGCTTGCTAGGGGACTAATTGGCACTGAAGTTTTGCTGAAAGATAGGTATGTAGCAACCCTTTTATCTAGAGTCTGTATGTTGGAGAGGGCGGATAAAAATTTAGATTTAGTAAATATCTTAATCTTTTGTCTTCTTTTCATAATTTTCCTTTAAGTATATATAATAGTAACTTTATTATTTTTGTTGTCGTTGTCTTGTTCTGCATTTTTTGGTCGATTATGATCAGTTGTTGATTAGAGATGACCAACTGAGGTCATCATCAAGTGATGTGGAAGAGTTCTTTGAAGGCCTAAAGATGTCTTTGAAGGATTATGAGGAGGCTTTTGAGAGGGATCAAAAGCAGTGGCAAAAGAAGTTGAATTTGGTTGAAGATAGGGAAATTACGGCAAAAGATAAAATAAAGACTATCAAAGACAAGTGAAGGATGCCAAGGACAAGGCAGCTAGCTCGGCTGGGGATGTAGCTGCTAAAAAGAAGAAGTTCCTGGAGTTGAAGGCCCAATATAAAAAAGATAAGGATGATGCCTTCAATAAGGGTTGGGACAAGGAATATGCTATCCAGATTGAGTATGGGAAGAAGGTGCCATTCAAAGATGGATGGACCTCTACCTTGAAGGAGGTCGACACCTTAGCTGACTCTAATTTGTTTCATAGGCATAATATAAGTTCCCCTCCTAACTTAGACGAAGAGATTAATGATGAAGAGAGGACAGGTGAATCCTCATTGGCACCTGTAACTGGGAATGAGCCCATCCTCCTAGAGGCAGCAGCAAAGGACACCGAAAAGGTGTAAACTCTTTTCATCGATGCTTGTTTTTATTTCTTTTTTCTTTTTGGCCTCTTAATGGAACAATACTTTGTAACACAGTTTTGGTTGATGAATGAAAAGTTCCTTTGGTCAACTTGCTAGTGTATAATTTTAATTACACTTGTTCATTCTTCTTGGTTGGACTTATTATTCTGATACAATTTCTTTTCAGTTTACTGCCAGTAAATGTCATTATCTCTGCTGAGACTGACTCGTTAAGGCGTATCAATAACTTGTTTGGAGTTATCCATTTAAGTCTAAGTGAGACTGAATTGGAGGGGTTGCTCGGTATAGATGCATCCAATCAAGTAAAGGAAGCCTATATTCATCTTCATTGTCTCTTTGATAGAGCATTAGCGAATAATACGTCTTACTATGAGATAATTGATTGACTTCAGGAGGATCATAATTTTCTTGGGCTTTACTACATTCTTACTATGAGGCGTTAATTGCAGGTTAGGGTTTTGACAAGAAATTATAAGAGATCACGTAAGCATTCAGGAAAAAGGAATTCTTGTTAAAAATATAAGTGGAAAGTTCTTGGGGAGCTGCTACTCTTCTTGAAAAAGAGAATAACAATTTAAGGAATGAGTTAGAGAGCTTGAAAAAGTTGGCTGAGGTTGAGACGAGCGAAGGCACTTCTTTCTTGGTGCTTGAGAACACCTGACTATTGGAGGAACTGAAAAACTTGAATAAGAAAAAGACCAAATTCGATCAGTCTTCTAGACAGGTAGTTGTTACTCGGCCAACTGAAGATGAAGAAAGAACTAAGAAAACCTTATTGGTCGACCAGGCAGTGTTGTTAAAAGATAAAGATAAAACCATCAAAAAGCTCTAAGACCAAGTGGACTGGCTAACTTTTCACTTCCATAAACAACCCAAAGTTGTATTGATGGATGGTTATGACAAAACCATGACTCATATGGATAATCAGTTGGAGAAATATCATCGGAAAGGATACAAATGGGACTGGCTGAACGTGTTGAGATTGCTAAAAGTGGATGATAAGAATGAGTTGTGGCATTAACATGATCCAGACATGTCAATTATCCTGACCCTCCATTTAGAATTGATGCCGAGTGGATTCCGATTGACTCTATTCCCCAAAGCTTAGTGAGAAAGTACATAGGGATTATGGTCTTCGTGGTGAAGATGATAACATTCTCCCCCTCACTTGTTGGATCAGCCGAGTAGTAGTGGGCGTAATAAGTTAGGAGATTTTAGAACTACAATTCTACCCAACATTCTTGATGTTCCTCCTGCTGGGATGGATGAGGCTGAGGGAAAATATCCTATTGAATAAATTTATTTTTCTTGCTGGTTTCTGATTGTATGTTTATCTTTTTATGGAAGTTTGATGGAATAAAAAGATTATTTTTTACATACATGTCTATGTATTTTAGTCCTTAATTCATAAATAAGATTTTTATTAGTGTATTGGCTATGCAACTAACCAACTTGCTTAATTTATCTGAGTCTAATCAAGTTATGAAGTTGAGTTATTGGGTTTTAGGGTCTACTAAGGCACTTAGGTAAAACTTTTTTTATGGCTAAGTGTTTGCATTAGTTACCATTAGCGACAAAGTGTATTAGGAAGGTAGATTTTTCCTGAATTTAACTTGGTCGGGTGAAACTCCTTGTTTTTTACTTTAAGTCATACATGAAGTTTTAGGGACTTTTTGTTCATGACTTTTCAAAGAAGAAGTCATACATGAAGTCTAAAAGATTTTTTTTTTTAAGTTGGAATTTTTTTTTGGGTTGATAAGGACTTCTAGTTCGTGACTTGTCAAAAACAAAGCCCTACATGAAGTCTAAAGAATTTTTTTTTAAATTTGAAGTTGGAAAAGTTTGGATATTTGTTAGGGGATGTGTATCATCATTGTACTCTGAAAAAGACATAAAAATGATGAATAATTAGTAGGAAATCACGACATTATTAATCTGGTAGAAATGATTACATCAAATACGTAATAAAATTACTGATATTATTTCCTGAGGTGGTCGACGTTCCATAGATCTTAAATTCTTCCCTTTTAAGTGTTTCTAGGCGATAAGTTCATGGTCGGACGAATGATAAGATGCAATAAGTACCGTGCCAGTTTCCTTATATATGACCTTCTTAAGGACATAGTCTCCTTCTTTTAAGCTGGTCGGCTTGACCCTCTTGTTATAGAATATATTAATTCTTTGTTGATAAGCATCCATTCGAAGTGCAGTGTCCTCCCTGACTTCCTCAATCATATCTAAATCAAACTTTCTCATGAGATCACTTTGGGGTGAATCAAAATTCAATACCCTATGGGTCGTCAGACCTATCTCGGCTAGTATCATTACCTAAGTTCCAAAAGCAAGCATGTAAGGATTCTCACCGGTGGATATTCTCAACGTAGTTCTACATGTCCAAAGAACATTGTGTAACTAATTTATCCATTTTCCCTTAGAATCATCCAACCTCTTTTTAACCTATCAAGTATAGTTTTATTGGTGACCTCTGTTTGGCCATTAAACTGTGGGTGTCCAGAGGCAGGGTGAAGTTTCTGGATCTTGGACTGAATACAGTATTATTTAAATTTCTCGTTGTCAAACTGTGTGTCATGATCAGTGATGAAGTCATATAGCATTCCATACCTGCATATGATATGTTTCCATATAAATTGGAAAACTCTTTTATACAATATTTCAACCAACGACTCAGCCTCCACCCATTTGGTGTCATAATACACTATCACTTTAAAGTATTTAAACATTCCCTTAGTCCTCGGTAATAGGCCGACCAAATCCATTCCCCAAATAGCAAAAGGCCAAGAGTAAGTAATGGGAGTTAAGGCAGACCCCGATCTTCTATGAATTGCGATAAACTTCTGACATTTATCACACTTCTTTACAAAGGAAATACAGTATGCTCTCATAGTCGTCCATTAGTAGCCCTGCATAGTTATCCTTCGTACTTATGATCGTTCGACTGAATGAGCCCCATAAGAACCTTCATGTACCTCTTTGATTAAGTTTGGTACCTCGGCTGGGTGGACACAACGGAGTAATAAAATAGTGTATCCCCTTTTTTACAGGATTCCTCGTTCTAACACATAACTGGTTTCCTTGAACCTTAACTTTCTGGATTCTTTTAGATCAATAGGTAGTATACCTTGGTCAATGTAATTTTTGATAAGATCCATCCACGAGGGTCCTAAATCCATTGCAATAAAACTGACCATAACCTCCACATCTACGCTTCTGTGTAAGAATTTCTACATAGAAGGTTCTCTTGACCTCTATCATGGTCACTGAAGCCAGCCGAGGAAGTGAATTTACTCGAGCATTCTCTATCCTTAGTATTCTCACCATTTTGACTGCAGTAAACTTGAAGATGACTTCCATTATTTTAGACAGACATTTGATCATGAGATCTCCCTTAACTCCGTATATTTGAAGCACTTGGTTAACAATGAGCTGAGAATCACTATGTGCCATAACCTTCTCAGATCCTAATGATAAGGCTAACTACAAGCATGTGATTAATGATTCATAATCCACTTCATTATTGGAGGCTTGGAATTGAAAACGAAGTGCATACTCCACATCAATGTCGTCCGAAGTATTGATGATAAGACCTGCTCCACCACCGGTAGCGCATGAGGATCCATCTACATACAATTTCCAAACTGGAACGTTGTCAGTGAGTTTCTCTTCAAATAGTACACCTTGTCGAAATATTTTCTTGCTCTGCTCATTATACCTTTGAGCCATCTTTTAGGCAACTGATGTTTTAGGTTGGTTGGAGATCTTTTCAATTTGCTTTGGATTGGAGCTTTCTTACAAGGAAGTATGCTCTGGAGGTAAACTTAAGGTGGTAATTGGTTCTGGATACGTGAATTTAGTAATGAAATCTATTACGATTTGTCCTTTCAACGTTGTCCTTGGCTTAGAAAGGATTTCGTATTCTCCCAGTTCTACTGCATATGACATCAATCTCCCTGACTTTTATAGTTTATGAAGTGCCTAGTGCAAAGGTAAATATGTGTAAACCACAATGGTGTGTGCTTGAAAGTGTGTGTTTATCCTCCTTGAAGCTTCAATAAGAGCGAGGGCTAGCTTTTCCAGGCTAAAATATATGATTTTGGCTCCTTTGAATGCTTTGCTAGTGTAATACACTAGCTTTTGAACTCCATCTTCCAACCCGACTAACGTCGAGTTAATAGCGAATTCTGGAACAAACAAATACAAATAAAATTTCTCTGCCAGAATTGGTCAGGAGTGTAGTGGTGGAGATCCCAAGTACCTCTTCAACTCCTGAAAGGCTTTTTCGTATTCATCATTCCATTCAAAGTTTTTTTAAGTACTTTAAAGAATGGTAGGCACTTATCAGTAGTTTGAGATAAATTAGTTAAGGGCAGACACTCTTCTAGTCAATTTTTGCACATCTTTTTTGCATGTTGGAGATTGCATCTCAATTAGTGCCTTGGTTTTATCTGGGTTGGATGCAGTGCCTCTCTGATTCATAATAAATCCTAGGAACATTCCTTCTTGTACGCCGAACACACACTTGGTCGGATTAAGTTTCATTTGATGTTTTTCCATCTGATTAAACGTCCGACTTAGGTCTTTGATGTGGTCGGCAGCTACCTTGCTCTTGGTAAGCATGTCGTCCACATATACTTCCATGTTCTTCCCGATTTGCTATTCAAAAAATTTGTTCACTAGCCTTTGGTATGTTGCTCCAACATTTTTAATCCCAAAAGGCATAAAGTTGTAGCAGTTAGTACCTCGGCTAGTGATGAAAATGTGCTTTATTTGTCTTTCAAATTCATTTTGATGTGGTTGTAACTAGAGTAGGCATCCATAAATCTTATCCACTCGTGACCTGCTGTTGCATCTACCAATTAATCAATTCTTGGTAAAGGAAAGTTATCTTTTGGGCATGTTTTGTTGAGGTCGGTGAAATCCATACACATTTGCCATTTGTCATTATTCTTTTTAGCCATTACTATATTAGCGAACCAATTAGGGTACTTGGCGCCCTCAATGAAATAAGCTTTCAGCAATTTGTTTACTTCTTCATGGATGGCCACATTTTTCTCGGGACTAAATACCTTGCGCTTCTGCCTGATCGTCTTAGCATCCTTGTTGATATTAAGTTCATGGCATATGAAGTTAGGGTCAATTCCATGCATATCCTCATGGCTCCAAGAAAATACGTTTTTCTCTCTTTAAGGAATGCATTTAATTCCTATTTGAGGGATAGTGTTAGGTTCAAGCCAATCTGGGGGGTTCTCTCCGGCTTTTCTTCGTATAATACAAGGGTTTTTGTGGCTTACATGACTTGCCCTTTGACAAAATAAGTTTCTTCAGCGGGATCCAAAGTGTCGATTTAGTAAGTGGTGGTGATCTTCTGAACTTTCTGCTGGTCGACAGAGGTATAGTAGCATTCTCTGGCCTCCATTTGACTGCCCTTTACTACGCCAACCCCATAATGAGTGGGTAACTTTATACATTGATAAACTGTAGATGCTACTACTTCGAACTTCTTAAATCCAACTATGTCGAGGATCATATTATAGGCTGAGGGAACATTCTTATCCAAGATAAAGAAGTGAATCTTCTGCGTTCTTCTTTTTGACCAAGTTCCGATCAATACTTCTAATTTGACAGTCCCCAAAGGATAAACCTTTTTTCAGATAAACCGATTAAAGGTCGATGATAGGGTTCTGGTTTGCTATCTCGCAACCCTAGGTCGTGAAAGCAATTATAAAACATCAAATCTGTTAAACTACCATTATTCATGAGAATCCTTGTTATCCTAGAATGATGTACCCGATAAGTAACGACTAGAGGGTTATCGTGAGGGTAAAGCGTTCGTGACAATTTATTCTTGAATAAGTTGATGACCAACTTGTCTTTATTCACCTTTCTGGGCCGACCATATACTACATCTGCTAAGTTTACTTGTCTAATATAAGAGCAAGTTTTGGCTTTATTTCAATAGGCCTTTCGCATAATGACTACACCTTTACCTCTAGCGTTCCCTCCTGCAATGAAAAGATAACCAAAGGATATTATGCCTACCTAAGATTCAGGATCCCTGGATTTCTTCGGTAAGGGCCATCTTCAGAATCATCATTTTGACCTCTTTTATAGTCGTCTTTATTTTGCAAAGGGAATCTGACCTTCTTCTCGTGTCCCGACCTTCAATCTGGTCAATAAACTTGGTCAATTTTCCTCGACAAGTGAGAGATTCAATTTCATTCTTTAAGGCAATGTTTTTATCAGTGGTATGTCTATGGTCCATATGAAAGTCACAGTACTTAGACTTATCTCTCGAATTGGGTGGTGATTTCAGTTTCCCAGGTCCTTTCAAGTCCTTCATACCCCTAATTTTCTCCAGAATGTGATGCACACCTATAGTAAGATGGGTATATTCCTCATACTTTTTAGGCTTTTCAACTTTCTTATCTTTTTGTTCCTTCTTATTAAAATTCTTCTGGCCTTCAGATTTTGTCTTGGGGGTTTGCTTATTAGCCATTGCTTCCTCAACGTTCATAATTTTACCAGCCTTTGTCATTAGTTCATTCATGGTTTTTGGAAGTTCTTTTCCCAGCGCATAATATAACTTTTCAGGGATCAACCTGCTCATTAAAGCTGTAGTTGCCATTTTCTCATCATTGTCAACAACTTCCAATTTTTTATTATCGAAACGAGTGATATATTCCCGGGTAGTTTCTCCTGGTCATTGGCGAACATTGACTAAATGGTCTACTCTCTTGATTGGCCTTTCCCCAAAGCAGAAATTACTGATGAATATTTCGGCAAGCTGATAAAAATTAATAATTTGTCCATGGGGTAAATTGTTAAACCATATCGGAGTTGGACCAGTGATTGTATTTTAAAAGGTCGACATCTCATCTCGCCTGGAAGAAATAAATATCAGTAATGACCTGGTATTGTTTAACTTGAAGGATGGGATCAGTTTTACCATTATACTTAGGCGTGACCACAGTTGGCTTGAATTTGGAAGGTGTGGGGGTAATTCAAAATTGTCTGGATAAAAGGAGATAATTTCCCAACACTTCTTTGCAAAGGATTTTTGGCCTTAGCCATTTTTCCTAAACGATCTTCCAATTCTATATTGAACCCTTGTAAGAGTGCTCTTCTGGTTTGGATTTGGCTGAGGCGACTTTGTGGCCTTGCCGAGCATTTATCCCGAACTCTCTTATTAAGAATTCTTATCGACATGCACAGATCCTCTGATGCTAGCTCTGGACCTAACTGACCCTTCTCTATGCTCGCGAGATCAGACTGTTTCTTTTTGCTGACATCTGGTTGCTCGGGGACCAAGATGATCAAACGTAAAGACCTTGCTCATTCATTTTAGCACGCTCGATATCTCTGAGGTAAAATACCAACCATCACAGTAATCTGTAGATCGAATGGATGATGTTGCTCCTGGGAGATAAGACTTGACACGGGAGGATATGGAATAGCTACTTCTCTTATTTCTATTAGGAAGAGGAAACATCTCTCTCTGGGATGGTACGGTGATATACTTATCCTATAATATTTGAGCCAACTGCCTAACTGACTCTTGTATTGCTTCCTGCCCTTTGACAAGTTTGACTAAAATTCCTTGAAGATCTGCTACACTAGGAGGAGCAGATGGATCTAGAGTGTTGCCTGCAACTGCAAGGTTGCTCTCAGAAATATTCGTCATCCCTTAAAAAACTTCCAAAGTCAACAAGTGAATAAGATGGGTAGAGAACGATGATAAATAATCATTCCGACAGACTGTGCCAATCTATTGATGTCCAAAATAGGTAGAGATTTTATCCTAGCTAGAAATTACCAATTTTGTAATCACATATAATTAGTCGAGTAATGAAAATAATAAAGGACAACAAATATTTTTAATATGGTTCATCTTAGGGAAAGCCTACATTCACTTTTATAGTATTACTATTGAGGGTAGTTACATCGAATTCGGGATAGTCTTGCTTGTGCACAATCGACTTGTCCGTTGAGCTAAGGGAAATAAGATATTTATAATGGTCCTGGAAACTAAGGGGAGGAATGCCTTTATATATCCAGGCATTTACACCCGTACATAATGAATGAGACCATTGATCTTCTAAGGCACATGTGGAATGTCTCTTGATAATTCTTATGTGAATGACCTTTCTTTTTCCTAATGGTTCATCTTCTTAAGTTGGTCGACCGGTACGCCGACTAAGTAGTTCTGGAGCTGACCAACTATAAATAAAATGTTGAGATGTATACTTATGAGAACTGGTGTTCCAATATCATATCTCCACGTGGCATGAATAATTTGACCCACCGAGCAACTTCATTAACTGTTGCATCGTCGTTCCATTATCTCTTTAGCTAATTCTTAGTTTCACCTTCTTATTGTATATGGTTTTCATTGTTGAAACATTACTACTATTACAACATTTTATCATCGTTAGAATGGAAGCCGACTTCACCACTCAACGACATCTTTGACAATCGTTCTCTCCTTCGAAGTAAGACAATCGACGTATGAATGGACAATTAATGATTTCGATAATTGGTGGTTTTGAACTCCACTTACAATCGATAACATCCCCTGCCCGTTGTTAAGTGGAATGCCCTTTAACAAAAATGGGAAATTTCACTTCCTAGTTATCGTGTCCTTCTTCCTAATTTTGCATCATGAGTACTTGTTTCCTTCTCAACATTCTTCCCGTGATGATCATGGTACTCCCCTCCTCTCTCAGATCTCATATGTAGACGCCCCTTATGTGTTATTGAAGGTACATCATACTTGGTGATAATAATTATTGTTTTAACAGATCGGGCTTATGCTTGAGCCCAAGCGACCAATGCTTGACGGGTTGGAAATATCTAAGAATAAATAAGACAAATAATCAATATATTATAACCCACTTTAAAAAGATATAACTATTGTGATTGATAAAAATACCTAGTCTGTAAAGAAAGTGGCAATAACATCGACTCCTAAGGAACCATTAACCCCGTTGTTAGGTATATCGACATTAGCTAACGCCTCGTCAAATAATACGAAGTTAAAGTCCATTAAGGCATCCTACATAAATAAAAACATAATTATGTTATACACATGATGAAACCTATCATACTTAAGGCATTATAACAATAATCAAATGAATCATGAAGGTTGAAATTAATGAATCCATTCGACATGAATATTGCGAATAAAATAAGGCAACTCGGTAAGAACATGCAGAGAAAACCACTAAGATTCGGGTTGTTCATGACTAAGCAACCCCTTTTTGTATAGAGGTTACTCGGGGCAACAATGCTGAGGACAAATGATCAAGTCGGGGTGATCTTGCCGAGATAAGTACCTTTTGTCGCCACAATAATACCGAACTAACTTCATTTTAGGGAAAAAAAAATACAACATTATCTTGGGAGGTTAACCCCGAGTTTTGGTCTTCAGCTCGGGGCCTCGATCCCGAACCATTGTTCGATTTTCTACCTATGTACAATGCTTTAATGCCTAAGAACAAACAAATATTCATATGAATGGGACCCAAAATTTACCTCAAAAAAGTTATTTGGGATGTTTTCATTACCTTTTGTGGTCAAAACTCATTACTACCACCATTCATTGCTATTTGAATATTTAAACAACAAGCCCTAAATATTCTGGGAACAAACTTTGTGAATGTTGGTGAAGATGGTTGGTGTGTGGGGACCAAACTTAATGATCGTTGGTGTGGATATCAAATGAAATCAAAGGTATTGGGTGAAAATTTTATGATTGTTAGTGGATGTTGGAGTAATGGAGACAAATTTGTTGGGTGAAGTGAGGTTGATAAAGAGAGACTTTGGAGTGTAGTGGATAAAGAAAGAGAAAATGTGTGAAAATTTGTGTTGAAATTATTGAGTAAAAAATATATATATGGTGTGGTGGCCCTTAGTAAAAATAATTTTTATTTTTCTTGTGATATTTTGAAGCAATTTTTGTGGTGCCCTTAGAAACACCCTAAAAAATATGCTTGTTTTTATGTCTGAATGAAACTATGAATGTATGTATTTAGATTGATTTAAACTTCAGATTAAACTTCGGAGTTTTGTTGTGTTTTTTTCATCTAAATCTGAAGTCTGAATCTAAAATCCGAAAAATATGTTTGTTTTTATGTCTAAATGTACCTCTGAATGAATATATTTAGATCGATTTAGATTTCAGATTCAAACATTAGATGTAACTTTATTGTAACACCCCACGATTTTGGGACTGAGAAATTTAATTTTGGGAGAAATAAAATTTATTTGAATTGGAGAATTTTAAAACTTGGAAATTGAAGTCCAAAAATTGAGAATGTTTTAAAGTATGTCGGATGATGATTCTGAGTGCGCCATTGGTTCCGTATGGGTCGAGATAGTCGAAATGACTATCATTCGGTTTTATTTCGGTTCCGAATTATTTTTAAGTATGTTTGACTCGAATTTGAGTAAACGAGTCATTTAAAGTGTGTATTAACATTTAAAACTGGGTTTATTGTTTTAAGGAATTTAAGGGCTTACGATTTCATCCCTTCTCATTTGTGAGAAGAGAAAAATAGAAAGGAAAGAGAAAGGAAAGAGAAAGGAAGAAATAAAGGAGAAGAAATAAGAGAGAGAGGAAGAAAGTTTGGAGATTTTCGGCGCAACCGCGATCCCGGGGACAATTCAACCTCTACAATTTCGAGGCAAGTGTTTAATCTTGCTAAATATTTCATTTGTGTATTTCATTTCATAATTTGTGGATAAAAGAAATGGATTTTGGTTATTAATATCTAAACCTAGATTTTTGGGTTTAATCTTGAAATTGATGTTTAAATATGGGTTTTATGGTGTAGAAATAGTTGGGACCAACTTTGGGTTGATTTATTGGCTTAGAATCATCATGTGATGAAGGTTTAGGGATTAGAAGTGAAATTTTAGGGTTTAGAATTCGTGGGTTTTTGTTAAGAAGAAGAACCCTTCAAGTTCTGGAGACCCGAATCAATTCGCCCCTTAAGCGAATCGATTCGTCCTAGGCAAAATTGGCAGGTCTGCATTGACCGAATCGATTCGGACCCTGGGCGAATCGATTCGGCCTGAGACAGAAGCCCAGGTCTTTAGACCCGAATCGATTCGCCTTGGAGGCCGAATCGATTCGAAGTAGGGCCGAATCGATTCGAAAACAGGGCTGTTTTATGGAGTTTTCCTAGGATGATTTCTAACCCTTTTTGGTTGGGTTTATTGATTTGGAACATGATTATAGGATGTAAGAAATATACTTTGGAGATTTATTAGAAGTTTCTCGCATGATGGTACCGCGGTTACGTATCAAGTTATTTTGGGGACTTATATCCATATATATTGGAGAGGGTCATATCGATATAGTGGGGAATCTCATTGAAAAGGGGAGTTTTATTTAGGGGTCATAAATGAGCCTAGTTATGATGTAAGGGTAGGGTCCCTTCGAGAAAGTTGTAAGGGTACGACATGAAATCGTAGGGCGAGGTTTGTGCCGAATCCTTATAGTGATAAGATTCTATTTAGGATAAGATTGGGGACCGACGCGAGAGAGAGGTTGCGTATCCTTAGGAATGTTTAACTTAAGGAATAGATTGCAAGTGCAATAAGACTTAGGGGTTCATAGGAGCAATTGAACCATAGTCAGGTTAGTGACTATATATCAGTGTGGTATTTCCCTACGTGATGGGAATCATGAGATGAATTTAAGATTGAGCTTGAGGTTTATAGACTATTAGTTGTGTACATACCAATAGTTGAAAGTTGAATAGGAGATATTGATGTAATTTAGGATACAGATGTGATGTGTAGTGTTTGATACCTACACTAAACTTTGGGTGGTAACCGTAATGTTGGAGATATATCTATGTTGGAAGATTATTTATATCATAAGGAAAATTGATGAATATGCTTCAAGTGAGGGATCGTATTCATTTAACGAATTAAGCTAATATGATTGAAGTGATGGTTAGTATATTGAGGAATATGGATGCTTATAGTCGAGTTTACAAGCTTTATACATACAAATGAAAGATTGTATATATGTATGTATATATATTTGTATAGATATGAACATATGTGTATACTCATGGCGTGAATAGCTAAACCGTATATGAAGGTTTAGTTATATGATATGATTATGTGGATGTATATATATTATGCATGTGAATGATATATATACTTGTATGGTTAAGCATACCCCGCTCATGCTATTATTGGGAAGTTGCGCAATGAGGGTGAGCATCCTGGCTCGATGAACAGAGTGTGGATATTCCCCAGGTCATAGTCGTCCATTGTGCTATTATGTGATTTACATTTCTTTTGGGGTGAGACGTAGTGGGTATGTTTCGTCTCATTGATCGGTTAGGAGATATGACCGCTTCCCGGACGTCATGTGTGTGTGTTGATCACGAGGTAGGTGTCGTTTAGTCCTACAGGTGGCCCCAGCATGCTACGTGAGCCGGGCATTGGAAGATGATAGCATGGTGCAGTATATTGGCGATATATATAGCCGGTTAGATTATGTGAATGGCCATTGTACATCATATGTGGTATGTACACTTGGCTATGGGAATGAATGATTGTATCTATATATATGCTTAGAGTAAATATATATATACTTATACATATCCTATAGATGGAACGATATAAAGGTTTTGTAGTGTACATCTTGGGCGATTATGGTGTACTAGATTGTTGGGGGTTGATGTATCGCATTTAAGGAATATTTCGGTTACATCATCCCAAGGATATTTATTGGAGATATCGAGGTCACTCTTAGAGAGTAATCTAATTTCAGTAGTTGCAGAAATAGAAATTGTGTAAATGACATAATGGATCCCTACAATCAATGTGGTCAAGGAGTAGTGTATTGGGGGGGTTCCTTGTTTGGATTTCTCTTTACGAGACGCCCCACGCACGAAACACAGTGCCATGTTGAGAGTAGAGAGAAGTTCTGTCCCTTGTATTTGTAGGTAGTTGTAGTAGTATAATTGTGTGTGCGACATAATGGATCCCTGTGATCGACATTGTCATGGAGTAGTGTATTGGGGGGGTTCCTTGTTTGGATTTCTCTTTGCGAGACGACCCACGCACGAAACGCAGTGCAATGTTGAGAGTAGTGAGAAGTTTTATCCTTTATACTTATGTATTAGTAGTATGATGGTGTGGATGACACGATGGATCCCCACGATTGACATTGTCAAGGAGTAGTGTATTGGGGGTTCCTTATTTGGATTTCGCTTTGCGAGACCCCCCGCGCACGAAACGTAGTGCAATGTTGAGAGTGGAGAGAAGTTTTGTCCTTATTAACTTGTATGCATGTTATTTAGAAATTAAATCATATGATTCAAACCTAATGTTAATGGGTAACGTATTAAGACTTATAACTGTTGTAAGCTAATAAAATTGGAATCTCGCCTAGTATAAATATAATTAAATCTGATTAGAATGGGAAGGATTCTTGGGTTACGTTAGGATGGCAAGTCTTACGGGTGTAGGCCATGCCTATGGTGAGTTAGGTTGTCCGTATGGGAGGGGTAACTTAATTAGATTCCAAGATGCGAATAGGTGTGCACTGTTAGATGAGAGGTGAGTAGGGGTTTCACGAGAGTGCGATTCCACTTTAATTATGAAATAAGTGCATTTATATTTATTATGCACGGTTAACACACTTGCTAAATATTTTTTCACTCGGGCTCTGACCTGTTTATATTTCTCTCCTGCTATATATATATATATATACACGTTACTACAGGTGTCCTACCGTAAGGATGGCGGATGCTCTTCTATCTCGGGTCATAGGAGCCGTAACAGGTGCGGACTGTCGCGGGATTTAGTTTGTAGTCGCTTCCTACTTCTTTGTAAATCTAGCTATGACTCATTGTGTACATCGGGATTATACTTTAGAGTTATTTATATTTGTTTATATTTCTTCCCCATGTATGTTGTACTGTCTGTGACCCGACAACTTATTCGGGTATATTTCCTTGTATGTACTCATTCCATTTTATTCTAGCATTTCATTTATCATCGTACTTGTAGGCATTTTTCCTTTATTAGTAGTTCTATAGTGTTGGTTTGCTGTTCGTGGTGTGTTTTATTTAATTATGGCATCCGCTTTTAATAGTTTCGGATAGTTAGCCTTATATTATTTAGTATTGTCAGTTGATGTTGAGAGTGAGCCATCTGAGATACCTGATTTAATGTAGTATAGGGCTGGCCACCCGTTATTATTTTGAGCGGGTTGTTACATTTACCTCTTAATCATTCAAAGCCAAATATAGTCATTAGCCTCTTAATCATTAAAAAAACAAAAAATATTTGTTCCTTCTTAAGTCTAAATGGTTCAGATTCCTACTTAAGAGGTAAAATCAAACACAATCTTAAATTTACGTCTTAATTATTAAGAAACAGAAATAACTATTAACCTAATTTTTTTATTTAATATTCATATTTAGGAGCTGAAAACAAACAACACCTAAGTTTGTTCAATCATGAGTAAGAATTCCTAGGAATTCTAAATGACTCCCCATTTTTGTTGGGAAAGAAGAATACCAAACTCCTCCCCAAAACTTCATCTGCACATGGTATTCTATACAAGAGGAATTATATTTTCCAAAAATCCTAAATCCCCCCCCCCCAATCTTAAACCAAACAAGTCACAAAAATGTATTTTGTACTAGTATAATTAAATTATCCTTAAACATTATATTTTATGCTAAAAATGACATTGACGATAATATTTTTGTTATTTTGTTTACATGATAGTTAATTAATTATAAAAAAATAGTATCCCCCCCGTAAATATTGATAGGAATAGAAGAATAGTTAAATTATAATTGCATTTTTAATTTACCAATAGATAAAAACTAGGATAAAATAATAATTTTATATTTTCTTAGCAAAAAAAAACTTGGAAGAAAGAGGGAACAAAGCTAGTTTTTTTTTATATAAAATTTCTCATGACTAAGGGGATTGCCCCCCTAAGGTCATGAGTTCAATTCTCCCACCAAAATAAACTTAGGGCCACAGATCACAATAATATCTCTTATAGAAAGCCTTGTTCGTGAAGGAGGAAATAGTCTGAGGTGTGTGTTAGCTGGTCCGGGATGGATAACCTTTCAGCACAAAAAATAAATCTTTCTTCTACAATTTCATGACTTTTATTTTATATATCACTTTTTAGTATGGTTTCCTTGACTTTACAAGTTTCCACCATGTATCCACTTAATTTGAGCATCTCATAAGCTTATGTTCCTAAAATGTATATTTTGCACCATTAGAATCATAAATAGTCCTCCTTCCTTATTATATCTTTCATATGAGTTAACCAACCATTTGAATCCCATCACTCTTTTCATGCTACTTGGTACAAGTAGACTTAAATCATATATTAAAAGGAAGAATAAGATCTACATCTATAAGCACAAAAATAATAGCATTAGCCCTTTGATAGATCATGGTTCACATAAAAAATAATATTTATTTATTCGACTTAAGATCTTTAGAAATGGAAATATTTTGTCGCGAATATTCCTATAAACAATATACTAAAGTTATAACTTAAGATTAATACTTTGTTTACCAGGTAAGTACCGGACAAGCTTTATATGCTTGTACCATGGTGGGACTCACATCATGGTACACGTCATTTAAATCTTGTCCGCTACTTACCTAGTACTAACTAACGGTAAGCAAAGCATTATTCATAACTTAATATAAAAATTTCGTGTCACGGAACCTTTATTGGAAAAAAATAACCACTACTAAATGATAAAAAATGAAATAAAGAATCCATCATATAAAACAGTACAAATAGAGAGAGAAAGTTATCATTCCACGTAACAAAGTTAAAATAACTAAATATCAAGGACTCTTACCTAATGATAGAAGTGCTTTAAATACTACTTTAATCGCTGATTTAATAAATACAGAAGTATGTCTTCAAAAGAAACTTTGGGACATACTTTGGAGGGAAAACCTTTATTGGAAGTAAAAAGCTAAACACAATTGATTAAAAGATGGGGTTTTAATACCAAATATTTTCATTCGATGGTTAATCATAGAAAAGTTAAGAATCATATTTTTGCTATTTGTAATGACAAGAATGAATGGCTTACTACCAAATATGATATTGAAATGGAATTTCTTTCTTTTTTTTTCAAAAAAAAAAAATTGTTCAAATCTACTAATCCTAGGATGGATTATATTACTTATGACCACTACCCCCACAGATAACTAGTGATGATTTCTCCTTTTTACATAAACTATTACAAAATTAGAAACTAAAGATATTATTTGGAATATACCTAATCACAAGTCTCCAGGACCTAATGGCCTTATTGTTGAATTTTATAAAGACCACTTGGATGTGGTGGGGTATTCTATTATTAAAGTTGTTCAATTCGTATTTTCATTCAAGCTTTTTGCTTAAAGAACGTAATAAATTTTTTCTTATTTTTATCCTAAAATGTGATAACCCTTCCGACCTATTAGTCTTTGTAATGTGAGTTACAAAATTATTTCTATTATTATGCTAAATAGAATTAGACCTTTTTTTAATTAAAAAATGTAACTCCGTTTCAAAATGCCTTTATTCCTCGGAAGCATATTCATGATAATATTATAATTACACATGAAATGATACACAAAATCTAAAAGTGATAGTTTTGCGCTTAAACTTGATCTCTCTAAAGCTTATAATAAATTAGAATGGCCTTTTATTAAATGGGTAATGCAACATCATGGTTCACCTAATTTTTGGGTTATTCGAACTACGTCATGTGTTACCATTGCTACTTTTTCAACAATTATTAATGGTCAGTCAGGTTGTTTTTTAAATTCTTTTAGGGGATTATGGCAAGGTGATCCCCTATCCCCCTATCTTTTCATTCTTACCTTAGATGTTTTCATTCATTCTTTAAGCTCATAGGGATAAAATTATAATTGTATCTAAAGCATGTAACTTTGGTCCTCCTATTCCTATTTTGGCTGATGAATGAATTATTTTCTTAAAAGGTTCTATTAGAAATGTGGTTAAATTAAAACATATTCTTAATAAATTTTGCACCCTTTCTTGTCAAAGTTTAAATACGAATAAGTCTGCCATTCTATTCTCTACTAATACGGATTCCATGAATAAACGTAGGATTAAAGAGGCACTTAATATTCCTCCTTTTCTTTTTAATGAAAAATATTTGGGGGTGCCATTTATTAATAAAAAAATGACAAAAACTATTTTTGAGGACATTATTATTAATTTAAATAAGAGAACTAACCAATACTTATCCTATTCTAGTAGGTTACTTCTTATCAATTATTTCACTGATTCTCTTCCTATTTATAGTATATCTTCTTTTCAACTGCCTAAAACTCTTATTGATGAATTCTCAGTTAAAATTAAAAGTTTTTGTAAGGGGAACTTCCAATTCTCATAAAAAAATCACTATTCAATGGAGTTTGATTTCTAGGCCTAAATTTATGGTTGGGTTAGGAATTAAAAATATTCATACACTCAATCAAACTTCAATGTTAAGATTAGGTTGGTCTTTGTTTTTAATCCTAACTCTCTTTGGGAAACTGTTATGAAGCACAAATATTACCACAATACTATGTTTTTTAACTCAAGACTTTAAAACATAAACTCATGGGCTTGACATAATATTCTTAAAGGAATATTACTTCTTAAAGAGGGTGTTCAATGGTCCTTACATGGGAGAAATGTTAAATTTTGGACTCATAATTAGATGTCTAATCATTCATTACAATCCATTCTTTAGAAAATAGTTATGATGACTCTATTGTGGTTTCTAAATTTCGGAGTAATGGAACCGACAATTGGAATATTACAGAATTACTGAAATATATTCCTTTAAATCTAATCTCCAATATTATCAGTATTCATTGGCATAATAAGAATTCACCAGATATTTATTTTTGGAATCCTAATAAAAAAAATTGTTTAATGTTAAAATCGCATATAACTGGCTTACTCATAAAGACTTAAGAATAAGTATGCCTTTACTTACTTGGTTTTGGTTAAGGAAGTTACCTTGTAATAATAAATTTGTTTAATGTTAATACGCAGGTGACATTCCGTTCCCCAATAAATTTAAATTCAGGTTCACCCGGTAACCGAAACACTACCTCTCTTATAAAACAATCTAAACATACATGATACGAGGACAACCGATCCACACCCAATATCACATCAAAGTCATGTGTATCGAAAGGTAGTAAGTCAACAAACAACTCCTTTTCACTTATTCGCACCATACACTCCCTACACACCCTATCAATAAAAACCAATCCTCCCTACTGGAGTAATAATAGCTAAACCAGAATCTAATGATGATAGTGGTTTATTAAGATGAAATAGATAAAGCAAAACACAAAGAATGTGTAGAACCAGAATCTATTAATACATAAGCGTCTTTATCATTCATACGTAAGGGTAATCGCCTAGTGATTTCTTATAAATGAAAGTCAATTCCCAACTCATATATTACCCCATACCTTTATATACGTATGTCAAAAGTTCACACATAATAGATTATTGGTTGTATCCTCTTATATTAATAATTAGTGAACATTCATAATAAACCAAACATCATTATTTACGTTTCTCACTTCATTCCCATAGTCCATCCTTATCATCATGTAACATTTCAAATAATAAATATTCTATTACAAGACTAACTTCTTATAGTTCATCTCTCCAACTTCCATTCATTACTTCAAATGATAAACATCATATTACAATACCAACTTATTACATGTCATGTTCTCATCTTCCACTTAATACCAAATATCCGTGTGTGACTTTGACTACTATCCGTATCATCTCTATAGTTTTAGAGTATGTTAAATATTGTTTTTACGATCCTTAATATAAACATAGCCTCACTACTTTCCACATATCGATAATGAACAATCATTCACCAAATGTATATTTTTAACCAATATTCCATATTCACTTTCATGTGTCTTGTGCACTCATGCACTATAAAGTCAGTATAACTTCTCACTATATTCCTATTTTCAGTATCGTTTGACTGTTCTTTAACTAAACATACAATGACCTTAACTAGTCATTTATCCAACACAATAACATTACAATCATAATCTTACCCCAATATTTTTAACATTATAGTCTTACGCAAAATCATTAATACAATAATCTTACCCGCTTGGTAACATGAATATTAGACGTAACATCACCACTTAAAACTTAAACCATACTTACTAACTCCATAATACTTCTCTAACTATTTTATGTCTTACTTATTTCAAATAACATGTACAAATACCTTAATGTATCATATTATGGTATCTCGCATAACACATTCTCCTTATACATACTTCTTGGTATCTCCGTATAATGTCAACCATATTCTTTATATGACATACTCTTAGTGATAACACACACGCACAATGACAAATATAGCTCAATCTCCCCCCAAACTAATGCGGATATTCGAATCCAACAAGCATCTTTCTCATACTTATACCTTATTCATTACTCATCATTAGTTAAGGTTTAGATCTCATTTATTTATTAACTGTGAAAGTCTCATCTAGCCTCGATTATATTTTATCAAAAATTCATCACACCCCATAATATCACATTTATATTTCATCATGGACACACTCCATTAGGTTTTGTTGATATTGAGTATAAACATACACTCGCCCCTTTTTTTATTATTTAATAACTCCTACTCAGTTATCATATACACTAGATATCAATAATTCTCCACCCTTCATTCCCAATTACATCTTCAATTCTCATAAATAATTCTTACCTTTCATCCGATACGAGATTCCTTGCCATAATACACAACACATACCCTAAAAGGATTCCTTAATATTTTTAAACTTCCAACTCTTTAACACCTCATCTCAACTTTACTATTCATATAAGCGTTTCAAAACATCACAAGAGTAATATCCACAATATGTACTCATATTATTAAAGACGTACATCTCAACACTCATTACTCTTTATTCTACTTGTAATAATTCACTATGAATTCATATTCTGATCATTTGTGATATATCGACTAGTTATTGAATTTCATGCCTTTTTTCACATGTTAAACATAAACATATGCAACTACTAACCTTCTCATTTAACCTCTACTATGTGAATCTTCATTTTTATTCACACTCCAACAATTTATGTCTCATTATAATAATGTAACAATAATTCTTCTCGCTTCTCATCCTTTAATGGAATATGTGTTCCTGTACACCACTCTCCCATACAGATGAGGAGCGCACCCATTCATAATGATATACGTAACACGACTTAAGTCCACATATACCATCATAGGAAGAGATCACCTCCAATACTTCATAATTTTTGTCAAGTTCACATATACCAGTATAAAAAGAGATCACTTCCAATTCTTCACAATTTGTATACCACATTGCATATTTAAAAATTTTCCTTCAATGAGACATTTGTTCATACACCATATAAAACAATGCAATGCTTTATATTAAAATACCTGTATTCCCAGTCATCCCCGAATAAACCTTAACATCTTATTTCCTTTCCTGCAAGATCCTCGCATTTCATATCACGTACAACACTATATGTGTATAAATGACATATGTTAGTCGACAAAGCCAATTTAAAACTTAATAGAAAACCCTTTGTGTGCCCGCCTTAGGAATCCAACATACTTAAATGTATCCCTTGAAACTAAATACTTGTAACTCAACACAGTTTTTTTTGCGTCCACTGCCAATCTAGACCCTCACACCCTGTCCAGAACCTAATAACCATGCTCTGATACCAAGTTGTCGCACCCCGACTTAATTAACTTAAAATCATCCTTTTATTTAGAGATAAATTCCCTTAAACAATACTTTACCTTAATTCTCTTTGAAAATAGCACCAAATTTTTTTTCTTTTTCAAAAGCATGTTTAGATGAAACCATGGCTACCTTAACATGTAATTTACAAGTACTAAACAACTTAACATACAAAAGTTCTTTAGTTTAACATTACCAAAAAAGCTTGTTGGTATTCAACCCATATTAGATATTCGTCACTTTCCCGTTTTATGGTCCTAACTTGGCAGTGAACTCTAAATGATAGGCATACCTGAAACATAATATTATAGGAGTGTAAGCAACAAAAGCTTAGTGAATGACCATATAACACTCATATAACCAATTTTAATAACCATTTTAATTTTCTAATGTTATAACCCAACAATAATTGTGTAACTCTCGCAAGCTTGGTCCCGCCTCAGTCCAATTAACCCACCTCAGTTATTGGGGACCACCACATTCCATAATTAGGTCCGAGTACAACAAACCTTTAAGTTGGATTAACGGGACCACCACATCCCTTCGGACCCACCACAGTCCTTAACATTAGATAAAGGACTCGCCACAGTCCATAACATTAAATAACTTCACTTAATGTTTTTAATCATATGCATATGTTTCACAAATACGACATCACTCCATAAACAGTTTAACACGTGTATTTAAATACACAATTCCATATGAAATTATAAGCATTTATAATTCACAGGGAAGGTCACTCACATTGATTTTGGTACTAAGATTAATACCAAAACTATTTCCTTGGTATGGTAGTGTTAGCCGCTTCCCCACCTAACAATTCAACATCATTAGTATTTGAATACACCAAATCACATTAAACTCAGTAACACATCACATCATTTGGTCAATCTAACATAACTATAAATTAATTGGATATGATACTTCACATTTCTATAACACCTTATTCATTAGGGTTCTAACATAATTTACGTAATTAAATTACGAATTCTCTAGACAAAGTTATGTCCGTTTTATTACAACCTTTTCCAAATCATTTGTAGAGAAAAACAACAACAAAACTTCAACTTCAACACAACCCCCAAGCCAAAACAGAAGATATTTTATTCTCCCCTTAAAGTATATCATACTAATATATGTTCTCTAACATTTTCAATTTGAATTTCTTGATTTCAACAAGTATTCAATGATTTATGCCACTTTTAACACATCCAGGTCTGAGTAGACCATCAAAGCATAACTTAATATTTTTCAAAAATATATGACCTCCACCTCGGTTATAAATCATGGGAACATATATTAAACATATTTCATAATATAAATTAAAGTTGCATAATTTTTAGAGTTCATTTGCTAAGTCAAGCAAAACATCGAACACCTGGTGTGCGCACTTACACTTTTGGGACAGATTTTATACCCGAACTTCAACTATCACCCACGATTAATTTCTTGGTATTTTAACATAATTTTAGGATATAGTATACATATATGATTCTATATTAATCTCCAAGTCGAATCATTTGATTTGAATAAGTATTCCATGATTTATGTCCTTTTTAGCACAACTAGGTCGGAATAGAACATTAAAGCATAACTTAACATGATTAAGCATACCTACTCTCCACCTCGGGCATCAATCATGGAAAACATATACTAAATATGTTTTAGCATATATAAAAATCATATGAATGAATTTACTACATCAAAAAAATTTCACGAGAAGGGAATTCAAATCTGAAACTTTGAAGTTAACATTTAAGATCCTAGCACAAGTCTGCACGTATGTTCTTAAGCCATCCTTGGTTTAACTCAATTTGGAAAAAGGGGTATCATTAAAATCTTTATCAAAATCAGAAACAAAAATACACCAAGTGTATAACTCATTCATGTGACCAACTTTAATAAAGAGATAATTACCTTACGAGAATTCCTTGATTTATGGTAATTTTCCGAAGGATTTCTTCCTTAACTTCCTCTTTTTCTCTCTCCTTAGGCAAAATATTTTTTCATGGATGAATTGGATGAAGAAAGGGGTCATTTTAAGGGGCTTAAGTCGGCCTAAGGCACCTACCACTTGGTCCAATCAGAATATAACATGTGGCACCATATAAGACCAAATATCATTTAAAGCTAAATGACCACTTTACCCCAGGTTCGTAAAAAGACAATATCTTCTCACTCGAATGTTCGTTTGATGCACCATTTATTGTGTTATAAACTTAACTCATATATATAAAACTTTTATATTTTGTGTTTTCCCCAAATCATAACACTAGTACGCCTAATTTGGGCTCGAACAGAAGAGTAGGAATTTACCGAAATTCTCAAAACTTTCACATTTGGCGACGTAACATCGCCAATTTCGGACCAACACCTTGGTTTAATTTTATAATCATAATGAGGTATGAAAAACATATTTTCATGATGTATTTAATCACATAACTAATCATATGATCTAAACAAGTTATCCCCGATCCTAAGCTTGAATAACATCTAATGCAACCAACACATATATCACATGAGTATGCATCCCCCCAAATATGATAATTAACATGTTTAACACCCCTCACCAAATTATAACTTATAATTTATACTTAATCATATAATTAACATTCCTAATCACATTTTAAGGCCTTACACAATGTTAATTGGAACCCCATATAACCTCACTATCTTCACTATAAAAAGCTGGGCATATTTCCTCGTCGTATAATCTGTCCAAATTGGAAAGAAATGGGCCACCTTGGTCAGATGATCCATAATGATCCAGATGGAATCTTCACTCGTCTGCAATGTCGGTAGCCCCATGATGAAGTCCATCAAAATGCCTCCCATTTCCATACTGGGATCTCCAATGGCCGTAAAATCCCATCTGGTCTTTGATAGTCTACCTTCACCAACTAACAAGTGTTGCAATTGGAGACAAAATCAATAATGTCTCACTTCATCCTAGATTTTCAATACTGCTTCCTCATGTCCTGGTACATCTTATCCCCTCCGAGATGTACCAAAAATCACAGCCCATGAGAAAGTGTCATCACTACATGTCGTAGGTCCCCATCCTTTGGGACTATGAGTATCCCATTTAAGCGTAAGCCTCCCTCTGAACTGAGTGAGTAAGACTCTGCTCGTTCTTCTAATAATTGGCTCACTTTAACTTGAATAAACGGATCCTCTGCCTTCATAACCCTCACGATGACCTTAGGTGTGAAGTCAAAACCGCTATACAAGCTCTGACCACTGCATCCTCCTGCCAAAGATCGCCCTACTTCACCTTCTAAACCTCCACTAACTTCCACGTAGGCCTTCGGCCCAATACATCTGCCACCACGTTAACTTTTATGTTTTGTTCCAGATCATGAACTTATTCAACTCCCTATAGTTAATACACAATCTCAATAACCCATCCTTCTTTTTCACAAACAATAAGGGAGCACCCCATGACGATGTACTCATGTGAATAAATCCATGGTCCAAGAGATATTGAATCCGATCCCTCAACACTCGCAACTCGACTGGATCCATACGATAAAGCGCACTTGTTATCAGCCTAATCCCCAATGCTAAATTAATAACGAACTCAATCTCTCAGCTTGGTGATAACCCCGATATCTCCTAGAAAACATCAGCAAATTCCCTCATAATGTGGATCGAATCTAATGGGATGACAACTTCCTTAGAGGTCTCTTCCTCAATATAATATAGATGTGTGCTCAACCCTCCCTCAAGATGAGGCATCGCCACTAAAAACATCTTCGGCCCTGTTATGGTGAATAATATAGTCCTACAAAAATAGTCTACCATCGCTTTATAACCTGCCAACCAGCTCGTACCGAGAATCAAGTCGTGCTCTATCATATCGAACACAAATAAATTGGCAGTTAAACATTGTCTCCCTATATCCTCACCCACTCCCCTATAAATGGAATGGATGAGGGCCCCGCTACCCAACAGTTAATTAACACACATAATAATACTATCAGCTGATCTAATAAACATGCCGCTCATGCAAATCTAGTGGCAACCCTGTGTTAAATAAGACATGACCTATACACTCATAAATAGGAAATATGCCCTCTACGGCTGGTGGTGCATGTGGAGCTATAGCGTTATGGATGTTTTACACATATCCATACTGTAACTTCCCGTACTGTAGTGGGACTGCTAGAACTGCTGGTGGTGCTGGCAGTAATGGAACTTGTGGCCCACTGTTGTTTTACTCTAGCCCGATTGAGGCAACCTCGCCGCATGTGTCCCTTCTCTTCATATACAAAGTGCCTACTCGTAAAGTCTCCCTGTTGTTGGCCCTATCGAGGATATTTTGGTCTTTAGCCCTGGTGGCTACCCCCATCGTTCCCTTAGTCCTATTGAACCTATGGAAAACATTGTTGGCCCTTTTGGCCCTATTTTAACCTACTGTCTCTCAGTCGAAACCCTCCTTATTAGAACCTCTTAGCCAAATTCCCATGTTGGAAATCTCGCTCATTATGCCTGTAGTGCCCACTAGCACTGCTACCTCCAATCTTGCCCTGCTAGATAGAATTCCCAACTCTCTTCACTCCCTTCAGGTGGAAGCAGTGATCCTAACAGTGTAAAAGTGAGGCATTGATGACATCAACATAAGTCGTAAATGCCAAATTCCTCAAGAAATGCTGTCGAATCCTCTAGGTAAGCCCATCCATAAACTTCAATAATTTCTCCTCGTTAGTATCCATCTCATCTGGCACAAAGTTCACCAGTCAGATGAATTCCTCCTCGTACTCGGCCACTATCCAACCCTCCTATGAAAGATCCAGAAACTTCCTCCTTATCTCAATTAGAATGGCAGATGGGAAGAACTTGCGATCAAACCACACTTAAAACTCTTGAGTGGTCATGGTCTCTCTCTCTCTTCAGAAGTGGTGAAAGACTCCCACCACTGTAAAGATGCTCCCACTAGCTTAAAGGCAGGAAGTATCTTCTTTTGAGTGGAAATCCACTCAACCATGCGTAGATGCCTTTTGATGTATTTCTTCCATTGGCTAGCGACAAACACATCCGTACTCTCCTAAAACTCTAACGACTAGCCCTTCTGAAAGGCTTCTCTGACTCTCTCCCACACAGATTGCACTGGGTGGGCTTGAGCGACTGGTGCCACTAGTTATTGTAGTTTTGCCTGGGGAAACTGTTGCTCCATGAAAATCATCGCGACATTAACGGGATGTGCAATAATAGTTGTAACCTCTGCAGCTGTCACTATCTCTGGAGTGGCCTGCGGCTCCGATTGAGCCTCCCCTCCTTCAACCCTCCTAGCGGCTCGAGTGGGTCATCCTCTCCTATTTGGAATCTGAAACCAAACTGAATTAGTATTAGATCACACCTTAAATATAACAATATAGCAGAAGAACGTAAATGCGCAAATAAGAATGCAATAATCCTAGTCATAGGGCTTTATAGCAAATAACGCTATGCTGGAAATGTAATAAAGTCACACAAATCCTAAGGACACAAGATACTGATGATCTGATACCATTTGTGACACCCACCGAGTCTAATACCAGTTGATCAGGCTTTGAATAAATTAAACGGGAATCATATCTAATTTCATTCTTAGCATCACTGTCTAAAACCAATTAATTAAACTAATAACCTATTAAGTCCGATGTCAATTAATTAAACTAATAACCTAATAATATGTATACATAAAAATCCATAGTGACTAAAATACAACGAATACTGATAGCCTAAATAAATAAATCTAATAAATCCTTGGTATCCAGAATACAATAATCTAAATGTTAGAATTGAGAAATATAAATAATGTCTGATAACGAAACTATCCAACTACGGGAAACATGCCCAAAGAGAAAATACTAAAATATCATTCTATTTAGATAGAATCAAGTGAAGTATCTAATTTAATCCCACATGCATCCACAACTGCTACATTATCGTCTCACTAGAAAAGAATGGCTATCATTGGTGAACCTATGGCTGGTCACCTAAAAGATTTTGAAAATATTTTTGATACGGGTCAGTGCCTAAAATATTTGAAAAACAGTTGCAAATATTTAAATGCAATAATAATAAAGTTGTATGAAATATCATGTTAACTTAGTGTCTCACTCACATGAGATCATCATCACCTCTCATTTAAAGTGCGCACCTAACATATCTATTTTATTCACCTAGTTATGCTACCCTACCTAACTAGTTTAACCATCATCAACATACTTTAATCCGATAAACATCTAACCCATATGTACTACCCATAGACTTCTTCTCTTCTTTTCTATTTATACCTAGGGTTAGTTTATTTACAAAAATTTCATTGCCCCAAATTTAACCCTCTCAATCCTTTTACGCGTTAATTCGCTTATAATATTTAAGTCGCACATTCGTATCTCAAGGAATTCATTTTAACTTTTCATTTTTAAACATTTCGAATATATATACCGGCATAGTTTCATTTCCAAACATTTCGAATATATATACTGGCATAGATTTTTTTTTTCAATTTCAATTCAATAAAAATTGCGGGGTATTACATTCCCCCCTCTACGAACGGGATTTTGTCCTCGAAATCTAAAATAAAACAAATCAATTCAAGTCAAGTTAGGTAGTTTCGCACGTATCTTCCATGAAGAGATATGGGTGACTAATTCGCAAGTCATCCTTTCTCTCCCAAGTGGCCTCAGACTCATCATGATTACTCCACATAACACGAACAAGAGGAATGACTTTTGACCTCAACTGCTGCTCACGATGATCTAGGATCTTGACTAACCTCTCCTCGTAGCTCCCATCGGGCTGCAGCTTGACCCTGTCTAAATCTATGTATAGATGTGAGTCCTCGGGACATAAGAACTTCCTCAACATGGATACATGAAAAACATCGTGTACCCATTGGAGCTGGTCGGGTAAGGCTAAACGGTAGGCAACTAACCCCAGCCTGTCCAACACTATAAACGGACCCACGTTTCGCGGTGAAAGCTTCCCTTTTTCACTAAAGCAAACAACGCCTCTCATGGGTGAGACCCTCAACAGGACTTAGTCCCTAACGACGAACTCTAACTTCCTCCGCCTTATGTCAGCATAATTCTTCTAATGATATTGCGCGGTCTTCATCCATGAACAAATCAAATCAACATTCTCCGTCGTCTCCCTAATAATATCCAGACCCAACATCCGGTGCTTTTCGAACTCCAACCAACATGTAGGGGATCGATAAGGCCTTCCGTATAAAGCCTCGTATGGTGCCATGCCAATATTCTATTAATAACTGTTATTGTATGCGAACTCCACCGGTGGCAAATGTGTATCCCAACCACCTTTGAATTCCAACACATAAAATCGTAACATGTCCTCCAAAATTTAGTTTACCCACTCCGTCTGACCATAAAACTGAGGGTGGAATGCAGTACTCAAACTCAACTGAACTCCCATCGCCTCCTAAAGATCGCCCAAAAAGTGCGAGATGAAGACACTTCCATAGTCGGACACGATATCATGCGGTACCCCATGCAACTTCACTATCTCGTTAATAAACACCATGGCGTACTGTGCTACCATATAATCCATCCTTACTCGAAGGAAATGAGCCACCTTTGTCAGTCTATCGATGATGACCCAAATCGAATCATGACCGCGCTGCGATCTTGGCAACCCAACAATGAAATCCATGGAGATACTTTTCCATTTCTAACTGTATAAATAAACTTTCACCACGAAGCCTAACATAACTGAACTACTAAGCTGATCCAGAAATTAATACCCCCAAGTCTCGACTCGCTAAGTTTCGTATGTGGACTGTCTCGCAAGGAAAATCCAAACAAGGAACCCCTCCGATACACTACTGTCAGCTTGTCGAGATAAGGAATTTGTCAACTCAAGACCCCTAGTGATACAAGAATCATCTAACTCCAAAAAAACCACTTATCTCTAGACTCAACGGTTCACCACACAATAAATAATCCAACTTTGCCTATTCAATACATATGTCACTATTCATCAATCATGCCTCGATACTCAACTCAAAATCGACTAATAATGTTGCCCCAGCTACACTGTGAGTCGCGATCCCAGACATCAGATACCACATCGAACAAATGGTACTGAAAGCTCAAAAGCCAGCTCTACTCCGAGTTGTCAATAACACTTACCTTGCACTTAAATTGATGGTGAGTCAACCGATATGGCAACCCTTATTTCCCTTTTCTTGAGGGTGGTATCAGAGATTAATATCACTTTGTTTATACTTGGGATTTGAGAGAATTGTTGTATTAATCTTTCCCGTTTTGTGTTGGGCCGCATGTATTGGAATTTTATATTTTAAGTTTGAGATTACTGATGTATTATTGCAGTTAATAGTTATGAGTTGGTTTCACTTGTTATAGTTGCTATGATGTGATTTGGTTACACGTATGGGAGTGTACATGTTTAGTTACTTCATTTATTTAAATTCTATTTCTAATGCCAACATATTGACGCTCCACTTTAATTTAATTGGGCGTAGCTAACCGAATTAGATATAAAAAGCAGGGTTGTGATAGTTGGTATCAGAGCACCGTTTTAGAGCCTTTTGGGATCTGAGGGTGTCCGTTACGTTTTTCGCGCATCGTTTCCTTAATACGTAGAGCCTTATGATCCACTAAGGTTGCACATGTGCATAAGCATACAACTTCTATGCACGTTCGAATATTCTTCTATCTTTCCAAGTCTTGAGTTAGGTAAATAATATCAACAAGGTTCATACTCTATCGAATCTATCGAACAAGACAACACCGACAAGGTTTCATTCTGGGCTGTCAATGATCCCTCACCTAAAGGTTTTGAACTATCCCAAGATGCAATGTGTCCCCTTGTACACCCCTACTTCTCACGGTTTGGTCACTCTAACCCAAGGCGACCGACCCTCGTTAGATTCGACTTACTGCTCTTTTGTTAAAAACACGTATAGGAATTCAGCCTCTCCGACAGGATTTTCTTTGGACTGTGAGTATATTAGAATTTTCTCACCGAACCTGAAATGAACTTGGTTCTTCAAACTACGAATAAGGCTTGTACATTTCCCAAGAAATAAGGTAAGACCTAAAATTCCCACTTATCATACCAAATTAGAATATCGGATTTGGCACACTCACCATCCGAATACTCATCTTTCAGCACCCCAACGCTACTTGATCTTTATGAAGAACAGTGTGCTATCCAACAGGTCAAAGGTCTTAAATACAAGGTAGCGGGTACCTTCGCATATCGTGACCCAAATTAACGCTCAATACTTCACACATAACTGAAGTAAAAATTAAATATCTTACGAATCCATTCGCGAGTTTTTGCTCAGGAGTACGCACCCTCCTTACAAAACTTCTCAACAACAGTCAAAGCACTCTCTTATTGCCCCCTACAGTGGAGGTTATCACAACCATTTCAATGAATGGTCCAGGATTTGGAATCCTAAAATGTCTCAATACTTGCCATTAATGACGACACTCACTTGGCAACCCTATCATCAATCACGCGAAAACTAACCGAGCTACACACGACTCTACCATTATCAAAATCCCATCAAGACCATTCTATGACTATTCACTAGTCTAGACGTCACCATAATCGAACATCTTACACTTGGTTTCGGAACACGTCTTTAATCACACACTGTCTAAGTAAATAGTGTGTCACTAACTACTTACTCGTGCTCTAATTCACATTAATACATAACGAGGGCCACAACATAGACATATTCCCATATCTGATGGATTCAAAATCAAGCACCACCATTATCACGGTGTAATAAATTAGTACCCCCAATCACCAGGTGATAACATAAAACTAAACTCATGGATATATCACTAACTCAAGCGATCACACTCGCATAAAATGAAATGATTATTGAACACTCCCTCATGATGTTCTCACTCGACAACTCGTCCCTCGAGATTCGCTATTCACCGTAGGGTTCATAACTGGTAACTCCAACTCAAGTCCATCCCTTAGCACACCCATACTCACGTCCCGCTCTCGGCAGCTTTTAACAAATATACCGGTGCTATAAAGAAAGATAACCACATCTTATCGAACACCCATTCTAATCTAGGGATTTACGAAGAACATTGAACTCCAATCATTGCCAAATATGGAAAGAAAACTTCCTTAAAAATTCTGGACTTCTCTAAAGTCAATCCTTGTTTGACCTTGCGATACGAACTTCCTCATCCCTAGTGTCCATGGCCAAGACATCGCAACATTACTGATACATTCTCACAAACTTAATTGGGATAACTCGCCGAAACATTCAACTCTGAACATGTGAGTACCTAAGCCACTAACATATTTTTAACATGACCGAACACACACCTAATCTGCCTTAAGTTCATTCCATTACGAATTTTATTCGATTAGAACACTATGACACCACTATGCCACCCTAATACGATATAGCTTGTGTGGAAAACGTGTAGATTTACACGCGTACCAAATTTCCCTGATACCAACACAATATTTCAAGGACAATCACTTATCCATTCCGAATTCAGGCTCATGAATTTCCCATTTAACATCATCAAATGGATGAATCTAGTTCATGTTTTTCACAAGTACGATAACACTCTTGCGTACACCAAAATTGGACCCCTCAGGTCATCCTTTGACGGGGTGGGACATACACCGATTTGGATTAGTCCTCTCGCAAATCACAACCCTTCTTTTACATGTTCGTGAGTAATAATATACTCTTATTACCACAAGACTTACTTCGTTAACCATTCACTGATTAATACATCATCGAATGCCTCAGCAGTCTGTCCATCATGGGTGGAGTGCGATAATTCCTTCTTAGGAAAATGTCACAACAACAACTGGACCACATCATTTTGAGGTATGCCATATCTAAAGCTCTACCCTTCCACATTGGAAACAACTTCTGACAAATACACACGCAAGTGGTACTAACAACTCGGTGGTACTACAAGGTGGGATATAACTTATACCAACTTCTTTACAGCCATAAGAGCGACGATATTCAAAGTTGATAATGCACAGCAAATATACGGGTGTTTCCTCCCCCTAAAGCACCAAAAGTTAACTCAATCATTGAGTTCAACATCGGTGCTCTCGCTTACCGGTGGACGATGAAACTACGATTATTGCACGTGAATCGCGATCTCCTAAAATTCTTGGACCCTATGCCCTCCCAGAGTCCATGTCTCATCAAATCACCATCTTAAAAGA
The DNA here is from genome assembly GCA_949130495.1 of Sambucus nigra. NCBI lineage: Eukaryota > Viridiplantae > Streptophyta > Magnoliopsida > Dipsacales > Adoxaceae > Sambucus > Sambucus nigra. Next base: position 660,845,527 of record OX422215.1, on the reverse strand, counting down.
TAGTAAATGAACACGTATCCTAAGAAAAAAATGGTTAAGTGGAGCCCTAGTCATAATTACAACGAATACTCAGACACAGACCTCACGCGTACTATCATGTGGTCGATCGAAGATTTACCTCATGCGTGGGACGTCTCACGAATGAAATCCAAATAAGGAACCCTCCCTATACACAAGGCTAGATCCGAATCGCCCGTCGAAATTGTAGCGTGAAGATCTTCCAAGTCATCGAATACAAACATAAATTAAAATAGAATAACTCCACGGCTACAGGAATCCTAAGATTTATATGATCTCATCAAGCTACATAGTCTATTGTTCAATGGAACGAGGACCTGTCATATATTATATATATAGGAGAGGAGCAAGAAGAAAGATAGACAGACGTCAAAGCAAGAAAATAAGCTATAAGATTATAAGATGTACTTATAATGAAAACACGCTAGTTATTACTCGTCTCCAGTAATTAAGTTATTTAATTACCCAACCAATGCTCCTATATTGTGACTACCCAACCCAAACTCGAGTAACGTGTAGCCTCATATTGTATCATGATTAATCATTATAAACTCATTTAAGTATTTAACGTATCATAATATTTCCTTTAAGTATAACATCAAATGCATCGATTCGGGATATTACTTTAAGACACAAGCATAATATCTCACACAACAAGCCATATCAGGTCACTATCGTTACCCGGGGGAACAAGTCGTAACACTAGACCTATACACGAATATTCCCCAATATTATGTGGCAAGGGCAATCATACTAAGTCCTAAATCACATGGAATTCCAAGGTCTTTCTATCCGACCCGCATTATAACTATGTGTCCGGAACCTAACCGGATTAATCACAAAAAATCGCATTCAACATGTGCCTATATCAACCGGAGGACTAGTCTAGTGTATACTCGACAATATACATGTAAAACAATTTCACGCTTATGTATATATATATATATATATATATATATATATATATATATATATATATATATATATATATATATATATATATACAATCGTGTCAAGTCTCTTACTCGAGTTATACAATAGTCATTATTTAAAATATAACATAATTTACACCATTAATTTACTAATTTAACATCAAATCATTTCAAGGTTATATATCCCTAATAACCATAAGTATATGCAGTGGCGGACCCAGGTTTTTTGGTCTGTGGGCGCGACAATTTTTTACAAACGTCGGGGGTGGGAGCTCCCGAAGCGAATTTTTTTGTGTTAATTTTATTTGTTTTGCAATTTTTAACCCTTAAAATCTCGTGGTTAAATTTCACCAATTTTTTACCCCTATGTAATAAACCAACATTTTTTAACAACCAAACAAACCAATATTTCTCACAATCCAACAATTAATAGCCCTAATTTACAAGCAGTATATATTAATTCAACAATTAAATATAACAAATGGCAAACAATATATTCACCGATAAACAACAAATATTTTAATCCCATTATTAGCAAACACAATATTAAATCAACAAAGTTTCAACAAATATTGATAAACAAAATTTAATCAAATTAGGCTAATATTATTCAATAATTAATTCATGTATATAGTATTAATTGAACAATATAGGCTAACATTATTCAACAATTAATATTTCACAAAACATTAAAACATTAATTAACATATCCATTCCATACAAAAAAAAGAAGAAAATAAACTAAAAAAAATTACCAGTGGTTGTGGCACTGTTGGCCGACACCGAAGAGAGGAGGAGCAGGAGAGGGGAGAGAGGGGATTTTCTCCGATCAAGAGAGAGGGCAGCTGCCAGAGCTATAAAAACAGTTGATTGGCAGAAATAATAAATTTTATGTTTTTGTTTGAGCAAAAACCTATCATGTTTTTCCAGGCTCAGGGTAGAGATAGTCAACAGTGTTGGGTCCGTCCGCGAGAGCTAAGGCAGGGGAGGGAGGGAGGAGGGAGGGAGAGGGGAGAAGGAGAAGGCTATTTGCAAAGAGAGGGAGAGAGAGAGAGGCTGTGCAAGGAAGGAAAAATTAGGTTTGGGTTTGGCAGCACAAGAGAGAGAATCGTGTTTTGTTTAAATCTCAGTATGTGTATTTAAACTATTCGTCCCCACAGATTGAACATCTTTATCTTGTTGCCTTACGCTTTAAAAACTTACACATAAATCCATTATTTATTTTTTTACACTATAGGCAGCAAAATTGTTGAAAAAGTGGTGGGTACGGCCGCACCCCTTCGGGATGGGGTGGGTCCGCCCCTGGGTATATGATCAAGTTATAAGATTAAGTACAACACCACAATTATCTTTCTAAAAACATGAACACCCTTCGCGCTCTTATTTCAACAACATGCTTCCCAGAATTTAAAATGCAGATTCGAGGCTCTTCCGATCCTTTTTCTGAAAAATTTAGAACTACAAAGTTGTTCAGAATGTGATTTTCTACAAGAACATGTGAGCATGATACCATAGCCTGCTTAAAACAGACCTGCAACTAACATATACAGTTCTCCCCTGTTTACGACAACTTGTTGCGCAGATATATAAAACGCCGATTCGAGGCTTTTTCGATCCGTTTTTGGAAAAAATTAAAACTAGAAAGTTGTTCAGAACGTGATTTTCTACAAGGACTCGTGGGCATGCTTCCATTTACGGCTTAAAACACACCCAAAATTAACTTATAATATTCGCCCCTGTTTTCGACAACTTTCTGCACAGAACTATAAAATGCATATTTGAGGATTTTTCAATCCGTTTTTGAAGAAACTTAAAACTACAAAGTTGTTTAGAATATGATTTTCTACAGGGAAACGTGAACGAAACATCCATTTTCGGAACCAAAACAGCTCAAAACAATTTTTAATATGACGATTTACTCAATTTCATATATTTCTCAAATTCAAGAGGTTGTTCTACAACTCAATCCCTATAATGATGTTATTGCATTTGAATCTACATGGAGGGTGATACTAATACATTGCATATCATTTTTAACATCAATTTCATTTTAATTTAGGTATCTAAATACACGTTCATGTGAAATTTCATTATATATACATATTATACACATATAGGTTATTAACTTGCCTTGGATTGTATGGAGAAGTTGAATCCCCTTGAAATCCTCTTAGCTTTCTTCTCTTCTTACTCTCTCTCTCTATACCAAACCCTAGCCCCCTTTTGTGAAATGAGAAAATGAAGACTTCGTCTCTTCTTTTCTATTTATGCCTAGGGTTAGTTTATTTACAAAAATGCCATTGCCCCAAATTTAACCCTCTCAATCCTTTTACGCGTTAATTCGCTTCTAATATTTAAGTCACACATTCGTATCTCAATGAATTCATTTTAACTTTTCATTTCCAAACATTTCGAATATATATACTGGCATAGTTTCATTTCCAAACATTTCGAATATATATAGTGGCATAGTTTTTTTTTTCAATTTCAATTTCAATTCAATAAAAAATGCGGGGTATTACACTAGATAATGTGTTGTGAAGCATATGACATTATCAATAAGACTTGTGTTTCGACATCATAGTATTAGATTATTAATGAAGCCATACTTTTCTCATCTTTTTTTCTTAGAACTATGATGAAAAATGTTTGTAAATTCTATCTCCAACTTTAGGTGTACTATTTTTTGAATATCTATATAATACATGAAAAAATTATCTCTTGAAAACAACACGAGTTTTTGACCCCTAAACTATATAAGTAGTTTCAATTGAATCCTTAAACTAAAAATCTAACCAATTCAACTTCTAAATTATTCAATTGCAACCAATTCTTCCCCTTTGTTAATAAAATCGTTAAAGTTAATAGCATACCTAGTTTATGGGCCCTAGGGGTTAAAATACATATTTGATATATATATATATATATATATATATATATTCATGATCTTGTGCGGACCAGTCCGCATTTTAAGAGTGCGGACTGGACATGTGTCACCTGGCGGTGAGCCCAGAAAAGAGAGAGAGCGTGCCTATAATTTAAACGATAATTTCTAGGCGCACGATTAGGTGACACATGTATGATCCGCATTCGCACAAGAGAATTATATATATATATATATATATATATATATATATATATATGCCTTAAAACACGTTATGATACGACACGAAATCTTATTTTTTTTACTTAATGCAATCCAAGTAAAATACGATACGACGCGAAATAGTTTTTTAATTAACACGAACACGACCCAAATAAAACGCGACATGACATAAAATCTTATTATTTGACCTAATACAAATACCACCGAATTTAAACATGACACCATGCAAAATCTCCTTTTTGCCAATACGAACACGACATGAAATATTTTTTTTACCTAACACTAACATGACACGAACACCAATCCAAATAAATTGTGATACAACTTATCTTTTTTTACCTAAGATGAACATGACATGACACGAAATCTTATTTTATACCTAAGACGAATATGACCCAATTAAAATACGGCACTACGCAAAATATTTTTTTACTTAACACTAACATGACCCAAATAACACGATTTCAAGTCGTGTTAGGTAAAAAAAACAATTTCATGTCGAGTCGTGCTTTAATTGAGCTGTGTTAGTGTTAGGTATAACCAAATATTTCATGTTGTATCGTGTTTTAATTTGGTCGTGTTCGGGTTAAGTAAAATAAGATTTCGTATTGTGTCGTGTTTGATCGGGTCATGTTCATGTTAGATAAAAATATATCATTTCATGCTTTTTAAATTTTAATGGGGTTGTATTTGTGTCAGGGTAAAAAAAATCATGAGTCATGTTTTATTTGGGTCGTGTTCGTGTTAGATAGAAAAAAATATATCGTGTCGTGCGTGTTTTAATTGGGTCACATTTGTGTTATGTAGAAAAATATGATTTCTTGTTGTGTCGTGTTTTATTTGGTTCGTTTTAACTTTAAAAAAATTATGTTTCATGTCATGTTTTAATTAGTTTGTGTGAGATAAAAAAACAAGATTTCGTGTTGAGTTTAGTTGGATCGTTTATTTTATATATATAAAGGAGTCTCCTATAAGCACTTTTTATCTACATGCTCTGGTACATACTATTTTTTTTAGAATAGTAAAAACATAATTTTTTGATGAAACTTCTTGGATATGATCTCTATAGTGAGGAGATCATCTCCAAATTATTTCATCAAAAAATTCAATAAAAAAGTGGGTGAGATGGGGTGATATGCAAAAATGATGTAAATATGCATTTTGAGAAATTGAAAATTTTGATAATCATGTCACCCACTTTTTGATTGAATTTTTTGATGAAATTTTTTAGAGATGATCTCCTCACTATGGAGATCATATCTAAGAAGTTTCATCAAAATAGTGATTTTTTTACTATTTTTCACACCATCTCACGTTAAATATACTAACGTAAAAATCTATTAAATCTCTCTCTCTCTCTCTCTCTCTCTCTCTCTCTCTCTATATATATATATATATATATATATATATATATATATATATATATATATATATATACGAAGAGATTCAGAAGTGATAAAAGATGAACATTTTAATGAACCTTAATAAAAAAATACCTAACACCCAATTAATTTTAATTCCTATGTTGTAATTGGTACGCGCCAGCGGCAACGGACACGCGTGTGACACACACAAGCGGTAACGGACACACATGTCAAAGGCAAAGTCACACGGGTGTATTAAAAAACACGCATGTCCGTTGCCGCTGGCGCGGACCAATACAATATAGGAATTAAAATTGATTGGGTGTTAGGTGTTTTTTGTTAAGGTTCATTAAAATGTTCATCTTTTATGTTCGCTTATGAACTTCTCCATATATATATATATATATATATTGACCCCTAAACTATTTTTGTTGTTAACTTTAACAATATTATTAACAAAAGGGTTGAGTTGGTTGCAATTGAATAGTTTAGCATAAATTGAAACTACTTACATTGCTTAGGGCCTATAAGGATAAAAAACTCAAACAACAATACATAAAGAAAATCTTAAATTAAAACATATAATGCACATTACAAATAAAACGTCTAAAATGAAAATTATTTTATATATTAAACATACCATATGAATCATAGAATTACCTTGATTAGGAACACAAATCGAACGTTTAAATATTTTATTTGAAACAGTAATTTTAGGTCGACTCACGAATCTGACTCATTTTGTGTGACTCACTGAGGTGTCTTATCTACATTGGTTCATTTTTGGAGTCCTACTGAGCGGATTCCATGTGGACCCCAAAAACAAATCAATGCAGACACGAGACGTCAATTAGTGATATACTACATGAGTAATTTTATCTAGACAAGGGGGTAAAATGTTCTAAATGGTGACATTGTGTTTTACATGCATTTAGAAACAATATAGATATAGATATACATGAATCTTTGTAATGTATATGAAATTTTTATAATTTTTACATGAAATTTTATATATGAGTTTTTGCAATTAAACATATGAGAAATGTGCGTACCTTAACATATAATGTATACATTAAGTAGTCGTTGTTTTCAGGAATCTAAATTACTAATTTTACTTCTAAAATTTGAGGAATCAACGTTATGTTATTTATGCTTCTAATGTGAGCTATAAGACTTACTATGTGAATTTATCAACATGAAATTCTTATAAACCACATTAACTTGAACTGAATGATAAAAAATCTCATTCGTCATGAATGTATTGAGAAACCCCTTTAAAAACAACTTTTAATTTGTGGCAAAACATTAGAATGGTTAAAAAGAAGAGAAAAAAGGAAACGTGTATTCATAATGATATTATTTTTATTAAAAAAGTATTGATGATGTTGATAAATCTTTACTTAATCATTATTCATCATACTTTCTCAACGGGATTATAAAGGTTCATGTATGCAGATGTTACCAACAAATATATGAAGATATCTTTACCAACAAATCTCATTTCCTAAAAGTACGTAATCAAATATGTCTTATGATTTATTTTTGTTTTAACAAGTTTTATGAAAAAATATTTTTATTTCATTAGGTCCTATTAGAAAACATGTAGTGAATATTTACTATACGTATAAATAGGGCCTATTGAGAAAATTTTATTTTTTTAGGACTAATGATGAAATATTATATGCAAACAAGACTTGCTTGTTAAGCTCCCATATATAAAAACCCTTTGGCCAGTTTTAAAATGGGTTGAGCAACCGTCATAATTTCCATAAAAAGCTCACTGTTTGAGTGGTGCCTAGATACGAGGCAAGTCCTATTTTTTTAAATTGATAAGATTTTGTGCAAAAATTGTAAAATATTTTTGCACGGAATCAGGGACAGTCATATTTTAAGTTTCGCGTGGAGACTTGGGACTGCACTTGGGAGTGCTGTGAAAATAATACACACCCCTACCACCCCCACCCCCAGTGCAGCACTTCACGTGTCGAAGAGAGGTTAATATACATAGCTCAACTTGACATTTATCTACACCGATGCCCAAAATTTGTACTTCATTCCCTGTAATTTGTGATCATATTTGGTCGTGGACTGCATATAATGGATGGTTGTCTATTTTGAAATGTTCTTGTGGCTTTTGTGCAATCATAAATGGGAATTCAATGGCTTAAGATTTATGTAGAAAATCTTGGGGTTGTTTGAACAAGATAACAAGGTTCGTTCAAACAAATTTTCAAACGACATTCAAACGAGAAATGCATGCTCTCTTTTACCCATTCTTTGGAATCTCGTTGGAACACCCATTCGAACGATTCGTTCGAATGAGGTATGGGTTACCATTCAAGCAACCTCATTTTCTAGTCTACATTAGGCTCACGTTAGAACCACCATTCGAACGAGAAGGTATGACATTTGAATGATTGGGGATGTCATCCGAATGAGTTGTCAAAAAAATAAAGATTTGAAGAATTTCTATGTGCTGTCGTGACGTGAACCCTTGGATTGGTTGAGCTGTCAAGCTCTTAATGATTCAAAGGTTGATGGAACAATGGTTAAGGATAGTGGGTTTTGAGCATAAATAGGAGAGAGAGGGTGTTGGGGGTGGGGGGTCATTCCCAACACTTCTCATCATATTTTCAAAGATTCTCTCTCATTCTAAGATTTCTCACTCCATTTCCAACCCACTTCCACCATCCCCAAGATTTAAACCTTCATTCTTAAGAACGTTTACCCCATTTGCAAGCTTATGACACCCATTTCAAGTCTTACCCAAGAAACAAGTTGGGTTAGAGATTTGTTATTGGAGCTTTTAAGAAGATTTGGAGCATCCTTGGAATTTTCTTGGAGCATTGGAGCTTTTTGGAGTTTTCTTGGAATTTTAGGTGCTTTAGAGTCATCATTTTCTTTATTTCCCCTCTTCAACTTCAAGGTAGTATTTTCCTCACTATGTTTTCAAGATCAAAAGCAAAATATATGGTAGGATGCATGCTAGAATATGGTTTAATCTTGCAAAGATATTTTCTAGTACGTTTATTTAAGGTTTTCTTGGAAAATGGAAGTGTTGAGAAAATTAGACTTAAATGGGTTTTTGAAGAATAAATCGTATTTTAATCTTGAAATATGAGTGAGAGGCACAAAAATATAATTCCCTGTTAATATCATATTTAGATTCATATTTATAATTTCTAGGCTTGGAATTCTTCCAAACATGTGTTCAATCTTTTAGGATTTCTGGGCTTGGAATTCTCCCAAATATGAATTTTAAAATGAGCTTTATGATGAAATTAACAAGTTGGAAAAATAATCCCTAATTATGTTGTAAAAGGTTGAGAAAATGAGGAATAATAATGTTTCGACAACATATGATGATAATGGATAATTTGATAAAATGGACTTCAAAATATTAAATGTATTTCTTGTTAAAGAAATATAGGGAAATGGTTTTTTCTTGAGAAAGAATGATAAAACATGGTTTTTGGACATAAAATCATGAAATGTAGCTTTTGAACATAAAATGACGAATTGTGATGCCATAATGAAGAAATTATATTTTTCGCAAAGTTTTAGCAAATGAAGAGTAAAAGGATAACTTCTCTAATTTTTGAGGGTCCTAGTGGTTGGACTTCCTCATTGACCTTATCTGTCAATTTTGTGAAAAATGGTTAAAATGAATGAAATGGCACGAATATGGTGTGAAACATAATTGTGAACCGTAAGAATGATAAGAATGGTGGAATAATGTGGACATTTGATAAAATGTTAAAACACATTAATATGGACTCAAAATCAATCGGGAAAAAATTAAGAAGGGTCCGGAGCCCTAGGGTAAGACCTAAAATCACTAGCCAGAGGCCCAGAGATTTTGTTAGTGTAGCCGACGGTGTGTAGCCCGTTAAAGCATGCAGTTATTTGGTAAATTCTGAGAAAAAATAATGTTGATAATGGAATAATGGTAATGTAAATGAACAAGGTTGTGCTAAGAAAATGTAAGAATGATAACCTAATGAAAATAGTAAAAATAGAGACTAGTGAATAAAGATGATTAAATGGTCTCTAAAGTATGTATATTAATTAAGGGCGAGTATGAGCACATAGCTCGGGTTACATTGCATGGTAGTTGCATTTATGCTCATAAAATAATAACGTTTTTGGAATTGCTAAAATAAACGTTATATTTATAGTATTTTCGTATAAAAATATATTGCTTGGTATTTCCCACCCCGCTGAGAGCTTTGCTCACCCATACTTTTTATGTTGAAACTCCCACCCCAAGGTACCTCCGGTAGGCATGTTTGTAAGGACATCGGTAAGGCCCCAGACGGCACTAGTCGCCGTTAGAGCTCTACCATGACATTTTAAAAATGGTGTTTGAGGACATTAAATTTTATGGCACTTTGAACAACTTTTTATTCGGCCCTTGGGCCATTTATTGTAATAATACAGGGTTGTATTATCTATTTCATTTTTTGTTAGTATTATTGAACTCAATAGAAGTTTTTCTCAATAAATCTTGATAATTAATTAAATTACTTAAAGCCTCAACCTTTTTCTTAAATTAAAACCTGTTAATTACCTTTCATTCCATATAAAATGGTGCAAATGAAAGGATTTTTCTAAATAATAAAACCGGACTTTACCCCTCCCCCTTTAACACCTTGACATGTGTGTGGGTTGATCTAATGGTAGCCCAAATCCGTGTCAGGGAATTATAAATGGTATCAAAGCATTAGGATCCTCATGTGTGATGGATTATTTTATGTTTTCTAGTACGTTTCCTTATTCATTAAATTTTAGTTTTCGCTTTCATTTTTGTTACCATTGTTGTATTGAACTCTTATCTCTTGTGTAGATGACTACACATCACGATGGTGCTAACAGATCTGGGAATAGCGAGCTTAGGTACATGGAACAGTCTGTGCATCAGCTTGTCGACTCCCTTTCTCAGCAACATAGAGCCAACCGCAGTGGGGCTGTTGAAAGCACCACCACAACCTCCATCTTGAAGAAGTTCAGGAGGCTGAACCCATCGACCTTTAATGGGGCAGTTAGCTTCGATGCTGCCGAGGACTGGCTAGATAAGGTCACCAGAGTGATGGACATTATTGATATACCAACTGGGCACAAGGTCAAGATAGAGACCTTTCAACTCTCCGAGCAAGCTCAACGCTAGTGGGGTGCTTACTCAGTTAGTGTGATAAAGGCCATTGACTGGGAGGGTTTTAAGGTTGCTTTTCTGGATCGATATTTCCCTTAGGCATTCAAATATGCCAAGAAGGATGAGTTTCGTTAGCTGATCTAGGGGAAGATGTCTATCAATGAGTATACATGACATGTTTCACTCCAATTTCTCAAATTTTCACATGCTCCATATAATTTGTAGATATCCATGCTTAGTCTCACTAACACACACTTCACATTGTTCTGACTTGTAGATATCCACATGCCTACTGACATGCTTCACATAAAACTTGTAGATATCCATGCTTAGTCGCACTATAACACACTTCCACATTACTCTCACTTATATATATCTACAAATTTTCCTTATGCATATTCCCATGTCAGTGTGATAAAGACCATTGATTGGGAGGGTTTCAAGGTTGCTTTTCTGGACTGATATTTCCCCCATGCATTCAAAGATTCCAAGAAGGATGAGTTATTTTAGATGATCCAGGGGAAGATCTCTATCAATGAGTATCAAGTTAAGTTTGAGAGTTTGTCCAAGTATGTAGACGCAATGCAGAGGGATGAAGTTGAGAAGACAAGGTTGTTTTCCAAAGGCCTTAATCTTAGTATTCGACAGATCATGGCTGGTTTGGATCTGCCAAACATTAGGAGTGAGATTAACAAAGCCATCAGGCTTGAGCTCGAAGTAGAGGATGGTAAGGCCTTACGTGAGAAGAAGAAGGAGACCAATGGGTCCCAAGGCAATGACCGTAAGAAGTTCAAGAGTGGTGCTCGAGTATTCTTTGCGAAGCTTAAGGCCTCTATGGGTGTTGGTACATCTTCCTCTTAGCGTACCAGTGATCTATACTCAATAGCCCCTACCAAAAGGACGTGTTTGGCATGTGGGCTATCCGACCATTTCAAGAGGGACTACCCATAGAGAGCTTCTAGGAATCAGCAGGGGGTTAGTGAACTATTAATTATGTGCCAGGAAGGAGCTCTAGTTATACGGGCCCTACCTAGCCATAGTAGTTTCCATCCAGTTATCATCAAACCATATGGCATAGCATGGACAGTTCACGACCCAATCTGGGTCAGAGCAGTCGTGGGCAGGATCAGGTGCCCAGTGGTCAGGGTAGCAGGTTCAACCCTGGATGCGCTTATGCCATGTCCCAATGTGTAGCTCCTTTCGGTGATCAATCGATCATGGAAGGTATGCTTTTATTGTTCAGCACATGGGTAAAGGCATTGTTTGATTTAGGAGCATCGCATTCATTTCTCAATTTCCTTAGCATTCAGTTTGGGTATTAAAGATTGATCAATTTTACCCCTATCTTCGTAGGACTTTCGGTCGGTGGCAGTATAGTTCTCGATATGGTCTGACGTAGTTGTGTGTTTATGTAAGGAGATAATGTTATGGAGTATGACTTGATTCTCACAGACATGGATAGGATCAAGGTGATCCTCGCTATAATTTGGATGTTGTGTATTGATGCTACCATCGAGTGCCATCGGTATAGTGTCTCTGTGTCTCTCCTAGACGGATCACGCCATCATTTCATAAGTGAGAAGGACATGGGTTATCCTTATAAGTTTTCTACCTTAGGAGAGCAGAAGCAGTATTTTGGTTGGTTGAGTAGTATGGTGGCTCACGAGGTGCCTGATCGTATGTTGTTGAATTGTCCAGTGGTGTGGGAGTTTCTTGATGTGGTCCTCGACGATCTTCCTAGTTTACCCCCACAGCGGGAGGTGGAATTTGCTATATAGGTGCATCAAGGCATCTTTTCTATCTTTATACCACCCCATAGGAATTACAGAATTTAAGGGTTCAGTTGGAAGAGTTGACCAGCGAGGGTTTCATTTATCCCAGTGTATCCCCTTGGGGAGCTCCAGTCTTCTTTGCCAAGAATAAGGAAAACTCCTTATGTCTTTTCATAGACTATAAGCTATTGAACATGGTGATCATGAAGAATAAGTACCATATGCCCTGTATTGACGATTTATTTGACCAGTTGCATGGGTTAGGAAGGTTTTCAAAGATTAATCTTCGATCCGGTACCATCAGTTGCATATCAGAGAGGAAGACATTTCTAAGATAGCATTCCAGACACGGTATGGGCATTATGAGTTTTTAGTGATGCCCTTCTATTTGACGAATGCCTCGATAGAGTTCATAGATATGATGACCTATATCTATCGTCCATATTTAGACCGATTTGTGGATGATATTTTTGTCTACTCAGCTTCGGATGTGAACCACGAGGACCACCTTCGCACGATGCTGCAAGTGCTCAGGGAGAACCAGTTGTTTGCCAAATTTAGCAAGTGTGAGTTTTTATGAATGAGGTTAAGGTTTTTGGCCATATAGTTTCCAGAAAGGGCATTTCCCTTGATCCATCCAAAGTCTAGGCCTTTCGGAGTTGGAATATGCCGAAGATAGTTATGGAGATGCACAATTCTTTAGGTTTGGCCCGTTACCACAGGAGGTTTGTGCAAGATTTCTCGAGGGTTGCGTTGCCTCTCAATCTATTGACATAAAAGGATGTTCGGTTCGAGTGGTTATAGTATTGAGAGTCTACCTCTTGAGGAGTTAAATGTTAGATTGAATTCGGTACTTGTTCTTATCCTCCTAGAGGAAGGCAAGGCCTACACCGTGTATTGTGATGCTTCTGGGTCAGGACTTGGCTCGATACTAATGTAAAATAGTTAGATGGTTGCTCATACATCACGTCAGTTAAAGGTGCATGAAAGGAATTTCCCCACCTATGACTTAAAGTTAGCTGCATTAGTGTTTTCATTAAAGATGTGGAGTAACTACCTATACAACGAGCGGTTTGAAGTGTATACAGACCATAAGGGCATACGGTACATTTTCACTTGGTGCGATCTAAATCTTCGTCAGAGAAGATGGATTGAGTTGATGTAAAACTATGGTTTTTCCTTAGAGTGTCATCCCGGTAAGTCCAATGTGGTGCAGGATGCTTTTAGTTGAAAGTCTGGGCTTATGCTAGCAGTGATGAAGTGTTATTGAGCGAACATGTTCGGTGAGTTATAGAAATTTGACTTACATGTCTAGCGAGGTTACGATAGGGTATATATTTAAGGAGTTGTAGCTAGACCACTTACTCAGTAGAAAGTGCTAGAATCTCTATTATGTGATCTCGAGTACACATATTACAGTGACTGCATCCAAAGCGGTGAAGTTTTTGACCTTCTTACTATGGACAAAGATTGGGGTGTGAGGAATAAGGGAAGGTTGATTGTCCCAATTACCGACGAGCTTCAGGATGAGTGATAGAGAAGGCCCATCACTTATATTTCAACATATATCCCGGTACCATTAAGATGTATAAGTACCTATGCATAGATTTCTGGTGGTCGGATATGAAGAGAGATGTGGCATTGTATATGTCAAAGTGCTATACGTCCCTTTAAGTTAAGGCAGAGCACAAGAAGTCGATAGGGCTATTGCAACCACTACCTGCAGCGAAATGGAAATGGAAGCACATTACGATGGACTATGTTATGGCTTTACCACGATCTGAACGTGCTCTTGATGCGGTTTGGGCTATAGTGAATAGGATTACAAAGTCAACGCACTTTTTACCGATTAAGGTCACGTACAGCATGGCTAAGCTGGCAAGGTTATATATCTGGGAGATAGTATGTCTTCATGGCATCCCGCTTTCAATAGACTTAGACATGGATCCCCAGTTTGTATCTCTATTCTGGAGAAATATTCAAAAGGAATTGGGTAATGAATTTAACATGAGTACAGTTTACCATCCAGAGATAAATGGGCAATCGGATTGAAGCATTCATATTTTGAAAGATATATTGAAGGCTTGTGCGCTTGATTTCCAGGGTAGTTGGGTGGAGAATTTGCATCTGAAAGAGCTTTTCTACAACAACAGTTATCAGATCAGTATTGGTATGGCTCCCTACGAAGCTTTTTATGGGAGACCGTGACCCTCTCCAGTCTATTGGGCAAAAGTGGGGGAGAAGTACCTCAAGAATTCGGATATTATCAGGGAGATGATCGATAAATTTCAGGTGAGATTTATCAGAGACTCATAACATCTCAGAATCGATAGAAGAATTACGCTGATAATCAACGAAGTCCTCTAAAGTTTGGGTGACCATGTGCTATTAAAGGTTAGGGCAAGAACTGACAATCAACATTTTGGACAGAAGGGGAAGCTTTCCCCTCGGTATATTGGTCCCTTTGAGATCCTAGAACGGATCGTAGATGTATCATATCGCTTGGCGTTACCTCCACAGTTATCCCACTTCCATTGTATGTTCCATGTTTTCATACTGAAGAAGTATATTCCGGATCCTTGGCACGTTATCAATTACAACCACCTCGAGTTTGAGGAAGACGTTACATTCCCAATGCGACCCGTGTCCATCTTGGATTGTGAAGATAGAGTTTTGCGCAACAAGGTCATCCCGTTAGTGAAGCTCCTTTGGGAGTTCCAAGGCGTAGAAGGTGCGACTTAGGAGAGTGAGTTAGAGATGCATGAGAAACGCCTATAACTCTTTAGTTAGCTTGGTTGTTCTAATATCGGGGACAAACTCTACTAAATAGGGGAGAATGTAACACCCGTGCCCAAGATTTGTACTTCATTCCGTATAATTTTTACACCAATTTGTCCATGGACTGAATATAATGTATGGTTGTCTATTTTGAAATGTTCGTGTGGCTTTTGTGTAACCATAAATGGTAATTAAACGGCTTAAGATTTATAAAGGAAATCTTCGGGTCATTGGAATGAAAAGATTGGTCATTCGAACAAGATACCAAGGATCATTTGAATGAATCTTCAAACGAGAAATACCTATTCTCTTTCACCCATTTTCTGGAATCTCGTTGGAACACCCATTTGAATGATTCGTTCGAACAAGGTATGGGTTGTCATTCGAACAAGATCATTTTCTAGTCTTCGTTAGGCTCACATTGGGTCCCTGGTTTGAACGAGAAGGCATGTAGTTAGAACGAGAGGGGATGTTTCTCGAATGAGTCGTCAAAAAAATCAAGATTTACATAATTTTTATGTATTGTCGCGATGTGAACCCTTGGATTTGTTAAGCTATTAAGCTCCCAATAGTTCAGATCAGATCATGGGTCAAAGGTTGATGGACAATGGTTAAGTATATTGGGTTTTGAGCATAAATATGAGAGAGCGTGTTTTTTTTTCGGGGGGGATTCCTAACACTTCTCATCAAATTTTTAAAGCTTCTCTTTCTCTCTCTCTCTCTCTCTCTCCAGTTTCAGTCCACTTCCACCATACCCAAGCTTTAAACCTTCATTCTTAGCAATATTTAGC
Source organism: Sambucus nigra (assembly GCA_949130495.1). Taxonomy (NCBI): domain Eukaryota; kingdom Viridiplantae; phylum Streptophyta; class Magnoliopsida; order Dipsacales; family Adoxaceae; genus Sambucus; species Sambucus nigra. The sequence goes on along the minus strand of OX422215.1, from coordinate 660,829,614 downwards.
TCATTTCCAAGATTCTAACATCCATTTCAAGTCTTATCCAAGAAATAAGTTGGTCTGGAGATTTGTTATTGGAGCTTTAAAGAAAAGTTGGAGCATTCTTGGAGTTTTCTTGGAGCTTTCTTGGAATTTAAGGAGCTTTAATGTCATCCTTTTTCTTGGTTTCTCCTCTTCAACTTCAAGGTAGGGTTTTTCTCACTATGTTTTCAAGATTAAAAGCTAAATACACGTTAGGATGAATGCTAGAATATGGTTTAATCTTACAAACATATTTTCTAGTATGTTCATTTAAGGTTTTCTTGCAAAAATGAAAGTTTTGAGAAAACTAGACTTAAATGGGTTTTTGAAGAATAAATGGTATTTTAATCTTGAAATACAAGGAAGATGGACAAAAATATAGTTCCATATTAATATCATGTTTAAATTCATATTTAAGGATTTCTAGGCTTTAAATCACTCCAAAAATGTGTTAAATCTTGTAGTATGTTAGTATAGAACATATAAACATGATATATGAAGTTTAAAATGGGTTTTATGATGAAATAAACAAGTTGAATAAATTAACCTAAAATATTTTGTAAAAGGTTGAGAAAATGAGGAATAATAATATTCAAACAACATATGATGATGAGGCTAAAATGAATATTTTGGTAAAATGGCCTTCAAAATATTAAATGTATTTCTTATTAAAGAATTATAAGGAAATGGATTTTTCTTGAGAATGAATGATGAAATATGGTTTTTGGATATATAATCATGAAATGTGGCTTTTGAACATAAAATGACGATTTATGGTGCCATAATAAAGAAAATATGTTTTTTTGCTAAGTTTTGGCAAACGAAGGGTAAAGGGGTAATTTTTGTAAATTTTGAGGGTCCTATTGGTTGGAATTCCTCTTGACTTTATCGATCGATTTTGTGAAAATCAGTTAAAATGAATTAAATGGAATGTATACGGTGTGGAACATAAATATGAACCGTAAGAGTGACAAGAATAGTGGAATAATGTGGATATTTGATAAAATGTTAAAACATATTAATATGGACTTAGATGCAACTCAAAAAGAATTAAGAAGGGCCCGCAGCCGTAGGGTGAAAACCCAAAAATCACTGGCTAGAGCATATGGTAGTGTAGCCGTTGGTGTGGAGCCCGTTAAAGTACGTGGTTATTTGGTAAATTCCAATAAAAGATAATGTTAATGACAGAATAATGGTAATGTAAATGAAGAAGGTTGTTCCTAGAAAATGTAAGAATGACAACCTAATGGAAATAGTAAAAATAGAGACTAGTGAATGAAGATGATTAAATGGTCTCTAAAGTATGTGAAAAGTTGGTGTAAATTGATAAAGGGTGGGTCTTGACCACATAGATCGGGTTGAATTACATTGTAGTTGCATTTATACTCATAAAATGATAATGTTTTTGGAATTGCTAAAATAAACATTATACGTATAGTATTTTCATATAAAAATGTATTTCTTCGTATTTCCACCCTACTGAGCACTTTGCTCACCCCTACTTTTTATGTTGAAAGTCCCACCCCTAAGTACCTCCAGTAGGGATGTTGGCAAGGACGTTGATAGGGCCCCAGAGGACACTAGTCACTATTAGAGCTCTACCATGACATTTTAAAAATGGTGTTTGAGGACATTAAATTTTATGGCACTTTGAACAACTTTATTGTAATAATACAGGGTTGTATAATCTCTTTCCTTTTTATTAGCATTATTGGACTCAATGGAATTTTTTCTAAATAGATATTGCTAATTTATTAAATTACTTAAAGTGACAACCTTTTCCATAAATTAAAACCTATTAATTACCTTCCATTCCTTATAAAATGGTGCAAATTAAAGGATTTTCCTAAATAATAAAATTGGACTTTCCCTCCCCCCTTTAACACTTCGACTCGGGTGCAGGTTGATCCAACAGTAGCCCAAATCCGAGTTGGGGCGTTATAATATATGCTACAAAGCCAACATATTTCCTAATCTATGGGATTACCATATTTGTCATTTTGGTTAAACAAAATTCATTCCATGCCATTTGGAGACGCTATTAGGGGAGAAAATTTTAACATAACACGGTTAAGACACGAAGTTACAAATTTAGGTTTGGTCTTAACGGGTTAGGGATGTTACATGTTAATCTATTACATGATTATATAAATGAGTGGCATCAATCTATCCAGGGATGGAGGCAGTTAGGGGCAAGTGCAAGCTCGAGCCACCATGATTTCTTCTAGAAAAAAATATTTTGTAGGTAAAGAATTTTTTAGGGACAAAGAGTAAAAAGTTTTAAAACCTAAAACTAAAATTCATAAATACCATAAACCTATTGAAATAAGATTCCCAAAGTCACCGCCTCCTTTACTTTCTTTTCAAGTCTTTTTCCTCTAGGAAAACCTCTCCAAACTCCACACACATGGACCAGCATCGGGGATCTCCACCTCTCAACCAAACTGCCTCCTTCTTTATTCCAATTAGTAATTTTCCAATTAGTAATTCAAATAAACTTATGTCTTTTTCTCTCTATGGAATTTGATTCATATCATCTCTCACTCTCATTAACTTTATTTATATGGTTCCATTTTCTAAGGTTTCAACTTTTATATCAATTAATATTTGCTTATCCTCTATTAGAGTTCGCTCTTCCCATTTTGGCGGGTTAATATTGGGAAAATTTTAGATTGAAATGTTGTAGTTTAATACAATTGAAATTCACAAATTAAAATATTAATATTTTTGTTTTGTTAGAGATTGATGAATATATTTTTGTGTTAACATTTAACTTATGGAAAATTATTTTAAAAAGAAAATCGGTGCCATCATCCACATCACCTATTGAGAGCAATGTAGAATATGATTTTATAAACCTTTGACATAAAAATTATTTTAGAATTTACTTAATTGCAAGTAATTAATTGTATATATATTCCGAATATTTAAGAAATTATTTGGTAAATACTTTAGAATAACCTAAAAAAATTGGCTCAGGGGCTCCCGCCTCGAACCCCTGGAAAGTCCTATCCCCCACTCTCAGAATACCATAGCTCCACCCCTGAATCTAGTTATACATGACCCAACCTGTTACAAGTGATGAATGCATGGACTAACACACGAAAACAAACCCGCCACAAGTTAAAAGGTATGTATGCACGAACTAAGCATGACATAAATCCAATGTAGGGACCAGAATTAACGGATTCACGTGGCCCACATGTGGTCAGTACCACACCGCAAGATCGAGATCATTAGAGAGTCCATGCCACGAAGGATTCCCATAAGCACGTTCCACAAAACGACTTATTTAGATAAAGATAGGTTCGAACTTTTTAGGATAGCTTTCAAGTGAAATGGGACTCTCCCAGGATCCTCTATAAATGTAAACCCCCCACCCACCCAATGAGGGACAAACACCTGAAATTATATCATCGAGCAGTACTGCAACTCTGCCGATCAGATTTTTAATGTAAATAAAAGTGAAACCCTAAACCATGTGGATGTAGGCAATTTGCTAAACCACGTACATCCTGTGTTATGTGTGTTCTTTGGCCCTCTTTATTGAGAACTTTCTTTTGTTTAAGCTTATGTGCATTGAACGTTAAAACTATGGGAAATAACCACCTACAATTAGCATCGTCCGTGGGAAATGACTTGAGTTCTATGCCATTAACTTAAATTTCTAAAATGTCTCACTCAGCCAATACAAATAATGCGAATGGCAATGACAAGGAGGGTCATCAATAGCACAGTTATGGAGATCAAGAGGGATATCCTCTCAAACACGAAGAATATGATGACCAGGAGGGTCACCAATTTTACCGCTCCCTCATTAAGGGCCAGGTCTAAGATTGGAGAATATTATCAATCTTCAGATGCACATTATCTCCCTAAGAAGGACGAGACAATAAACAACGATGAACGCGAGAGATCCTACCAGATCTCAATGCTCATCGACAACTACAACAAGCACCTTCGAGAAGAAAAAGCCACTAACAGGCTCCAACAGGAGAAAAATGCTGAGCTTCAGCAATGTTTAGAAAAGTTAGAAAAGGAGGACCATAGGGAAAAATTCAAGTGTCATCTTCGCTCGTAAACTCCTAGCCCTCGGGCGAGTAGAGCTTGCAGCCGAGTAAGGAGCACTTAGAACCTAAGGCAGAATTCTCCTAGCAGAAGGTCTCCTGACGAGCGACCATACTCGAACATCCTGCTAGGAGATAAGGAGCTCTGTGATTTAATCAGGAGAGAGGTGGAAAGGCATTTGGCTCTCCAAGGAGACCTGACGACTACGAGCTCGCCAAAAGAGCACTCATCTGCCAGATGAATTCGCCATTCAGTCGATCTATTGAGGAGTTTGAACCCCCAAGAAGTTCACTACTCAAAAGTTCAAAGTTTATGATGAGAAAACTAACCCCACGGATCATGTCAGGTAATAACGTCAGTTAATGACTTTATGGAGCAATAATTAGGGTTTGATGTGTTGGATCTTCCCCTCCAGCCTTGGAGATGTTGCACATAAGTGGATTGAAAAGATATTTCATGGGTTAATAGGTTCCTTCAAGCAGTTGGATGAGTCCTTCACGACCTCATTACCTGCAGCACCTGCCTAAAGCAAATGGACTCACTTATAACGATGAAGAAAAAGCCCCATGAGACGCTCCGTGAGTACGCCAGAAGGTACTAGAAGGTGTAAAATGAAGTGGATTATACCGAGAGCATCAAGGTGGCATCATTCAAAATAGTCCTATCTATCACTTCAATACTCTATGAGTCCTTGACAAGTGAGAAGCTATCGCGATCAATAACCAGATGGCCAAGATCGAAAAATAAGGCAAGGTTGAAGATACAATGACAAAAACCAGCCAGGATAGAGAGTGATAAAAATAGACCAAGAACATGGATAAAGAAGTGGAAAATAAGAAAGTATGAATGAAGATAGATAGGAAGCATAAGGGGACCGAGAAGGCCTTTAAGGTAGTCAACACGGTATTCATCGAGTCAATTTATAAGATATTTTACAAGATCAAGGGGTGACCATATTTCAGAAGGTCAGAAAATATGTTCAGCGATCCTAAGAGGAATTCAACACTGAAATGTGCATATCATAAAGATCACGATTAAAAGACCAAAAACTATAAGGCTCTGAAGTTCCACCTTAAGGAGCTGGTGCAGATTGGCCACCTGTACGATTTCATTGAGAAAAAGGAGAACTCTGCACAACCTGTTCACAATCGACAACTAAAAATGTCCGGAGGAAGATGTGGAGAACGAGTTTGTGGTGATCCATGGGGCATCAAGATAGAGACAGATCAATGGGAACGCCCTCAGAATGAAGATTAAGAAACTCAAAACGATCGTGAAAGCTTTCCAGATCAATCAAGATAAGCCCATTATGGGAAAATATCGATGACAAGAAGACATTGATTTCATAAAGAATATTCTCTTCACCAATGACGATTGGTCAAAATAAGGACCCCCACCACGACGCCCTTGTTATCCCTCTCATAATTGCTAACTGGGATGTGGACAAGATCTTGGTGGATCAATGGAGTTCCTCAGAGTTTATATACCTAAGAATGTTCAATCAGTTAAATCTATGCATGGAAGACTTGAAGGAGGTTCCCGTCCCTTTGGTCAGATTTATGGGAAGAGTAATATTGTTCTTAGGGAAGGTAATTCTCCCTATTCATGATGGAGGAATCTCAAAGCTCGTAGAGTTCCTAGTATGATATCAACCCTGCCTATAATGCTATCCTCGATAGAGGATGGCAACAGGCGATGATGGTTGTACCATCCAGCTACCATTAAAATATAAAGTGCGTCACTAATAAAGGGATAATGGAGATACGAGGAAATTAAGCCTTGACCAGAAAGTTATTTATAGCCACAATTTGACCCAAACAAGAGAAGAAAAAGCAAAAGGTAGAGGAGCCAGAGGAGGGCTCAATGCCTTCTAAATAGTAACAAAATTAAGGAATACCTAGCATTGAGGAAATTTGGATCTCCCCTACCGATCATGTGATGAAACCTCTATAAGAGGTAGCATTTGATGACAGTCATCCTGAGAAGAAGTTACTGATCTGCAGTTCACTCATGAAAGAGGAAAAGAGAGAGTTGGTTTCTTTTTGTAAAGTCAATTAAGACATATTTGCATGGAGGCCCTACGATATGTCAGGGATAGATCCGGAGGTAATGCGTCATAAGCTCAATATCGACCCACTGCATCCAGCAGGTGACTTCAAAGGCACGATGAACTGTGAACGAAAAATCTAAAGCTATAGAGGATGTAGTGGGGAAATTTCTGGAGGCGCAATCCATAAAAAAAGTTTAATTCTCCAAGTGGCTGTTAAACCCTGTGGTCATAAGAAAAAGAAATGAAAAGTGGAAAGTGTGCATAGACATCACTGACCTAAATCATGCATGTCCAAAAGATAATTTTCCTTTACCAAGGATAGATCAGTTGGTTGACACTATGGCCAAACACGACCGTATGAACTTCCTCGACGCTTACTCAGGCTACCACTAGATACTTCTATTTGCTCCGGACCAGGAAAATGCCTCATTCATCATCACCCTGGGACTTTATTGCTACAAGTTGATGCAATTTAGATTGAAGAATGTTGGGTAGGATTCTTAGAGACTCATGATAAATATGTTTAAGGATCAATTGGGGGACACAATGGAGGTATATATTGGTAACATGCTTGTAAACACCAGAAAGAGAGGATATCACCTTGCAGACCTGGCTAGAATTTTTTGAAGTAATTGAATATTACAGGATGAAATTAAATGTTGCAAAGTGCTCTTTTCGAGTTCAATTGGAAAAGTTCCTCGGATACCTGGTAAGTTAGAGATGTATAGAGGAAAAATATTGAAGCCATCAGAAGGTTATAGCACCCCAAGACTGTTCACGAAGTACAAAAGTTGACAGGCATGATAGCCACTCTCAATCGTTTCATAGCCCGATCCTCAGATAAGTGTCAAGCTTTATTACACGTACTTAGGAAAGAAAGGAAGGAAGTATGGAATAATGAATGTACGAGGGAACTTGAGTAAACAAAAATTTATCTCATCAAACTGCCACTGCTGACCATCCCAGACAATAAATGTCCTTTATACTTATACTTGGCGGTGTCCAGTAGCGGTGTCAGTTTAGCTTTGGCTTACAAGAAAAATGGGGGATTAAGTTCTGATATACTATGCGAGTAAGACGCTGCCTGAAGCTGAGAAGAAGTATCATTCGCTGGAGAAGCTCACGTACGCACTGATGTTCTCCTCTAGAAAGTAGAAGCACTATTTCTAGGCTCGCAATATCATCATGCTAACCTCCTTCCCCTTGAAAGCCATACTCAGAAAGTCCGATCTAATTAGACGAATTTATAAGTAGTCGTTAAAACTAGGGAGATTTGATATTAAATTTTTGCCAAGAAACTCAATCAAATGGCAGGTCATAGTGGACTTCATAAATTAGTTTTTTAATAATCAGGAGCTACCATAGACTGAAATCGAAGAGACAGATTCTGCCTAGTATCCAATTAAAGATAAATGGGTGTTGTAAATTGATGGAGCCTCAAATTCTAAAGGGGGAAGTAGGGATGGTAGTGGCACCCTCAGAGAAAAGTGTCTGAGAACAGGCAATTTTCTTGGTATTTGAAACTTCCAACAACAAAACTGAGTACAAAACCTTACTCGACGGATCGTAAAAAGCACTCTCATTGGGGGCTACTATATCAATGTTTTCTGTGACTCAAGGATGATATCAAACCAGACATCAAGATATTACAGCGCTAGGAATGAGCGTATGGTCGCATACCTTGAAGAAGCCGATAATCTGTCGCCCAACTTGTGAATGTGCAAGTACAACAGTTTCTAAGAGGGAACAACGATCAGGATTTTATACTATCCATGCTTGCTTGAGCCGTAAAATAAGATTTAAAATGGATGATCGAAGTAGAGTACATTGACTAGCCCAATATCAATAGAAGAAAAGTTGTCGACCAGGTTAGGGTCGTCAACACAACGCCCAGTAGGATGAATCTGATCATACGGTACCTGATGGAAGATGCCTACCAGCTGATAAAAAGAGGCGCATAAGATACAGGTGAATTCTTCCCACTTCCACTTAGGGGAAGATAAAAATCTTTATCGACGCTCTTTTTCAGTCCCCTACCTCTAATGGGTGCATCTGAATTACATTGAGCAGATCCTTTATTATCCTTACGGAGGAATTTATGAGAGCCATACAGGGACAGATTGTTGGTATTTAGGGAAATAGAGTAAGGATACTGATGGCCATATATGCAAAAGGACGCAATATCCTATGTTCGAAGGTGTAAGAACTCTCAACTTTTCTCACCCTTAATACATTATCATGCTAGTGACCTCAAGTCTCTTACAAGTCCTTGGCCATTCGCCCTGTGAGGAATTAGCATCGTTGGCCCATTGTCCCTCGCATCTGGCAGTAAGAAGTATCTGTTGGTCGGCACCGACTACTTCTCTAAATGGGTTGAAGGGAAACCCTTAGCAAATATTCGAGATGTGGACATGACCAGATTTGGATGGAGAAATATTATAACGTGTTTTGGCATTTCTCGAATCATCATCACTGATAACAAGAACCAGTTTAAGAGCAACTTATTCCAAGACTTCTATAACGAGCATGATATTCGACATTACTATAACTCGATAGCATACCTAAATGCAATGGCAGGCGGAGGCTTAAAACAAGATAAGACTCAACGGGATAAAGAAGCGGCAGGAGAAAGAGAAAGGCGTTTGGATTGACCAGCTTCACCATGTTCTCTGGGCATTCTTCACAATGCCCAGGTGATCGGGGAAAACACCTTTTCCCTTAGCTGATGGAATGGTGGCAGTGATCCTGCTAGAAATAAGAAACAAGTATGTTGACCTTGAAATCCACTTTAGTCGACCAAAACCTTAATGACGAAATAATCAGGGAAGAACTGGACTTGGTTGATGAAAGAAGAGAACTGGCTCTTGTAAGGCTCGCCTCTTACCAACACTAGTTAGCCAAGAAATACAACAAGGGAGCCTAGGTAAGAGGATTCAAGGTCGGAGATTATATTCTATGGAAGATCGTGAGTAGTGCTAAAAATCCCTCAGACGGGAAACATGGCCCCAATTAGGAAGATCCCTTCAATAGAAGGCAAAGAAATTCCAAGAACTTGGAATACAACTAACCTCAAGAGATTTTATTTTTAAAACATTTAAGTATTTTGCTCTTTAGACCGTTTAATATTTACTTATTCCAGTATTTAAAGTTTCTTCATTCAATTTTAGTTTTCCTTAAAGAAGTTATTAATAACTTCTCACATTTAATAGAGGGGAACACTTATTTAAATGAATTATTCCTGACCTATAATACGTAATCACTGTCTTCTCTCTAGAGGGTTTTCTTTAAAAAAGAATCAGCTGGTCCAGGTCAGGCAATATAAAAAAGTTTTTGCGAACAATAAAATATGAACAATGGCTTACTGCCGATGAAAGGCCTACTAGGAAACCTTAGGCACCCCAACCAACTAGGTCATTAATAAAAAAATCTTTGATGGGGAACGACCCCATAAATAGGTACATTTTTCCTTTTTTTTTGGCTCTAGGCCTAATGTTAGATGTGACGACATCACCTAAAAGGTCAGACCAAAAGACCACATATCACATGGGAAGGCAAAAATGTAAGAATTTTCATTAATACTTATAATGTTATTACAAGGAAATCGAAAAGTCAAACAATTTACAATAAATTAACTGCGTAGTCAAGGTTGCTCGTCTATCGAGTTCCCAACTCCGACAAGAAGTACATCCAAAGCATATGGGGTGATAGTTGCCCATATATCCCTGATCCTTGATGGCCCACCAGGACTCACCATATTAACCAAATGTTAAGGTTGGTGGAATTCATCATCCCCGTCAAGACTATAATTTCTAAGATATTTTTGGATCAAACTAACTAGAATAACATCTGTTAGGTTCCATGAAGAATCGACATTGAAAGGAGGCTTGGAATGCTCCAGGAAACCTGGGTTGTACTAGTTCTATAACTCAAATCCTTCAGGATCTTAGACACGGTAAGGGCATTAAGCCAACTGTTCTTATAACCAACACCCCGAGCATCATTCAACACAACATCCATATTCGTGAGAGCCTTTCACAACCATCCAAACAAACCTGGCGAGGCTGTTTATGGAATTGATACGTGAGATAATCAACTTTCTCATTCAGTATTTTGATAGTTCACGCCCAATTTTGGATAGTCGATGCCTAATTGAGCAAGGTCATCTTGGTCATCTCTTCCTTATCGGCCTAACGATTTCCCCTCTTTATATTTTCCAGTTCTTCTTTAAAATGGGCATTCTCCTTTTCCAAAAATGAAGCACCCCTTATCCTAATCGACTGATTTGGGATTTTTAAGTCCCTCAAGTTTCGTTCTAAGAGCATTATTCTATTTCTCAAGCTTTATGGAGACTCCCCTAGCACTAACCAAATTGAAATGGAGAATAAACTCTTTATTCGAATACGAAGATGTCATGGCAGCCAATTTTTTTTATCAAAGACACCACTCTTCTGAAGGTCAGCCAGTTTCCTATCATATTCGGCTTAGATAATGACTCTTTATGATACCTTTGAGCAGTGAAGATCATATCATGATAAGAATCATTATCGGTGAATTTTAGACGAAAAAGGAAGCGTAAACCCAGGTATGCCTCTTTGGCCTGAGCAGACACATCAAAGCCTAGCAGCTCCTCAAGATCATCCTCATCGGGTTCATCATAACCAACAGTGAACAACCTGATGCGCCTTTGCTGGAACTCGCTTTGAACAGCAACCAGTGATGTCGACCTTATATTAAACTACATGAACATATGGTCGTACATATGAGTTTACTAAAGGAAAATTTGCAAAACAATTAAGAAAAATTGATTGAAATAAAGTATTTCATTTCATTAATAAAAAAAAGTTACAATGGGGGCATGCCCCTACATCGATGGAAACAGAAAAAAGAGAAAGCGAAAATAAATGACAAAACTCATAACATTCTAGAGAGCCTTTTTCCCAACCTTCTCCTTGTTGGCATCCTATCCAGCCGAAGTTTGGTTAGGATCCTTGGTTGGCTCAGTAATGGGGAAGGCTTGATTTGGGGCCTGGTCCTCTGTATAGACATCCTCCTCATCATTAAGGTACTCATCAAACTATGGAGGATATCCAGGGAGATATTGGTTAAAGATATCGGACCCCTCTCTAATGCCAACCTTGGCCAGAGCTTCATCTTATCCATTCTTGAAAATACCTTCTTCAGATAGGCGATCTGTATGGAGGCATTAACAAAAGCCTTATCCCAACCTCGGGTGAAGGCATATTCTTCATCCTTTACCATAGAAGCCAAGGCTTTCTCGGCCTTAGCCTTTGTGCAATCGCTGGTATCTTAGAAAAATTGAACACAGCTTTGGCATCATTATCCTCCGTATTGGACTGCCATGTGACAGCTACGACAACATGATATTCATCTAACTTGATCTTGAGGATGACCTTATTCGCCTCCAATCTCTGAATATTGTCTTCCAACTTCTTCTTCTCACCCATTTGAGCTTCAATATCGCGTCAAGTTACCTCAAGAGATTTACACAGGTCATTGAACGCGACCTTAGTGTTATAACGAAAGTCCTTCATCCGATCATTACTCTTAAGCAACTAGTCGTAATCAATCAGGAACTATAAGACAAAGAAGCGGAGAAAATTATAAAATAAGATAAAGAAGAAAATGGACCATGCATATCAAATAAAAGGATAACTAACCTACAATGGAAAGGTTGTGGTTGACACGTTCCAACAACCTTGAATAAGGAAGGACAGAATAAGTATCCCTCTCTCTGGGGAAAACCCCAAAATTTGATCATGTCCCTAGTAAGGTCTGGGCAAGCAAACACAGACTTGGCAACACCCTTTCCCTTATCAGAGGTCTTCTTCCCCATAATTTTCATCTGAGGAGGTGGATCACTCCTCATCCTCTTTTAAAAAGGTTTATTTTTCCTCTCAGGGGAGACTTCAAGTTCTAAGAGGTTAAAAGGACCCCCGGTATCATATTTCGTGCCCACCATCCGAGCAGGTGGAGGTGACCTTGTGCCATCATGAGTTTGGTGATGAAGTTTGTGATCTTCCTCTTGGCCATGCCGATGGGGGATATGGTGGAGGGAACTGAAGAAACGTCTAAGGGCTCAAAGGAGGATGAAGTGCTCTCCTCTGTGAAATCGCCCCTTTTATAATATTGGGGGGGGGGGAGGTCTCTGAATCGACGATGGAGGCCTCCAAATCATCCAAAGAGATTGGGATGATTGGACTTTCTCCTATTGGTCTCGGAACGAAGGAGATGGTAGTGCTCTTACAAACGAATAGGCCGACCTGGATGTTCAGTAGCCCCCACTCATTTTTGAATGGACAAAATAGTTTTCAAGTTAGTAAAATTGACATTGATGTCACGAGGAATCTTCGTCTTGCTCTTTGCTGCAAAATAAAAAAAAAAGAAAAAAGAGCAAAAGATTAACTTCAATAAGATGGGAATAACATAAAGAGAAAGAAAATTTCCTAACCTTGTCCTTGAACAACCTGAGGGCATCTTGGCCCCTCATATACCACACCATCAAGAAGGGGGTAATACTGCTAGTCTTTCACTAAGAGACCATGGTCCCAATAGTCTTTGTTGGAATCAGGGAGATTCACAACCAGGGCTCTATTAACTGCCATTGTCTTCATATAATTAATGTTTTTAGTATAGTACATGATGTCGATTATGCCAAGATGGATCTCACATCCCATTAATAATCATCCAGGAATTAGGGCAACCAGGGCTGGAACCACATTAAAATATTGACAGAATTCTAAAAATAAACTATTTGGTGGAAAAGTAGCCTCGCACTCTACGATGAAGATCGATGGCAACCAGTGTCCCTCAGAAAGGTCACAGAGGTCACAATGACCATTAACTTACTCCGTTTTTACCTATGGAGGGATTCAATGGGTGGTTCTAAATTCTTCCAACGAGATTTCATCAACAACTTACACCATTTCTAAAAACTTAAAGAGGGAATTAAATAAAGAAAGTAGAGAATAATTAAGTAAACAATTAAAGGAAGTTACGTAAGGCGAACGAAGTGACAAGATCTCCTTTGAAAGGATGTGAAATGAAGGGAAGAGATTTTCAAATAAACTATTAAGTGAGCAAACACGTGGGAACTATTGCTTTACAGCTAAAAAGCATCTTAACAACTCCCTGGGAGGAATAATAATTAAATGTATATGACGGTTGATCAAATGATGGCTTGCTTCCAAATATAAGTAATTACCGGTGTACCCCTGAGACGTTTGGCTTTTCAAACATCGCTTGTATTTACAAAACTGCCATTGGGTTGAAAAGGAAAAAACACTGACGTGCCAACTTATTACGGTTTCCTGTCGACCAAGTCACAACAAAGCCCAATGACCTCAAAGTGGCCCTGTGCTTTGGGGGAAATTTTGGGACCAGAATTAACCGAATGACATATCCCACACGTGCTCAATACCATCCCGCAAGATCGAGATCATTAGCGAGTCCCTGCCACAAAGGATTCCCACAAGCACGTACCATAAAATGACTTATGTAAATAAAGGACAGTTCCAAACTTTTGGGGATAGCTATCAAGTGAGATGGGACTCTCCCAGGATCCTAAAAAATGTAAACCCGCCCCCATAAGGGATGAACACTCGAAATATTATCATTGAGCAGTAATACAACTCTTTCGACCAACATTCTAAAGTAAATAAAAGTGAAACTCTAAACCCCGTGGATGTAGGCAATTTGCGAACCACGTACGTCCTATGTTATGTGCGTTCTTTGGCCCTTTTTATGGAGAACTTTCCTTTATTTAAGCTTGTGTGCATTGAACATTAAAACAATAGGAAAAAAAATACCTACATCCAACATGGCACAAAACTGATTGCACATGACTACATAGGGGTGACGGGTCATATACAATGTAATCATTCTTGACATGAACCCAATAAGAAAGTACGTGAAGTCAACATGACATGACTAGTATACAAACATCATAAGTGTTAAGTTTAATTCTTTAAACAATAAGGGTTAATTACGTATTTCCTCCTCAACTTTACTCCCAATTTCACTTTACCTCCTGAACTTTCATATTTTGGATTAAACCCTGAACTTCTAAAACGGCTTCAAGCAAACCCCAAACACTAACACAATTAGTTTTTGGGAGCAAATTGATAGATGGCACCCATTTGACTTTTTTAAATAGTATTACTATATTTTACGATTTTTTGGATAAACCCTCACTATTTTCTCTCTTTTTCTTTCTTTTCTCGTAATAGACATGGCTTCATCTCTCTCTCTCTCTCTCTCTCTCTCTCTCTCTCTCTCACACACACACACACACACACACACACACACACACACACACAAATGAATGAACACAGGTTTGCACAAACACTCACACACACGAACACAAATACATCGATTTGGGATTGAAAAGGACGGTATTTAATTTGGACTTTTTTTTATTTATACAACTCCATGATCTGATTTGTGATGTGTTTCTGAGTTTGTTGGAATGGGTATTTGTTTTTTTGCTAGAAAATTATTTTTTGTTGTTGGAAATACAATTTTTTTTGTTTGAAACATGATTTTTTTTGTTCAAAATATGTTTTAAATGCAAATATGCCTTTTTTTCATTTGGAAATATGTTTGTTTGCTGGAAATTTGGAATTTTTTGTGAAAAATCTGTTTTTTTTTTCTTGCAATACTATTTATTAAAATTTGGGGTTTATTGCTGGAAATCATTTTCAGTTTATTTTAGACTTTTATAACAATTTCTTTTCGACTATTCGAAACTATTTAAATTTTTTTGAATTTTCGAACTTATAAAAGTTTTTTTTTCAAAATTTCCTAAAATTTTAAAAACCAAATTATATTATTTCTAGGTATTAAAAAGTTTTTTCAATATTATTCAATTAAAAAAATCTATTATTTTAAGAATTTTTATAAGTTATTTTTACATTATTCAAACTTTTATAATGTTTTTTGTAAATTCCAGAGTTTTCATAAGTCTTTTTCAATATTATTTAAATTTTTAAATTTTTTTCAGTAAATTCCAAAGTTTTTCAATGTCATTCAAACTTTTAAAATATATTTCCTCATTCCCTCAAGATATTTTATAAAAAATTCAATATTATTCAAACTTTAATTTTTTTATCTTTAGAATAATTATAATTTTTTTAAATATTATTCAAATTATTGAAATGATTTTTTTGTAAGTTCCAAAATTTCATTAGTTTTGTTTCAATATTATTAAAACTTTTTATTTGTTTTTCTGTAAAATCCTGAATTTTTATTAGTTTTTTTCACTATTATTCAAACTTTTTAAATATTTTTCTATTATAAGTTTTCTCAATATTATTCAATCTTTTTAAATTGATTTTGTACACTCCAAATCTTTTTCGATTAGTTTTGGGTTTTAAAAAATTAGAATTTTCATAATTTTAAATATTTTTGTAATTGCAGTAGTAATCTTTTTTTTTAGTTTCCAGATTTATTTTAAAAACTTGTAATTTCCAAAAAAATTAAATATTTTTTTTATAAATTTTAGATTTTGAAAATATTTTAAAAGTTTTTTTTGAAGTTTTTATGTTTTAAGACTTTTATATTGGATTTGATAGAAATTCCTCCATGCGCATAGCACATTATCAATATTCTGGTAAAAAAAATTAAGTGTGTTAATGCTAGGGGATTATTTGAAGGCGTTTTAAACGTACGGATGGTGAAGTGAAAATGAGAGTAAATTTTAGGGGGAAGTGTAACAAACCTAAATAATAAAATGATTTGTTTTTGCTAAACTACATTAAAATTTAATTTTGTAATATTGTTACCATAATATCAAGTTGAAAAAACTAAAATGATTGGTGTCGTTAACCTACATCAAAATTTAATTTTGTAATATTATTATCCGATCACCAAGTCGAAATACAAGAATTGATGTTGTTGAACTACACTAAAATTTAATTTTGTAATTTTGTTACAAAGTGCTACAACTACTTCCACTTTATGAAACTTGGCAAAAGTCTTGGCATGGTAGTATAACTCTTTCGACTTATTTTATAGATGGGTGGTGCTAAAGGCAAGTTATACCGGGCAATACTCTAAAGAAAAAAATACATAAATAATGGCACCCACAAAATCTAACTTTTAAAAAAAAATCAAAATATAAGTTAAACCCACAATTATTTTCTATAATTTAACTTTTAAACATTAAAAGAATCTAAAACTTAATTTTGATCAAAAATATTTCAAACCCTACACTATACCAAATCCTACTAATAGTCACGGCCTGGGGGTCACGGCCCAAATTCGTGACCACATCAAATGCCAGCGTGACCAAGTCCATGACCCAATGCTGGGTCATGGATCCACTTGAAGGTGGTCACGGCACAAGTCTGTGACCACTATGGGTCACGGACCATAGCCGTGATACGCGCATGACCATTATGACACCAATTTCAAGCAAAAGTTCCCTCCAAGTGTGGTCGTGGATGGGGTCATGGTCCAAGTTCGTGACCACCAACCAAACTACACACTAAACTGGTCACGACTTGGGTTCGTGACTATCCCAATTTAGGAGTCACGGTTTTAGGCCGTGAACATCTTCTTGTTTCCAGACTGACGTGTTAAATTTTAATAGGGTCACAGCATGTGCTCACGACTCAGGGTCGTGACCAGGGCTTTATACTAATAACCCAGACCAGTTTTCATTTTCACTCGAAAATTTTGAAGCCCTTAACCTTTTCCCTCTCTTAGGCAATTTCGGCTACCTTTCACTCAATCCTAAGTTTTTCACTCAAACTCTCTCTCTCTCTCTCTCTCAATCTCAAATGTAACACTTAAACCCTAATATTTTGTATTCGAGTATTTGTGCATTTGTATATATATGTGTATTTCTATGTGTATATGTGTGTTTACATGTGTGTATCTATGTGTGTTTACATGTATGTGTGTGTTTATTGTAAATGTATGTGTGTATATTGTATGTGTGCGTGTATTGTGTATGTATGTGTGTATATTGTGTATGTATGCGTGTATTGTGTACTCTGTGTGTGTGTACTGTGAGTATGTTTGTAAGAGATAATTAAAAAAAAGACAAGTAGGTATATATAATTATTTGGGTAAAAATTAAAATAAATACACAAGTAAGTATACACACACATTCTATATGCTCCACGCGTGCGCGCGCGTGCGTGTGTGTGTGTATTTCTCTATGTGTGTACTTTATGTTTGTGTGTGCAAGGGACAATTCTTTAAAAAAAATATAAAAGTAGGTATATATAACTATTTGGTTTAATAGAATTTTATATGTGTATGGTTTGATATGCCATTATTTTTTGGGGATAATTATTAACATAATATTTGTACATATTGTGTGTGTGTATACTGAGTGTTGTCATTTTGAAATCTTAGCATGGAAATAAAGTAACCATAATCGCCTTCAATCTATCCACATAAGTAGGGAACAAATAATACGGTTCAATTTATGTCTTATACGACGAGTTGTTGTTTGGATTTCACATCGGTTGATATCCCACATGCACGGGATTCACACCCTCGTACATAATAACTAGCAAATTAAAATTGCACCGGGTGAAGATAAGGGTTGTGATTATTCAAAACCTAAATCAAACTAAACGAACTAGTTAATGATTCATTAGAGACATTATTAATAGTAATCATATTCACGCACTCACTATCACGGTGATAATCAATGGCAACAAGAGTATGAAAGGTTGCAATTGGACCGCACTCATACCTCTTTCATTAATGAGCTTCATTCAGAGGGTCCTCCGGTTTATTGGTATGGGAATAGAAAGATCGAACAATTTAACTACCTTGTAAATCGTGGAGTTCATCTCTAGCAAGAGTACTTGTTCAATCGTATTATATTTTCCCTACCATGTTGGGATGATGCTGTAAATATATATTTCGTGTACATAATCCTGATAGAGCACTGACCTTGCTTACGCAGTAAAAGAAGGCAGAAAAAAAATCACCCATTATAGATATAATTACGTACAAAGAGCATTGACCAAGACTATGATGTCTCGCGACATATACACGTCAAACTCAATCTTGTCAATAAGCTGAAGAGGATGAGATTTAGAGTTCATGCCACTGACATCTATGCATCTATTATAGATACGCTTCCTCCTAATTGGTCACGTGCAAAAATTCGTAGGTTCTTAAAAATAAATCCCGACAAGATGGAGATCAGACACATCGAAATTTTATTAAAGTCTTACCATGAAAACGTAGATTATAATATATGGTCAAAAATTTTAATTTGTTAGTTATAATTTCATATTGAACTTTGAAATTATGAACTTATTATAGATACACATTGAACTTTTATTATTTTTATAGATAATGTTGGGCGGTAATGGACACAACGCTCCAACCGATGAGAGAACACCACCCCAATGAGAATTCTCATCACTAATTGGTGAGCAATACTCAACTCCACCAATGGTTCACTCCACTACTCCGAGTTGCAGTAGGCAAGGAACTTCCCTTAATCTAATAAACACGTCCAACGCTCCTGAAGCTGCAAGGTCAATTGAGTAAATATCCCATTAGGTTCTCTCTATTGGGAAATAACGCCATATGGATACGAATCACGTTCAACAGTATAAAGCCCAGTGTTTATCCTTGGCAAAAATGAATGTGGGAGTGGGAGCAGATGACAATTGGAACCTTGTAGATCAAGTTGTTAAAGATGACATCTACAAGTAACTCAACAAACGGTTTTCATTTTTCACAAACTAAAAAAATAAGGTTCTTTATCGAGTTGCTTAACAACTCTGACCATATCGGAGAAACCTTAGGCATAAGCATTTCCCTTCCCTTGGAATGTTGAGATGTCGGTCGGTCAATGAAATGATTTTTAAGAAAATGAGGCGAAGAACTCGAAAATACTGCAAAGGGAGAAAAATAAGAAGAATAGGGCAAAAAACTGATATCCACCGTCCTGGCTCGAAATCTTATAAAGATTTGAAGAACAAGTGGTCGACCAAGATAAAAGGCAGCCCGAATGACGAGACAAAGATAATAAACTTCCTCCTCACTTGGCTAAGATTCTAGAATCAATAGAGTCTATGAGTAGTCAGTCAACTTCAAGCCTGTTCGATCACCTTGGCAATGATGCCCGCGCACAGACCTTAAGGAAGGACTAAAGAGGGGGGACGAGAGGTTTATGCCAAAAACAAAATTCAAACACATTGCACCTCTTGAGGAAGAGACTTCTTCTATTAATAAGCATTTCTCGTCCAATTATGAACGTCATTCTAGGACCAAAAGGGATGTAATGGGGATTTGAAATGAATTGAGAGGCGTGAATGAGAAACTTGCACAAATTGTGTCCCTTTTAACCGGTCGTACGCCCCTGCATCCCATAATGTATCCTGGTTTCCCTTTACCTCCTCAAAATTTTCATCCTTCTCCATTCCCCTCATAGATGTCGGTTCCTTTTTCAACATTCCCCTTCTCAGCGCCTCAACATGTCACAAGTCTTGGATCATCGTCAACAACCCACGGTGACTACGGTGAGAAATACTATATAGAGGACCTGAGCGGTTAAAATATCGTTGGGGTGTGCACGCTCATCTCCATTCAAGTAGGAACTTTAGTACATAGTCGAACTTTGTAGGAGGGTGAGTGTCATATCATGGTTGATAGAATATATGACGGTTTCAAACATGTGCTTGTGCACGTTGAGAGTAGAGAAGGGAATGAGTTGAAAAATATATACAATCTTTTATCATTTGGACACTTTATCTATTGATGAAGATGTAGTAATATTTTTTTATGGTGTAATAATATCACTAGAAAAATTTATTTAATTTGATTTTAAGTGGTTGTGTAGTATCATTGATTGGTGTGTTCTTGTATTTAATTTATTACATAGTTTGATTGACTGATGCATTGTTGACACTATATTAGTGCTTTACTTTGATTGATTGCTGCGTTGTTGACACTATATTTATTTGATCATGTTAACACAAGACTGCAATTTGAATATTATTAAATGGATTTTCCATAGTACAAAGAGTGGATGGGGGAGACTGACCGAATAACTAATAGTTATGTTAAAGGCGTTCAAGAATTTATTAGCTACGCTTTTAAGAACCTTAAAAGTGAGAAAATTTCGTGTCCATTCACCCAATGTATGAACGGAAAATATAAATATTTAGAAGATGTTGAGTTACATTTAACAAATAGGGGAATTTTTCAAGATTATAGCAAATGGACATACTATGGTGATAAAGATGTACCTTATGTTCCTGAAGAATTATCGATAACTGACTGCGTAACAGAACACCAATGAGTGGAAGTGGTAAATAATTTTCCAACACATCGATCATTGACCGACCTAATTGACGATGCTTATGGAGTCCACCATGACCAAAATCACCAACCTATGGATACAAATAATGCGCACAATGAACAATTTGATGTTGAACTACCAAGAGACCAGGAATATATACGGTTGAAAGCAGATACATTTAGACCGTTGTATAAAGATTGCAATGAAGATCACTCGGTATTATATGCAATGATTGGTTTGCATAATATGAAGAGTTAATTTGGTTTGTATGGGAACACCGTAACCGAAATTCTTAAGTGGTCTAAAGAAATTCTCCTAAAAGAGAACACATTACCAGACAATTATCGTACCATGAAGAAGAGCTTGAAGGGTTTGGGATTTAAATACAAACCTATGAATGCACGCAAGTATGATTGCATATTGTACTGCAAAGAGAATGAAGAGAAGGATGAATGTCCAGTATGCGGTGAGCCTAGATATGTCATTTGTGAGAACGAGGTGTGTGGGAATCTGGTGCATCATCCGGTTGATTCACTCATCTGGAAAATTTCAAATGCACGACACCATAAATTTGCAAAGGAACCGTGCAACGTTGTCTTCCAATCTCAACCGATGGGTTTAACCCCTTCGGTAATTTAATTACTAGTTAGAGTTATTGGTCAGTTCTCATGGCACCTTTAAGTCTCCCTCTGACACTGTGCATGGGAAAGGAGTTCACATTGTTATCTTTATTGATACCCGGGCCGAAGGCTCCAAGTGATGATATCGATATATTCTTAGCCCCGTTAATCAAGAACTTAAAGAGTTGTGGGATAAAGGTATGGCAGCGTTCGACTCTCACAAGGGTGAAGAGTTCACACTTAAAGCAATGGAGATGTGGGCGATCCACGACCTTCCTGCTTATGGGACCTTGTCCGGTTGTAATGTTCATGGTCATTATGGCTGTCCCATATGTGGGGAGGAAACCAAAGCCAGATGGCTACAACATAGTAGTAAGATGAGTTACACGGGTCATCTTAGATTTCTGCCGACCAGTCACCCTTTCAGGAATGACAAGTTTAACTTTTATCCTGTTGGTCACGAGTGTCGAATTCCACTTACCCAAATTTCTGGTCAGTAGATCGAGGAGAAATCTGTGGCTGCGACTACGGGGAATAGGTACGTAGGCAAACACCCCAAATTTGTAAAACTGAACCATAAAGTTAAGGGGATCCTTACGACCCTAGTAAAGCAAAGCCATGGTCCAGGCGATCAATATTTTTTTATTTGACTTATTGGAAAAATCATCGTATAAGGCATGTATTTGATGTGATCCATGCAAAGAAGAATAGTGCAGAACATCTGATAGGAACATGTATAAGTGGATCTCATTCGAAAGATGGAGAGCGAGTTCTCCAAGATCTACAGGATATGAAAATAAAGAAGAAACTCTCGTTAAAAAATGATTCTACAACCGAAATTTTTTTTACCCTTCCAACTACTTTCACTTTGACTACTAGTGAGGAGAAGATACTTTTAGACACGTTGTTCAACTTGAAGACTCCAACGGGTTATTCTGGTAATTTATGTAGGGTATTAAGCTACCAAGAAAATGACTTAAAACAGTGCAAGTCTCACGACTGGCATGTAATCATTCAATTAATCCCTTTGTTATTTCGGCATTGCTTCTCTGAACACAAAGATCTTCGTCGAGAAATTATGCAAATCAATTTGTGTTTTACCCTACTTTGTGAAAAAGTGGTAAATAGAAGGCACATTAAAGGTGCAAAATCAACTTTAGCCGAGGCAGTTTGTGTATTAGAGAAATATTTTCCTCCGTCATTTTTCGATATCAGCATCCACGTGCTTGTTTATTTATGTGATGAAGCTTTATTATGTGGTTCTGTTAGGTATTGTTGGATGTATCCTTTTGAGCGCTTGATGAAAACCTTTAAAGATTACGTTAAGATTACATGGTATATCAGAGGGTCAATTGCTGAAGAATACGTAACTGTGGAATCATCGTTATACGCTAGGGAACATATGTCAGAACAAGAGGTGAGGAGATTCAATCCTTGTGGAGGAGGAGTGATCGAGGAACCTAACGAGTTTGAGGACGAATTACCATTTGCGAACCCTAAAGAGGTGAAACTCATAAATATACAGTACGAGCAAGCAACTCGTCATATCTTCGAATCGCAAGATGAAGCCAAAGACTGGAGAGAGTGAGTATCTATTGAATTATTCTTCTTTTATTATATGTATTTTATATTTTATAATCTAAACTCTACAATTTACCAATAGGAAGTACGATAACAAAATTGCCCAAAATCAAAGGAGAAATTGCACGACAACTGATTTTAGGGCATGGATATCAAAAGAGGTCATTTTCACACAGTATGTGTGTGGTTATTTATTCGTTTGTAATAAAAATATGCCCTAATAAAAATTCATTAATAAATGAAGCTTTCAAAAAGAGGTGATGTCTCTTCCAGGCCTTCACACCAAGCAAAAGGCCCTAGTTTTCTTGCGAAAGAGTTTAAGAAATTCCATACCATCGGTTTTGATTTCATTTCATATCCATATGAGGAAAATCTTTTGACGCAAAAGAGTGGTATATCAATTTCTACCTCGACCACCTATATCTCTAGCAAAAGCGATAAAAATCCAAAGAATACGGTGTTAACCTATTATGGGATAATCCAACAAATTGATCTTGTATTCTTTTGTGATTGGGTAAAGGTGGAGGATACTACGAATGCTGCAAAGTTGATTTTGAATCCAAACTTATTATGGTAGATTTATCAAAGATGAAGAGTAAAGATCGCATAGTCGACGAGCCTTTTATTTGTGCCTTTCGAAACGTAAAGAAGGTATTATAATCGAAGTGCATAAATGATAGCAATTGGTCTATTGTTGTGCATGCACCAAAGGGTATGACTACTCAAGTGGATGCATTAAAGGCTCTAAAAGAGTTCCAGTTAGCTCTTGATGACAACCCTAATTTGAAGGATCATTTAGATGATTTAGAGGTAGATTGACTATCAAAATATTATTTTATTCCTGTCAATCTTATCTGTATACTATTATGATATTGACATTGTATTAGAGCTTTACTTCGATGTTTGGATGTTTAATATGATTTGTATCCTATTATGATATCCTTTTCGATCTTATCTTTTATATGATATAAGGAGTACAGAATAATTTTTGGTTTTGCTTGCTTTGGCTATTGGATAATTATTGGTTGTTGGTTTGCTGTTGGATAGTATGTTAGAAGGAGTACGAGATACTTATTGGTTTTGATTGGTTTTGTTATTGGATAATTATGGGTTGTTGGTTTTAAAACATGTCATCAAAGGGTGAAGACGTAAAATAGCCATAAAAAGGCCCGTAAGAGACACAAACCCCACGCACGGGACCAATGTAACTCACAGGAACCGACCACTTAGTCACCGGACTCCCGATTTGAGAACACGATGAAAATTTACAAACTATTAGACTTATGCTTAAAAACATTCTGTCAAAGGGTGAAAACGTAAAATAACTATAAAATGGCCCTATAAGAGGCAGGAACACCGCACACGGGATCAATGTAACCAGAATGAACCGACCGCATAATCATGAAACTCCCGGTTTGAGAACACGATAAAAATTTGCAAACTATTAAACTTAGGCTTGAAAACATCCCGCCAAAGGGTGAAAACATAAAACATCCACAAAATAGCCACATAAGAGGCACAAACACCCCGCACGGAACCAATATAACTCGCAGAAATGGATCGATACGGGACTATCGATTTGAAAACACGACAAAAATTTACAAACTATTAGACTTAGGCTTAAAAACATGCCGTCAAAGGGTGAAAACATAAAACAACCACAAATCAACCCCGTAAGAGGCACAAACACCCCTCACGGGACCAATGTAACCCATAGAAATTGATCGTGTAGTCACGGGACTCCCGGTTTGAGAAGACGATGAAAATTTGCAAACTATTAGACTTAGGCTTAAAAACATGTCGTCAAAGGGTGATAACATAAAACAACCACAAAATGGCCCTGTAAGAGATACGAACACCCCGCATGAGACCAATGTAACCCGTAGGTACCGACTGTATAGTCACGAAACTCCCAGTTTGAGAACACGATGAATAGTTGCAAACTATTAGACTTAGGCTTAAAAATATGCCGTCAAGGGTGAAAATGTAAAAAAGTAACAAAATGGACCTGTAAGAAGCACGAACACCCCGCACAGGACCAATTTAAGCCACGAAAATCGACCGCATAGTCACTGGACCCTCGACTTGAGAACACAACAAAAATTTGCAAATTATTAGACATAGGCTTAAAAACATGTCGTCAAGGGTGAAAATGCAAAACAGCCACAAAACGGCTCCGTAAATGGCACGAACACCCAGCATTGGATCAATGTAACTCGCAGGAATCGACCACGTTGTCACGGGACTCCCGACTTGAGAACATGACTTGGGCTTAAAAAGATTCCGTCAAAGGATGAAAACATAATACAACCACAAAACGGCCTCGTAAGAGGCACTATCACCCCGCACGGGATCAATGTAACCCATGGGAACCAACAACGTAGCCACTAGACTTCCAGTTTGAGAACACGATAAAAATTTGCAAACTGTTAGACTTAGGCTTAAAAATATGCCGTCAAAGGATCAAAAAGTAAAACAGTCATAAAATGGCCCCATAAGAGGCACGAACACCCCACACGAGATCAATGTAACCCGTAGGAATCAACCGCATAGTCACGAGACTCCCGATTTAAGAACATGAAGAAAATTTGCAAATTACTAGACTTAGGCTTAAAAACATGCCGTCAAAGGGTGAAAACATAAAATAGCCACAAAACGGCCCCATAAGAGGCACAAACACCCCGCAAAGGACCAATGTAACCCGTAGAAACCGATCGGTACGGGATTCTCGGTTTGAGAACACGACGAAAATTTGCAAACTGTTAGACTTAGGCTTAAAAATATGTCGTCAAAGGGTGAAAACTTAAAATAGCCACAAAATGACCTCGTAAGAGGCACAAACACCCCGCATGGGACCAATGTAACCCATAGGAATTGTTCGTGTAGTCAAGGGACTCTGATTTGAGAACACGACGAAAATTTAGAAACTGTTAGACTTAGGCTTGAAAACATGCCGTCAAAGGGGGAAAATGTAAAATCACCACAAAACAGATTCGTAAGAGATACGAATACCCCGTACGAGACCAATGTAACCGGTAGGAACCGATCGCGTAGTCACAAGACTCCCAGTTTGAGAACACAGCGAAAATTTACAAACTATTAGACTTAGGTTTAAAAACATGACGTCAAAGGTGACAATATAAAACAGCCAAAAAATGACCTCGTAAGAGGCATGACCAATTTAACTCACAGGAACCGACCACGTAGTCAAGGAACTCCCGATTTGGCAACACGATGAAAATTTGTAAACTGTTAGACTTAGAATTGAGAACATATCGTCAGTGGATGAAAACGTAAAACAACCATAAAACGGCCATGTAAGAGGTACCAACACCCCGTAAGGGACCAATGTAATCCTTAGGAACCGACCACATAGTCACGGTACTCCCGGTCTGAGAACATGACAAAAATTTATAAACCGTTAGGCGTAGGCTTAAAACATGTCGTCAAAGGATGAATACATAATACAACCCCAAAATGGCCTCGTAAGAGGCACAATCACCCCACACGGGACCAATGTGACCCATAGGAACCGGTCGCATAGTTATGGGACTTTCGATTTGAGAACACGATGAAAAATTGAAAACTGTTAGACTTAGGCTTAAAAACATGCCGTCAAAGGGTGAAAAGGTAAAACAACCGCAAAACAACCCCGTAAGAAGCACGAACCCTTGTACAGGACCACTGTAACCGCACGAACTAACCGCATAGTCACGCGAATCCCGATTTGAGAACACGACAAAAATTTATAAACTGCTAGACTTAGTCTTAAAAATATACCATCAATGAACACCGTGCATGGGTCCAACGTAACCCGCAGGAACTAATCGCGTAGTCATGGGACACCCAGTTTGAGAACACTATGAAAACTTACAAATTGCTAGACATAAGCTAAAAATATGCCCTCAAAGAATGAAAACTTAAAACAACCACAAAATGGCCTCGTAAGAGGCACGAACACCTCGCACGGGAATAATGTAACCCCTAGGAACTGATCGCCTAATCGTGGGACTCTCGGTCTGAGAACACGACAAAAAATTATAAATTGTTTGACTTAGGCTTAAAAATATGTCTTCAAATGGTGAAAACATAAAACAACCAAAAAATGTCCCCGTAAGAGGCACGGACTCCTCGCATGGGACCAATGCAACTCACAAGAACCAACCGCGTAGTCACGGGACTCTCGATTTGAGAACACAACGAAAATTTGCAAAATGTTAGACTTAGACTTAAAAACATGTCGTCAAAGGGTGAAAATGTAAAACAACCTTAAAATTTCCCCGTAAGAGGCACGAACACCCCACACGGGACCAATGTAACCCGCATAAACCGACCGCATAGTCACGAGACTCTCGATTTGAGAACACGGCAAAAATTTGCAAGTTGTTAGACTTGGGCTTAAAAACTTGCCTTCAAAAGGTAAAAACGTAAAATAGCCACAAAATGGCCCCGTAAGAGGGATTAGCACCCTACACGGGACCAATGTAACCCACAAGAACCGATCGCGTAGTCACGGGACTCCCGGTTTGAGAACTCGAAGAAAATTTGCAAACTATTAAACTTAGGGTGAAAACATAAAACAACCACAAAACGGCCCTGTAAGAGGCACGTACTCCCCACATGGGACCAATGTAACTCGCAGGAAACGATCGCATAGTCACGGGACTCCAGATTTGAAAACATGACAAAAATTTGCAAATTGTTAGACCTAGGCTTAAAAACATGCCGTCAAAGGGTGAAAACGTAAAACAACAACGAAATGCCCCCCTAAGATGCACGAACACCTCGCACCGGACCAATGTAACCCACAAAAACTGACCGATACGGGATTCTCGGATTGAGAACACAACGAAAATTTGCAAACTATCATACTTAGGCTTTCAAACATTCCGTTAAAGGGTGAAAACATAAAACAACCACAAAACATCCCCGTATGTGGCACGAACCCCTCGCACGGGACCAATGTAAACCGCAGGAACCGATCGCGTAGTCACGTGACTCCCAGTTTGAGAACATAACAAAAATTTATAAACTGTTAGGATTAGGCTTAAAACATACAGTTAAATGGTGAAAATATAAAACAGCCACAAAGGGCCTTGTAAGAGACACAAACACCCCGCATGGAACCAATGTAACCCACAGGAATCGACCGCATAGTCATGAGACTCCCAGTTTGAGAACACAATGAAAATTTACAAATTGTTAGACTTAGGCTTAAAACGTAAAATAGGCACAAAACGGTCCCGTAAGAGGCATGAAGACCCCGCACGGGACCAATGTTACCCGCAGAAATTGACCGCATAGTCACGGGACTCTCGATTTGAGAACACGATAAAAAATTGCAAACTGTTAGACTTGGTCTATAAAATATGTCGTCAAAAGGTGAAAACTTAAAACAACCACAAAACGATCCCATAAGAGGCACGAACACCCCGCACGGGACCAGTGTAACCCACAGGAACCGATTGCGTAGTCAAGGGACTCCCGATTTGAGAACACGACGAAAATTTGCAAACTCTTAGGCTTAGGATTAAAAACAAGTTGTTAAAGGGTGAGAATGTAAAACAACCACAAAATGGTCCTGTAAGAGGCACGGACACCCTATACGGGATCAATGTAACCCGCAGGAACCGATCGCATAGTCATGGGACTTCCGATTTGAGAACACAATAAAAATTTGCAAACTGTTATACTCAGGCTTAGGCCCAAGTTCGTCAAAGGGTGAAAACGTAAAACAACCACAAAAACGGCCCCATAAAAGGCATGAACACCCCGCGCGGGACCAATATAACCTGCAGGAACTGACTGTGTAGTCACAGTACTCCCGGTTTGAGAACACAATGAAAATTTACAAACTGTTAGACTTAGTCCTAGGCCCAAGTCCGTCAAAGGGTGAAAACGTAAAACAGTCACAAAACGGACCCATAAGCAGCACAAACACCCCATACGGGACCAATGTAACATAGGAATGTGAAAAAAATGTTGAATATTTTTTTTATTGTTATTAAAAATTGTCATGAATTTGAACCGCATCTATTTTTTATTTTAAAATAAAATGGTCACGAATTTAGACCGTGATCATTTTATTTTAAAATAAAAAATGGTCACGACCCAAACTCGTGACCATTGTTGTGGGCACAAAAGTCACGAATTCGGGCCGTGACTTTCTTGAGCCTTGACCAAGATGGTCATGGTCTAAAACCGTGACTATTGTTTATAATTTTTTATTTTAAAATTAAATGGTCACAGACCAAGTCCGTGACCACGTTTTGTGGGCACAAATGGTTAGGTAACGGACTTGGGTCATGGCCATATTTTGTGGGCACAAAGTGGTTATATCATGGACTTGGGATGTGACCAGCCTGGGCCGTGGCCAAAGAGTTGGTCAGGGACTTGGGTCGTGACCACCAAAAATGGTCACGGACCAAATCTGTGACCCATCTTCAGTGGTTACGCCCAAGTCCGTGACCAATCGCAGGATTTGGTGTAGTGCTAAATTCAACTTCACCACCACCACCACCACCACCACCCTCCATTGAAACTTCAAGACCCACCACAAACCTCCACTAAAATAACTAGTGGTTGCAAAAATCTTTTCATATATAATGGATTTCCAAGAAACAACCTACAACAATGTGGATGAACCCAGTGTTTCAAACTCAAAGGAATAGAAAAAGATGGACTCCTAGAGGTATAAAATAAGTTCCTAGCCTCTATATAACCTTTAAAATATTAAATGGTTGAAATGAACACAAAAAAACAAAAAACAAAAAAAGTTTCTCCCAAGTGTTTCGGTGTTACAACGCTGAGAATGATTGCGTTTTTCACCACCATAATACTGAACAAACTTTGGTACCACAAGAAAGGGAGAAATTCGTCAACGGCACCACACTTAAAACAGTGACGTTCAATTTCTTTGGTATCCTAATACCGAATGTAGAGATAAATTTCGGTACCTAAGTGTCGAAATATATCATTGTTTCCGGCACTTAGGTGCCGAATGTACAGTTACGATTTTTTTTTTAAAAATATGTCTACATAGTGTTAATGGTTGAAACATACATACACTTCTTGTTTCTTGATCAGATTTTACTTACTAACATTAACATCATAACCATTTAATATTTGTTTACATGCAAATATATATATAAAAAAATGAAAGATGGGGAAAATGAATTTGATCAAAAATTGCATGGGGGAAGTGGAGGCAAGGTTTGTGAAGTGGCATGGGAGGGGAGCGACGGGGTGGGGGAGGAAGAAGGAAGGGGGAGGCTGGTGAGGGGCGACAACGGAGTGGGGTGAGGTGGTGGTGGTGGTATAGTTAGGGAAAGAGTTTTTTGAGTTTGAGAGAGAGAAAAGAAAAGTGTAGAGTGAGAAAAAGATGAGAAAAATAGTTTAAATACCTTTGGCTTGTGGGTGCTTAATTTTGTGGTGAAAGATATAACTTTTGGTGACTTATGTGCTGTTTTTGGTAGATAGTGCCTGATATAACTTCGGGAGGTGCCTTTAGCACCACCCTTTGTAGATATAACTAATTTGTACATTGAAAGTTTCCTTTCATGACACTGGTAAGGTCTCTGATTGGTCATACTAGACCTAATTTAGGGTCATTACGTCAAATTTTTAAGTAAGTAACCAAACCAAGAAATCAATTTATTGATATACTTACCTAATTAAAAACAAGACCAGATCGAACCAGATTGGATTGGATCCGGATACGAATATATTCTTTTGTTTTATTGTATTTGTTTAATTTTATCATATTCAATTATTTTACTTCAAGGTATTATTTTTCTGTTCTATATTTATAAAAGTGGTATATATATATAGGGTGTGCATGTGTGTGAATCCAAAAATGTTTTTCACATAATTATTAACTGATTTTGATGAAAACTGTATAAAAATGAATGTGTTACATTCACTATATTCCTTTGTAAGTGTATCTAAGTCTCACATAAATGTACAAAACAAGTAGTATTAAGGACATCAAGACTTGAATAGGACAACACAAAAAACAATGCAAAAGGACTATAACACAACCAAAAACACCTAAATAACCTATCCAAGTGCAAGAGCCATAAATCAAAATAAGAGATACCTTGAAAGAAAGTACGATAGCAAAGAACTTTCAAACAATAAAAGACAAGACTTGGGAAAAATATTAAAAAAGAAGAGCCAAAGCCTTGAAATAAGAACAAGTTCGTAAGTGTACATAAGAGAGGAAACACGAATCAAGACAACCAAAACATTATCAATAACTCAAAACAAAGTAAAAAAAATCCAAACGAGAACAAGTCTTCACTAAAGCAAAGAAGAACGACAAGACAAGAAAAAGAAAATGAAGAATAAGATATCTAGGATCCAATTGTGAGGCTTATCTCTCAACTCATGGTTAGAATCAACTCAAGAATTATAACGATGTATTTTTATATCTTCTCTTTTGTTTGTATTATTATAGATTGATAAAACATAAAGGTCTAGGTGTGTTTTTGTATCTTGCGGTTTGCCTATTTACATTGTCTTATCGGACAACATCATTTCATGGATGCACATATCTTGAAGTATTGGTATGTTTGGTAAGTTGTGATTTTGGTTTATGATCTTTCTTCACTTGATTTTGATGTTTTGAAATTTTTTAAGTCACGAACACTATATTTGAAAACTTTAAGAGTATTTTTTGAAAAATGTAATGTTTCAAACATTAATTTGTATACTTTTAATTATGTTGTACAATAAAAAAAACTTGTGTCATTCTGATGCCTAAGTCAGTACGAAGTAGCACTTCTTACAAGATGGCCCAGGTTCAAACTAGAGCTCGTTTGAACGAGATTGACTTGGTTTGAATGAGGGTAGATACTCCATAAACATATTTTCACTTAAAAACTATAAATAGGACTTTAGTTTTCATCCACAATAACCTATCCATTTGCTACAACTTTTTTGAAATCCTAGAGCGAGTATATTTTAGTTTTCTTTTTTTGTTTGTAAGATATATTACCAGATCAATACACAACAACAAATAAAATTCATATGCACCTGATTTGGATGTGGTTTCACGCTCTCAATGTTTTCAAAACTGAATTTAATAGAGACGAATACGCCAGGGAGTCGGAGCTGCAATTCAAATCTAGACAGACAACTTTCACTTTAAAGATATCAACAAGAGAAATCACGTGGATTGATTAACACGAGGAGTCATGTAGTGAGATCGTGCACCAGTCACGATTGGTGTATACCGAGACTTGCAAGTTTTGGAAGTTATTGTGGGAGATAACAACTTATTGCGTGTACAGACAAATGCATTTAATTAGAGCGCAATGGTGAGACTTTGTGGTGTGTATCGTTTTCTTATATGTAAGTTGTGTTTATTCTCTATATGACATGTAAACTTTCTTAGTACTAGTGGACTTGGTTGGGGTGGGGCATGAAAATGATTTTTCTAGCAAGGGCGTCCACTATAAAATTTAGTGTTTAGTATGTTTTATTATTTTTAATATTTTCTCCATCATTTAATTTCCAATCACCATTTATCATAATTGGATCCAATTAATTAATTCGGCAAATATTCTAATCACATTGACAGGATTCAATTAACTAGTAATTTAAATTTGGTGCGTAAAACTGGAAAAAACAATTTTTTGATTAAAATTAAAATTTGGAATCAATTGAACCATTTTGTGTTGTAATAAAATGATCTTCGAACGTTTTTTTTAGGGTGTGGCAATCCCTACACCCTTTTAACAAATCTCCTCTTTCATTGAAACATAACATCATAAATATAATAAAATTTTAAAACATAAATAAATAGTTTTTAATGAACAAAAAATAGTTTTTTAAAATAAATAGTTTTTAACAAAATAAAAACAGTTTTAACGAAAAAACTTTTTTTTAACAAAATAAAATCATATAAAAAGAAGGGACATATACTAAATAGTCCCTCGAACATTTTTTAATACCCATTTAGTCTAAGCTTTTTTATTTTGCTTCAAAAAGTCCTTTGTCATATATTTTGGAGAGGGAGTGCCGCTGGCGCGGACCTTTAAAAATAAGAGAATATTGAGTTCTTGAGGGACTAAATGGGTTAAACAAAAAATATGTATCCTTTAAAAAAAATATATATTTATAGTAGGGACTATTCAATAATTGACCCTAAAAAGAAAAATAAAAATAAAAAAAATAATTTCTAACAAAACAAAACATTTTTTAACAAAATAAAATCATTTTATAACAAACAAATAATATCTTTAAAAAAATCAGTTTTTAAAGAATAAAAATATGAAAAAACAGTTTTTGCAAAAATAAAAACACTTCAGTGAAAAAAAAGAGTTTTTAACAAAAAAATCATTTTTAAAAGAATAAAAATAGTTTTTCAAAAAAACATTAATAAAATAAAAAATAGTATTAATACTAAAAACTTTTTGTAGAGAAGTTTTCATATTTAGCAATGAAAAATATACAAAAGTATAATAAACTAACTAATTTGTAATAAAGTCCAAAAAAATAGTAATGGGTTAAAGTGTTTCATTTTTTTAACAAAATAAAAACAATCTTTTTATTTAAATAAAAGTTGTTTTTTAAGCAAAATAAACTGACTAATTTGTAATATAAACTGTTTTTTTAAACAAAATAAAAACTGTTTTTTAACAAATTGTGATAAAAACTGTTTTTTTTAACAAAATAAAAACTGTTTATAACAAAAAAAAGCAGTTTAATAAATTCTATCAAAACAAAACTGTTTTTAAAAACTTTTTTGTTTTGCTAGAATTTTTTAAACTGTTTTTTTTGTTAAAACAGTTTTCATTTCGTTAAAAAAAACATTTTTGATTGCATTTTTTTATTTATTAATTTTTTTTGAAAAACTATTTTTATTCTTTTAAAAATGATTTTTGGTTAAAAACTCTTTTTTTTCACTAAAGTGTTTTTATTTTTCTAAAAATTGTTTTTTTTTTATATATATTTATTCTTTAAAAACTGATTTTTCTTAAAGATATTGTTTGTTTGTTATAAAATGAATTTATTTTGTTAAAAACTGTTTTGTTTTGTTAGAAATTGTTTTTTTTTCTTTTTCTTTTTATATAGTTTTTATTTTGTTAAAAAAAGTTTTTCGTTAAAACTGTTTTTATTTTGTTAAAAACTACTTATTTTTAAAAGCTATCTTTTGTTCATTAAAAAGCTATTTTTTTGTCATTATTTTTAAAAACTATTTTTTGTTCATTAAAAACTATTTATTTGTGTTTTAAAATTGTATTATATTTAAATACTTAAAATGATGTTATGCTTTAATGAAAGAGGAGAGGGTATTTTGGTCCTTATTTATTGGATTTGTTAAAAGGGTGTGGGGGAGGCATTTTAGGGTGTAGGGATAGCCACAACCCCCTTTTTTTTATAAGAGTAGTTTTGAAGGTATAATTAAAATTTTAAAGACATTAGGTAACGGATTTAGTCCAACTGTGGGTGGTAAACGGACGGATACGGATTGGATACCATGTTTTTCATATCCGTATCCGCTATTTGGATGCGCTATCCATATCCGTATCCGTATCCCCCCAGATAGTTACAACAACTATCTGTATCCGTATCCGCTCGGATACCTCGGATTCGGATAATATCCGTATCCGTTTACATTGTTTCGCCATCGCAAAAAATAACTATTAAAAAAGCTACAATATGAACTCTATAGAAAATTAGTAATAAATGAAGTACTAACCTTTAATATCCATACTCATAAATCATTTGTGTATTCACATTGTTGCATTAAACCAGCATGACAATCAAGTTCCAAAAAAACTTATTGATTGGTAGAATACGAAGTGCATACAATAATAAAATCAAATAATAATGAAAATACTATAACAAGTAAATGATTTGAAGCAAGTGCAAATAGTTCTGCAATATAATAAAAGGTGGTGCCACTATAAATAGTCAAGTTTTCAACGTCCATAAACAAAGGCCACGATACATACTAAGAATTGAAATAACAATAAAGATTGTTTTTGCCGAAAAAACCATCGAACAATAAAGTGGCATTCCTTCTAGTTTGAAAATCAAGTTCAACATTTTTTTTTAATTCAATTGGGTTTGTCGTAAAGCTATATTCCATGTGTGACCTCTTGGAAGTGACGAACCAACTTACTTAACACTGTTCCTAATCCTTTCAATAAAATGACCAATTACTTTCAACCCATTCTTCACAATTATATTGATTATATGTGCGGTGCAACGAGTGTGAAATATATCACCATTTTTAAGAAGGGCTTTCTTGCCATTCAACCACAATTTAATATGATCAACCATTGGCTTATTATATCTAGCATTATCAACTACAATACTCACTAGTTTCTGATCAATATTCCACTCCAATATCATTGGTTGAAATATTTGTTCGGTTTGCCTCTTCTTTCGACAAAATCCTATAATCACGAATAACGGTAATTGTTATATTAGAATAACAGTAAACAGTCCATGTACTAAATGAATTTCAGAGACTATTTATTTTTAGTGACTGTTTGTTTGATTATACATATATTTTATAACATTAGTTTGATTATACATATATTTCAGGCACAGTAAACAATCCATTAATTGTTACAACATTAGTTGGATTATACACATATTTGAGGGATTATTTGTTTTTTTTAGCATATGAATGATGGAAAACATTTTTTTTATCTGAATGAATTTCTAAAGAAGTGAGGATGATATTTTTTTGAATGGAAAAAAAGATACCCGTGCATTTTTTTATCTGATGTACCCGTGCATTTTTAAACAATCCATGTACCCGTCTCGTGCATTTTTAAAGGAAAACAATCCGTGTACCCGTGGTATTTCTGTATGAAAACAATCCATTAGGAGGGCTAGAAATATACCGTATACCAGATCCAACCGAAAAAACGGAATTAAAAACAAAAGGGGAATCTGCTTCGGAATCCCGTATACCAGATCCAACCAAAAAAACAATACCTGTTGGATAGAGGAAACGACTGGCGACCGGCGGGACAGAGGAGGGAGGCGGCGACCAGCGATACAAAGGAGGGAAGCGTCGGCAATCGGTAGGACAGGAGGGAGAGTAAGGGTTTCAGTGGGACAGGAGGGATAGAGGGTTTGAGCGTGTGTGTTTTTGGTAAATGGGGGCAAACCGATTTGTGTTTTTAGTTTATTAGGTTAGATTTTAAAGTTTTCATAATTAAACTTATACCCTAAACTTTTATTTTAAGTGTTAGTTTATACCTATATAAGTAATATTTTAAACTAATGTTAGACGGATACAGATATCCGGTACAATGGATACTCCGCATCGGATACGGATTATCCGTGTCGGATATTAGTACTATCTGTATCCGTATCCGTTTTCTCGAATATTTTTATAGAGTATTCATATTCGTATCCGTTTCCATTTTTTCGAATAAATATTTGCAAATTCGAATTTGGATATCGGACGGATGCGAATTTTCGAATATCCATTTACGGCCCTAAGTCCAATGTAGGGAAAATGTTTTCAAGAATGGACACTGTGGGTACCCGAAATTAGGATGATGGGCCTAGACGAGTAGCCCAATCCTAGCAGCCCAAAGTCCAGACCCCCCATATCTTAATCGGTTATGATTTAGTCTCCCATGTGTAATACCCCCGTACTTTTAAAGATATTTAAATTACAAAGGTGAGCGTAATTTGGTATATTGAGGAATTTCTGTGAATAGTAATTTTGGAATTTATGAGTGAAATTGAATAAATTCAGAATATAAAGTAAATAGTAAATATTAGTTTATAAGTGTCAGATTAATATTTACATGGATTATATTTTCTTATGAGACTAAGTATATGAGTGGATTATTTTTAATTACATGTAGCAAGTTGGGTAAAGCGACAAAGAAAATATTTTAAATGGGAAAATACGTGTGTTGAACGTGTTGAATTAAATTGGTGAATTTTAGTTAAGTGACTCGGATGGATATTTCGAGTGTGCCATTGGGTTCGGAATGGCCGAGATAGTCAAAATAGAGTACCCGGGGGTAGTATTTGGGTTCCGGACATTTTTGGACTAGTAGGGACTCGTAAATGAGTACACGAGTCATTTAACAATTGGGTATACACCCAATTTCGGGTTTAAAAAGAGAAAACCCTCATTTTTGCTCCAAAATCAGATCTAAGAGAGAGAAAGATAAGGGAGAAGGGAGAGAAGAAGAAGAAGAGAAGAGAAGAAGGGAGAAGAAGAGATTTTCGGCCAAAATTCGCGGGATTCGACTCGGGGTCGTCGGATTTAATCCACGAGGCAAGTCTTTACTTGCTTTATTAATTTAGTGTGTTTATTTCTCATATTATAGTTGCTGTGTAAAACTATAAAGATTTTTGGGATGAGTTTTCGTGAATCAAAATGGCTTTTTCGGAAGATTAACGAGTAAAACCCGAATAATATCAAATTTGAGAAATTTAGGAATTAATTGAAATTAATTGTTGGATTTGGGTTCTAGGATGATTAGAACCCTTTGTATGTGTGTATTTATGATTGATTGAGGTTGTATGATGATGGGAGAGAAAATAAAAACCTCGGAGGTGTATTAATGGAGGTTTGGGATTTTGGAGAAGACGATAAATAGTAACTCCGTAGCTTGCGGGATAAATTTGGATAGGAAGAAAGCAGATTCAGCTCTCGGTAAAAACATGAAAGTTGTAGATCTTTTCGATACGGTCGTGTGGGAACTGACCGCGAATTTTTCTGATTTTTCTACGAATTGTTATGATTTTTACAAGATGTCAGTTCCGGGGTGAAACCACCAACTCGGAAATGCACTCGGAAATTTGAAAAAAATAAAAATAAAGGCTAGAATTCTTTGGAGATAAATATTTGGGGTTCCTAAAAATAGTGTGGGGACTTCTAAATATTTTTTTTTTTAGTAAGGTATGTATCTTGGGTTAGATGAAAGCAAACCCCAAAATTTACCCAAATAGGGGTGTTTGGGAGGAGTAACACTCGGGGTGATGTTTCAGTGGGCAAAATTTTATATAAGTAATTGTGCGCATAAAAAACACACTCATATGCCAATTTTGATTGAGTAAAATCCTATGACGTGACTAGGATGAAATTTAGGATACGGGCTAAAGAGAATTGAGCAGTCATCCGATACGTCTATTTATGACAATTATTATAGGTGAGAGGAATGCCTATCGTTATTTATGGGACGAATAAATATATCGGTGTTGTTGGTATTGTCATCGTGCGGTGAGAAAAACTAGGAAATAATATATTGAGGATTAGTCAAAATTGATAAATGCGTACGATATTCGAGAGATAAATATACTACGTAGGAAATTTATTATACGGATTGCGCGTACGCCCGAATGTTATTATATATGTGGGTTAAATAATTACCTATAGGAAATTATGTATAGGTGAGAGAAATACCTATAATTATAACATGGTTGTGTGAATACCAAATTGATGATATATTTATATAGGTTGGATGTGTACCTATATGATTGTTTATTATGTGTATGACATACCTACCATACTTGCTATCAAGGGAGGTTGGCGTTCGTCCGAGGACAATCTTATCCTGTGTTGCCTTCGGGGGGATTTTAGATTTGATACCTCAAGGACATAGGACTGTGAAGGGCTTATTTGTGAGTCGATAAGTCTGTTGACTATGGGAGCGTAGGTATGTGCGTGACCCATGGGTATGTGAACTATGTTCGCCTCCAATATGTGTGATTTGTATTTATACGGTTCCTGAGTGATGCGGAACGCGTGATCCTTATGTTTGTGATGTACAGGGATTTGATAGCAGAGTATGAGTGCACCGCAGCTGAGCCTAGGGGTGTCATATATGCATATATGTATTGTGATTAATATATATGTGTACTTGAGATAATCCACGGATGCTTAGTAAATGAGAATGACTAAGCCAATTATTTTAATTCGTGGATGATTAATATACTTGTTGCCTATATTATATTTTTTATATATATGAGATGAGATGAGATATCATATAACCTAACCTTGTATAAAGCGAAAATAATGAATAAAGTGTGATATTAATTCCGGTAAATGCGTATCCGGATTTATATGAATATGAATCTTAGGTTCTAATGAGAACTATTAATAAATACGGGATGGTATAAATATGGTATGTACTGAAGGCCTAATGAATCCCGATGATCAACATTGTCACGTAGTAGTGTATTAGGGGGGATTCTTTATTTGGATTTCGCTTCGCGAGACACCCCACGCACGAACGTAACGTAATGTTGGGAATGGGGAGAAGTTTAGTCCTTAGTACTCGAATTGATGATGATTATTAGAAGGTGGGTAATTACATTAGTTAGGCAGGGTAGCTTAACTAGGTTGTTTAAAAAGGTATACGATAGTTGTGCACTGTTAGAAGAGGGGTGAGGTGTATCTCATGTGAGGGCGATACCAGTTTAATTATGAGAAATAACATATTTTTTAAAATATGGATTTTAATGCACTTGCTAAAATGTTTTCAAAACTCGGGCTCTAACTTGTTTCTCTATTTTTCCCTCTCTTGCTATCTATATATATATATATAGGTGTCCAGACACAGGGACGCCTAGATGATAATTCTTTCGAGTCAGACGTTTGCTGCAGCAGCTGTGGATGCAAGCAGGTTTATATTAGACGCTTCTATCATTGAGATCTAGATAGGAGGTATTGTAGAAACATTCGGGCTTATGGCCCAGCTGTACTCATTTATTCTTTTATCGCCTTTTAGTGCGGCATTCGATTTGGTTGTATTATTGTACCGAGTGTTCGGTTATTTTATTTTATTTCATTTCAGTTGCTGCATATAAACTGTTATAATTATTTACTTGAATGGTTTGGTTAAAAAGATTTGTCAATTTAAAATTTTGATGCCGGCCTAATAGGATATTAGTAATTAAATTGGTTTTTCGATAGTGATGCTAAGAATGAACCATATGCGACTCCTATTTTAATTTGATATAGGAGTGATCGCCCGGTATTTTATTAGGCGGGGTGTCACAGGTGGTATCAGAGCATCAGGTTCTAGTGTCCTTAGGAATCTGTGCGGACGTACTACGCTTTCAGCGTTGCTTTTAATTTGATATAGAGCCTTATGATTAGGATTGTTGATATTCTCGTGTGAGATTTCTTTCTCCTGCCCTTACGTAAAATTATTATAAATCTTTTGCGCACTCGTTCGGGATTCGTGTGCTGATCGATGAAGGGCGACTAGGGAAGTCTATTATGTGGGCAGCAGGAGGCGAGGCTTAGTTAGAGCTATAAGTTGATATTGAAAATGAGGACCGCGGTAAAGGTCATTTTCCTTGTGGCATTGTCGGATTGTTGCAACTACTACTAAAATATAGTAGTTAAAATTATCAAGAATCGTTGTACTTGAGAATGGTGCTAAACTTGAATTAACAAGTAGAAGACTCAGAAGCTCTTGCTTAGAGTTCGGTATGGAATTAACCATATGTGAAAATTTGAGGAAATTTTTTTCACTCGTGAAAGCAATGTTGAAATGGTGGGGACGATAATCACCATATTCGGGGGAGCATGACGTATTGCTCATAAATTAATCTTACAGATGGATTTTTTTTTCCTTAATAAGAATGTGAAATTTGGTGAATTAGATGTTAATCACTAAATAAAAATGGAGTTTTTATGGATGAAGAAAACAATTTTGGGTTTATGTTAATATAACTCATGGGAAAATTTATGGATTTATTGGATTGACTTGAAGATTGAAAGGATTTAATCCCTAAACTATGCTAAGAAGTGTTTTGGGGTGACTTAAAGTGGTTTGGGAACCTTGTATTTGGGTTGGAATGAGTTTTGGATTGAATTGGAAGAAGAAAAAATGGGAAGAACAAATTTTGGAAGATGAACAGTGCATCTGCAGAAATCTCGCTAGAAATCTGCCCAGGTCGTTCAAACGAGACTTCATTCGAACGAGACTTCTAACGAGAATTCTAACGAGGTTCCAATAGGTAGTTCGTTCGATGTTGGAAATGTCGTTCGAATGAAATGTCGTTCGAACGAGAATTTTGGGTCTTCTAACGAGATTCCAAAATGACTCTTAAGGACTTATTTTTGTTCCGAACTTCTCGTAGGCTTATTTAAATGAGTGTTAAGCCTGTACGAATGTCGAGTAACTTAAAATTTATAAGTGAGCGAAGAATATGCACGATTAGCCGAACAATATTATATATATTGTGTGTATATATATACGGGCATATTCAGACGTATATATGAGATATGTTGAGTATATATGTGTGTGATTGTTATACTAATATGATATGTTTTTACCGAGTCGGTGTGATAGTTTGACCATTGGTACCCAGGATGTTGTGTAATTAATTCCCTGGAAGATGACAACATTGAGAGACTGCATCCATTGAGTTATAGCTCCGAGGGATGGTTATTATACTTATATAGTGTATGATATATAAGTATGGATATACTTGATGTGTATAGTATATTGTACATATATTTATATGAGATGTGAAACATATATATACGGACATATTAAAGAATGGAATGCGAGATAAATTATGGATGAGCTCGTCTTGATTATATGTTTAGATGGAACTTCGATGAGGAGATGTTTCATTAGCATGATTTGAGTGCATGGGGACCTTTGGATATAATTTAAGGTATGCAGGATTTATAGTTAAGCTGGGATTTTAAGCTTGTTGGTGTTCGTGCGAAGGACTTAGTGTTAATGCAAGCGCTTGTGGTATAGCTCCTTAATAGAATTGAGAGTTCTGACCAGATTGTGTTGGTAGATGGGATGGGATTATCCCGGTTGTATATTTAAAGATAACAAGACACTTCATATGTGAACCTTAACGACGTCGGGAGTGGACAAATGTTAGAAAATGCAAGAATGTGAGTTTTGACAATAAGTCATCTAGTGTAGAGGAAACACTATAGAGTGAGAGCCATTTGATGACTTTATAATTATATAGAGATATAAGTTCTATGAAGAAGCACTGAAATTTTCCTCTCACCGCAATTATGTGGGTGAGGTAAGATAAAGGAAATTAATTTGAGACTTATAGCCAGACTTTGAATATAAGGAAAATTCTGAGGAAATACATTTTGGGTATGATGTTCATAATATTTTTTTTACAGAGTATAGGTGCCCTAATTAGTTGGACTTTCCATTTGTACAAGATGGAAGGATATAGTGGTAGAAGTACATTAGTAGGTCAACGAGGTAGGATTTAGAATGTCCTATTGGTGTCCCTTAGACCGCTATATCTCAATGGCCGACGAAGCGAGGGAATAGTGTATCGGGAAGGTTCCTTGTTTGGATTTCGCTTTGCGAGACGTCCCACGCACGAAACCAAGCAAATGTCGGAAGTCGAGAGAGGTCTTGGGCACTAGGGATATAGTTAGAATAGTACTCATATTACGTGTGTTAGAAACACCTTAATCTTAGGACTACCACGAAGTAAGGGCAATAAGACTGTCGACACTAATATAGGAAGGCTATTGTGAGCTAACCACAAGAAGATCGATGAGATAATCTTGAGAAGGATCGAATTTTCCAGGTATCGGGAGAATTAAATTTCAAATTATTCGGGTTAAGGGATACCCAGATGTTAGTACCAGGCCAATAAAATGAGAAATATTATTTAGAGTGAGTGTGATGTATCAAAACGTTTGCAATGGTGGTGCATATATGCACGGATGATAGAGGGTATGGGTACCCTAATTAGTAAATCCCAAAAATGTCCGAGATGGAAAGATGTGAAAATAAATATGTATAATATATGCCTGACAGGCGGCTATAAACAAGGTTAAACTGTATAGCGTATTGAATGTCGTGCGAGAATGACGATAATGCAAACATTTATGTGCCACGAGAGCTAAAACACCCGAGATGGGATTGAAAGGCCGTGGAAAGTCATTTAAAAAAGGCACCTCTTAATGAAAAGGTTACCCAATTTATTGTGAGAAAGTAGAGTGGAGTCTTACTCAAACGAGTATTGAAGAGTGGCTTGCGCGTGACTGTATGGTTAGCATACTCCAAGTAAAGAAGGAGTGTATGTAGTACCAAATTCTGGAAGAGTATATGAGAGTTAATACTTTAATTATTCGGTATAGGGAATGTAACTTGGAACTTATGAGAGAGATAGTAATCTGAATATTTATACAATACGTAGTGATGCGAATAAAATACGTATGAGAAATGTATGATTAGGCTGAGAATATGCCTATTATGTGATATTATTATTAAGAGCACTAATGGGTGTTAACCCGAGGGTGCAGGATTAATATATATATGTATAGGGCTGATGTGACTATATGTGTATATATATGGATTTGCAAATATTTCTACTGTGTGAGACTAGTAGATATGGTATTAATAATAAATACTTTGCGCTAAGGGGTCTTAACAAAAAGGGTTCAAGATTAGTGTAAATATATAGAGATGATGAGACTATATATATGAGCATACGCCTTGAGATGGGAGGAATATAGTGAGAGACCATTGTGTTAGGCTATATCTAAATTTGGTTAAGCTTGGACGTAATGTATATACCGATCCTAGAGTAGTGGTACAGGCTATATCTGAATTTCAAGGACAAAATTCTGTTGTAAGGTGGGAAGTATGTAATACCCTGTACTT
The DNA here is from genome assembly GCA_949130495.1 of Sambucus nigra. Taxonomy (NCBI): domain Eukaryota; kingdom Viridiplantae; phylum Streptophyta; class Magnoliopsida; order Dipsacales; family Adoxaceae; genus Sambucus; species Sambucus nigra. The sequence goes on along the minus strand of OX422215.1, from coordinate 660,786,363 downwards.
TTAAAGATATTTAAATTACAAAGGTGGGCGTAATTTGGTAAATTGAGGAAATTTTGTGAATAGTAATTTTAGAATTTATGAGTGAAATTGAATAAATTCAGAATATAAAGTAAATAGTAAATATTAGTTTGTAAGTGTCAGATTAATATTTACATGGATTATATTTTCTTATGAGACTAAGTATATGAGTGGATTATTTTTAATTACATGTCGCAAGTTGGGTAAAGCGACAAAGGAAATATTTTAAATGGGAAAATATGTGTATTGAACGTGTTGGGTCAAAATAGTGAATTTTAGTTAAGTGACTCGGATGGAGATTTTGATTGTGCCATTGGGTTCGGAATGGCCGAGATAGTCAAAATATAGTACCCGGGGGTAGTATTTGGGTTCCGGACATTTTTGGACTAGTAGGGACTCGTAAATGAGTACACGAGTCATTTAACAATTGGGTATACACCCAATTTCGGGTTTAATAAGAGAAAATCCTCATTTTTGCCCCAAAATCAGATCTAAGAGAGAGAAAGAGAAGAGAGAATGGAGAGAAGAAGAAGAAGAGAAGAGAAGAAGAGATTTTTGGCCAAAATTCGCGGGATTCGACTCGGGGTCGTCGGATTTAATCCACGAGGCAAGTGTTTACTTCCTTTATTAATTTAGTGTGTTTATTTCTCATATTATATTTGGTGTGTAAAACTATAAATATTTTTGGGATGAGTTTTCGTGAATCAAAATGGCTTTTTCGGAAGATTAACGAGTAAAACCCGAATAATATCAAATTTGAGAAATTTAGGAATTAATTGAAATTAATTGTTGGATATGGGTTCTAGGATGATTAGAACCCTTTGTATGTGTGTATTTATGATTGATTGAGGTTTTATGATGATGGGTGAGAAAATAAAAACCTCGGAGGTGTATTAATGGAGGTTTGGGATTTTGGAGAAGACGATAAATAGTAACTCCGTAGCTTGCGGGATAAATTTGGATAGGAAGAGGGCAGATTCAGCTCTCGATCAAAACACAAAAGTTGTATATCTTTTCGATACGGTCGCGTGGGCGCTAACCGCGTATTTTTCTGATTTTTCTACGAATTGTTATGATTTTTACAAGATGGCAGTTCCGAGGTGAAACCACCAACTCAGAAATGCACTCGGAAATTTGAATAAAAATAAAAATAAAGGCTAGAATTCTTTGGAGATAAATATTTGGGGTTCCTAAAAATAGTGTGGGGACTTCTAAATATTTTTTTTAGTAAGGTATGTATCTTGGGTTAGATGAAAGTAAACCCCAGAATTTACCCAAATAGGGGTGTTTGGGAGGAGTAACACTCGGGGTGATGTTTCAGTGGGCAAAATTTTATATAAGTAATTGTGTGCGTAGAAAACACACTTATATGCCAATTTTGATTGAGTAAAATCCTATGACGTGACTAGGATGAAATTTAGGATACGGGCTAAAGAGAATTGAACAGTCACCCGATACGTCTATTTATGACAATTATTATAGGTGAGAGGAATGCCTATCGTTATTTATGGGACGAATAAATATATCGGTGTTGTTTGTATTGTCATCGTGCGGTGAGAAAAACTCGGAAATAATATATTGATGATTAGTCAAAATTGATAAATGCGTAGGATATTCGAGAGATAAATATACTACGTAGGAAATTTATTATACGGATTGTGCGTATGCCCGAATGTTATTATATACGTGGGTTAAATAATTACCTATAGGAAATTATGTATAGGTGAGAGAAATACCTATAATTATAATATGATTGTGTGAATACCAAATTGATGATATATTTATATAGGTCGAATGTGTACCTATATGATTGTTTATTATGTGTATGACATACCTACCATACTTGCTATCACGGGAGGTTGGCGTTCGTCTGAGGACAATCTTATCCTGTGTTGCCTTCGGGGGGATTTTAGATTTGATACCTCAAGAAAATAGGACTGTGAAGGGCTTATTTGTGAGTCGATAAGTCTGCTGACTATGGGAGCGTAGGTATGTGCGTGACCCATGAGTATGTGAACTATGTTCGCCTCCAATATGTGTGATTTGTATTTATACGGTTCCTGAGTGATGCGGAACGCGTGATCCTTATGTGCGTGATGTAAAGGGATTTGATAGCAGAGTATGAGTGCACCGCAGCTGAGCCTAGGGGTGCCATATATGCATATATGTATTGTGATTAATATATATGTGTACTTGAGATAATCCACGGATGCTTAGTAAATGAGAATGACTAAGCCACTTATATTTTAATTCGTGGATGATTAATATACTTGTTGCATATATTATATTTTTTATATATATGAGATGAGATATCATATAACCTAACCTTTCATACTGCGAAAATAATGAATAAAGTGTGATATTACTTCCGGTAAATGCATATCCGGATTTATAAGAATATGAATCTTAGGGATGGTATAAATATGGTATGTACTGAAGGCCTAATGGATCCCGATGATCAACATTGTCACGTAGTAGTGTATTGGGGGGTTCCTTTTTTGGATTTCGCTTCGCGAGACACCCCACGCACGAACGTAACATAATGTTGGGAATGGGGAGAAGTTTAGTCTTTAGTACTCGAATTGATGAGGATTATTAGAAGGTGGGTAATTACATTAGTTAGGCAGGGTAGCTTAACTAGGTTGTTTAAAAAGGTATGCGATAGTTGTGCACTGTTAGAAGAGGGGTGATGTGTATCTCATGTGAGAGTGATGCCAGTTTAAATATGAGAAATAACATATTTTTTTAAAATATGGATTTTAATGCACTTGCTATAATGTTTTCAAGACTCGGGCTCTGACCCGTTTCTCTATTTTTCCCTCTCTTGCTATCTATCTATATATATATATAGGTGTCCAGACACAGGGACGCCTGGATGATAATTCTTTCGAGTCAGACGTTTGCTGCAGCAGCTGTGGATGCAAGCAAGTTTATATTAGATGCTTCTATCATTGAGATCTAGATAGGAGGTATTGTAGAAACACTCGGGCTTATGGCCCAACTGTACTCATTTATTATTTTATCGCCTTTTAGTGCGGCATTCGATTTGGTTGTATTATTGTACCGAGTGTTCGGTTATTTTATTTTATTTCATTTCAGTTGCTGCATATAAAGTGTTGTAATTATTTTACTTGAATGGTTTGGTTAAAAAGATTTGTCAATTTAAAATTTTGATGCCGGCCTAATAGGATATTAGTAATTAAATTGGTTTTCGACAGTGATACTAAGAATGAACCATATGAGACTCCTGTTTTAATTTGATATAGGAGTGATCGCCCGTTATTTTATTAGGCGGGGTGTCACACCATGTTCCCGTCAAGAGGGGTTCTAGGAGAAGATGGAAAACGTGGGGGATTCCAACACCCCCACTCCCTGAAATGGACATGTATATAATAAACCCTAGGTTCGGGGCAAATGACACATTGTATTCTGTGTAATCACTCTCCGGAGTATATAGAAATAATATTGACTGCACCACCGTGGACGTAGGCATTTTTGCTGAATCACGTACATCTTTTATTGTGTGATTGGCATTTTGTATTTCTTTTTCTGCTTGGTGATTGCGCGTCTCTTATCTCTTTGTGTTGAATAATAATTGTCACCACAATTGGCGTCGTCTGTGGGAAGCGTTTATCTTCCCTGAGAAAGCCCACACCTAGAAAAGAGTTCGAAATATCCGGTCACAGTAGTAATGCTCCCCAGGCAGGACATATCCAAGAACCACCTGCTCCTCGCCGGATTAGATCTGAAGTTTGGCGTTTAGATCAGAGGGCTCGCTTAGAAAGGCCAGCCTTAGAAGAAAGCCAAGGACCAGCTAGGTCCACACAGATTTTGAGACTGATTAATGCATATAAGGCGAGGCTCCACGAGTAGCGGGAATCTTCTTGCAAGCACGAGGCTGAGAATGCTCGCCTCAAAAGAAGATTAGAAAGAATGGAGAGAGAACTCTATCGTGATACCAAGAGACGTCCATACCGTACTCCTAGCTCTCAGGCGAGCAAGTCTCGCAGCCGAGGAAGGAGCCCCAGGCGCGGATCCCATTAAGCTGAGGGAAACGAGTCAGAGGATGACCTGTTTGAGCAACTGCGACTAGCTCACAATCATCGGAGCCCGAATTGTAGCAACGAGAACATACGAAGTCTGGTCCGAAGGGAGATGGACCAACACCCTGCACATCACGGTACCAGATCAACCCGAGAACTCGCAAGGCGAGCTCTCAAAACTCAGATGAAATCACCTTTCTCGAGGGAAACATAAGAAGAAGAAGCCCCCAAGAAGTTTGCTATTCCAAGGTTCAAGATTTATGATGGTAAGACTGATCCCATTGATCACGTCAGGCAATACCGACAGACCATGACTCTCTGGAATAATCGAGAGGCACTAATGTGCCAAATTTTTTCCTCGAGCCTGCATGACGTGGTGCAGAGATGGTTCGAAAGGCTCCCCCACCGGTCCATCAGGAGTTTCCAGTCCCTGGCCGATATCTTTATAGCCCGATTCATTACTAGTAGCTCCCATCCCAAAAGAATGGATGCTTTGCTAATAATGAAAAAGATGCCTCAAGAGACCCTCCGAGACTACAATGAGAGATACTGGGAGTTATTCAACGAGGTCAAGGACTGCTCGGAGCAAGTGGTAGTGGCCTCTTTCAAAATTGGGCTACCTAGCTCTTCCCTTCTGTACCAGTCCCTGACGAAGAAGGAAGCCATGACCATCGACAATCTAATGGATTTCATCGAGAAATATGCCAAGGTGGAAGATGTCACCCGCCTCAGCACAGGGGAAAACGGTCGAGCTAAGCTCGCTGCCAAGGGCAGTGATAAAATTGAGAACCAAAAAAAAGGAGGAAAAAATGGGGGAAAAAATGGCCCCAAGAACGAAGGCAGCAATGATGTGTCAAAAGCATTTCAGGCAGTCAATACAGTCTTCAGAGAACCAATTTACAAAATTCTCGCGAAAATCAAAGACGATCCATTCATCAAGTGGCCTAGGAAGATGGGAGGGGATCCCTCGAAGAGAAATAACGCGTTGAGATGCGCTTTTCACAAAGAAGGAGGACACAAAATCGAGCATTGCAAAGCTCTTAAGTCCCACCTCGAAGAGCTGGCCCAGTCGGGGCATCTGAACGAATTCGTGGAAAAAAAGGCAGAGAAGGTTGCTGCCCCTAGAGAAGCAAGGCCTGACAACGTACTCGAAGACGATGCTGGCCATGAATTCACAGTAATTCATGGGGCATCTGACGTGAAACAGATCCAAGGAAATTCAGCTCGAATGGAGGTAAAGAAGCTTACAGCGGTGATGCAAGCTTTTTAGATCGATCCAACGAAGACGTTATCAGGAAAACGTCGGCGAACAGATGACGTCGACTATAGTAAGCATATCATGTTTACAGAGGAAGATCTAGTGGAAGTTAGAACCCCACATCATGATGCTCTGATCATTACTCTCAGAATAGCTATCTATGACATCAATAAGTTACTGGTCGACCAAGGAAGCTCGTCCGAGGTAATGTACCTCGACCTATTCAGAAAATTGAAGTTAAGCATCGCCGACCTAAAGGAAGATACTGTCCCTTTAGTTGGCTTTGCTGGGAAAGTGACCATGCCCTTGGGAAATATTGTGTTGCCAGTAAGGGCAGGACATATTTCTAAAATGATCGAGTTTCTGGTGGTCGACATTGACTCGCCGTACCAGGCTACTCTCAATAGAGGATGGCTGCACGTGATGAAGGCAGTCTCCTCGACCTACCATCAGAAGCTCAAGTATGTGACCGAGCGAGGAGTAATGGAGATCCATGGCGATCAAGCGATGGCAAGAAGGTGCTTCATAGCAGCCATCCTCCCAAGACCAGAGAAGAAGGTCGACAAATCCAGCGAGAAGGTTGAGGAACAAGGAGGCCTGATACCTTCGAAATAGCAATTAAAATATGGAAGGCCCAGAGTAGAGGAGACCAGGCTCCTCCCCTCTGAATGTGTCATCGAGGACCTGGAGGAAATCACAGCTGGAAATTGCGACGACAATAGGATCTTCTTGATTGGAGCTTCTCTCACAGATCAGGAGAAGAGGGAATTAACGACCCTGCTAAGGAACAATATAGACGTCTTTGTGTGGGAACCATACGAGCTGCCTGAAACTGATCCTAGTATGGTTTGTCATCAACTGTACATCGATCCCACCTTCAAACCAATCACGCAGAAGGCACGAAAAATTGCACCCGAGAAGGCAAAAGATGTGGAAAAAGAAGTGGAAAAACTACTGGATGCAGGATCCATGCGGGAGGTACAATTACTTAAATGGTTATCCAACCCAGTAGTAATTCCAAAAAGCCACGGGAAGTGGAGAGTTTGCATCAACTTCATTGACCTGAATAGAGCATGCCCTAAAGACAGTTTCCCCCTCCAAAAAATTAATCAACTGGTAGACGCCACCGCAGCTCACGAGAGAATGAGTTTTCTGGACGCATACTCAGGGTATCATCAGATCCCTTTGTATACCCCAGACCAGGACAAGACAGCATTCATCACCACAGTTGGGTTACACTGCTACAAGGTCATGCCCTTCGGGCTTAAGAACGCAGGGGCAACCTACCAGCGATTGGTTACCAAGATGTTCAAAGACCAGATGGGGGACACTAAGGAGGTCTACATCGATGATATGCTCGTTAAAAGCAAGAAGAAAGAAGACCACCTCTCAAATCTATCAAGCACCTTCGAAATCCTCAGGAAGTACCGAATGAAACTTAACGCGAGCAAGTGCTCTTTCGGTGTCCAGTCAGGAAAATTTCTTGGGTACTTAGTCAGTAAGAGAGGCATCGAGGCTAACCTAGACTAGATCGATGCAATAAATAGGGTACAACCTCCTTGAACAATTCGGGACGTACAGAAGCTCACTGGTATACTCGCTGCCTTAAACCGCAATATCTCTAAGTCCTCCGAGAAGTGCAAGCCTTTCTTCCAACTTCCAAAGGGAAACAAAACGGTAGAATGGAACCAAGATTGCTCGCGGGCATTGGACGAGCTCAAGGCTTACCTCAGCTCCCCACCGCTGCTCGTCATACCACAGGAAACAAAATCCTTGTACTTATACCTCTCCATTTCTGACCACACTGTCAGTTCTGCATTAATGTGCGAAGTTATAGGAATCCAGTACCCCGTTTATTATGCGAGCAAGACCTTACTAGACGCCGAGCAGAGGTAACTACCACTGGAGAAGCTCACTTTTGCACTAGTAGTGGCTTCAAGAAAGATGAAGCACTATTTCGAAGCCCACACTATAAGCGTCCTTACATCGCACCCCCTTAAAGCAATCCTGAGGAGGGCGGATTTGTTGGGCAGACTGTCTAAATGGCCAGTCGAGCTCGGACAATTTGATATCCAATTTTAACTATGGAACGCAATCAAGGGGCAGATCCTTGCTGATTTCATAGCCGAATTCATAGGCGAGCAGTGTTTCGACCAACCTCAACTAGTAAAATAAAAAGGGAGCCACACGACAGAGGGAATCTGGAAATTATTTGTTGATGGAGCCTTCAACTCAAAGGGGGCAGGAATAGGCATTGTCCTCATTACTCCAGAGGATACAATCCTCGAACAAGGAATCAAGCTTGGATTTGCAACCTCCAAAAATGAAGCCGAATACGAGGCATTGAGAGTCGTTCTCCAAAAGGCACACACTTTAGGAGAAAAGCACTTACAAGTGTTTGGCGATTCTCAATTAGTCTCCAATCAGATAAGTGGAGACTACAATGCAAAAGATGAGAGAATGTCAGCCTTCCTCGCCTTAGCAAAAAGGCTAATGGCTAATTTCGAGGAAATCAGTGTCCAGCAGTTTCCCAGAGGGAAGAATAGCCATGCCGATGCCCTAGCAGCCCTAAGTTCGAAAATTGATTTCGATTTAAAAAGAATAATCCCCATTGACTTCCTCGCTCATCCAAGCATTAACCACGACAATGTACCAACCGTCGAACAAATGCTCCAAATTGAGTTAGCACCCAGCTGGATGGACCCTCTAAGGGACTATTTGAAGGATGGCACACTCCCAGATGACAAGAAGACCGCTCACCAGATAAGAGTCAAAGCTGCTCGCTTTCACTTATCTCTAGAGGGCCAGCTATATAAGAGATCCTTTTCTGGTCCCTACCTCCAATGTGTTCACCCAAAGGATGTCGAGCAAGTTCTACATGAGCTTCACGAGGGAGTCTGTGGAAGCCATATTGGAGGAAGGTCTCTGGATTTTCGAGCAAATAAGGAAGGCTATTGGTGGCCATATATGAAAAGGGACTCTGCGCTGTATGTTCGCAAGTACCTAAAATGCCAACTTCACGCTCCTATGGTCCACCAACCTGCTAGTGACCTAAAATCACTGTCCAACCCATGGCCATTCACCCAATGGGGAATGGACATCGTAGGACCACTCCCTACCACCACCAGCAATCCCAAGTATCTATTGATCGCAACTGGCTACTTCACCAAATGGATCGAGGCGGAACCCCTAGTGAACATTCGAGATGAAGATATGATAAGGTTTATATGGAGAAATATAATCACCCGTTTTGGCATCCCCAGAACCATCATCACTGACAATGGAACGCAGTTTGAGAGCAACTCCTTTCAAAGTTTTTGTGGCGAGCCAGAGCAATGGACAAGCTGAGGCTTCCAACAAAATAGTGATCGACAGATTAAAGAAATGATTAGAGAGAGCCAAAGGTGCATGGGTAAATGAGCTACCACATAGTCTATGGTCTTACCGTATTACTCCACGACGAGCAATAGGGGAAACCCCATTCTCATTGACTTATGGAATGGAAGCAGTCATCCCCTTGGAAGCAGGCCTACCAATAATGAGGTACAACCTTATCGATCAGGACCATAATGATGCCTCATTGCTCGCTGAGATCGACCTAGCCGATGAACACCGAGAGCTAGCCCTAGTAAAAATAGCAAGCTATCAGCAATATCTCGCAAGACACTATAATAAGAAGGTCAACCCGAGGGCATTCCGAGTTGGGGACTACGTCCTAAGGAAAGTCCTGGGCAGCGCAGTAAAACCATCAGACGACAAGCTAGGGACAAACTAGGAAGGACCATTAACAAGAGATGATATGCAAGGCACCTATCACGTAGAAACACTAGAAGACAGAGAGATACCCCGAGAATGGAATGCAGCCAATCTCAAGAAATTCTATTTTTAGATTCTTCTTCTGATTAATTATAAAGCAGGAAGTTCATTTAAGACTTTTCTTTCGCTCTTTAGTTATGGAACTGGAAGTTCATTTTCCTTGTCATTAATAAAAGTCATTTGACGATTGCATTCTATCAGTTAACCAATATATGAACTTTATAAACCCACACATCTTTTCCAAGTGAAAAGCATGTTGATCATTATAGCAGGGAAATGTCCCTCCTTAGGTTTTCGTTATGAAACACGAAAGACCTCTTAGCATTGCCCCTGGCAATATATGAAGCCCTACAGGAGGCCCTTAGGCAATATGGCCAAACTATGCTTGATTAAATAAAATCCTGATCGGATAGAGCATCCAACACTAGGTGTGTCCTTGCCAATTGCCACCCTTAGGCCTAAGGAAGTGTGACGACACAACCTAAAAGGTAAAGTGGGGCAGAATGGTATCTCGTTAGCATACTGGAGTGGAGGGACACTCACTTGATAATGCACATTTACAAATCTAGTCAGCCAAGGGAGGCTCAAGATTATTGAACAAGAATATGGAATATATAAGACAAATGTTTAGTCGGCAAAATTCGCCCAAAACATAAATTTTATACTTATTCATCAAACTTACAACAATCACTATACATCTTTAGTCGGCGAGCTCGCCCAAGACATCAAAAAGTACATCAAATCATTACATTTATACACTGGATCATTACTGACAAAAATCTTAATGGGGTTGAGGCCTCCGAACAAGCTAATCAGCCACTTGAGCTCTTCGACCATCATCGGGATGAGGGACTAACTCTTCTTTGACTTCGTTCGTATCTGAATCCAGTAGCTGCTGAGGGATGGCATCAATGGGTATCCACTGATCATCTCTCCGGAAGGGGTTAGGCATTCGAGTTGAAGGAGATATTTCATGGCGATACCAGAGTATTGAGTTCCTTGGAACTTGCATCTCCCTCAAGGCACTCAACCACCCCCTGATGAAGGCGAGCTCGTCAAACTCTGTCAGCCTCATTGGAGCATCTAACCAACCCTGGTCATAACCGTCGGCCCATACTCGCTGAGGTCCTTTTTTAAACAGGTGCTGCAGTCGAGTAACATCCCTTTGAAGCCCAACAGCAATCACATATGCTCGTCGAACATCATCATGAAGATCTTCCATTTCCCTAGATGGGCCTTAGGACTTGTACTAGCTCATGGAACAGTCGACGGGGTAGAATCTTGCAGCATCGGAGGAACATCGCTTGATCCTGCTCCAGCTCGTGAAGAGGAAGAACCTCATAATGGTGCAGGAGCAGCGCTCGGTGCATGCTCCCTGAGTCGTGAGACTTCCTTCCTCAAAGCTTCATTCTCCCGCTGAAGAATCTCTCCGACCTGATTGATCTCAGAGGCATCCAGAAGCCTTGCTTTCAATGTATTCACCTCCTCTTGGACTGAAGCTCCAACTTCTTCCATCTCTTGGTGCCTGTCCTTCAACTTGGCCACAAGCTCAGACTGATCCTTATACTTCTGATTCCTTGACCTAAGAGATTTGCAAATCTTAACAAAGGCCTGGAGAACCTAAGGACTTGCATTGGGACCAAGGGTCCTGCCCAATTAAGATGTGGTAGGAATATAATCTTCTACATCAATCGACTATAAGACATAAAGAGAAAGGAAAGACAGAATCATTCAGTACACTAAGGGAATGAGAAACCTTTTCATTTCATTAATAAGGGACAAGGTACATCGAGCATCAAAAAGGAAAATTACAAGCAAAGATACAAAACTAGTCCTAGAAGTAAATTAACTAGCAACCTCAGGCTGCCCAGAAGTAGCTGGCTATTTCCCCTTATCAGCAGCAGTAGAAGCATCCCCCTCTGCAGGGATAACCTCTGTCGCCTGGTAAGGGAGAGCATCGACAGGAATCGTCTGGGAGGTAGGCTTAACATCTTCGATAGCTGGGGTAGGGGTTTCCTCCACAATTATCTTCGGACCCGAGTCATGCTCGTCAAATAGGGGAGAGGCAACATCAACACCAACGGCAATAAGGGCCTTGTTCCAACCTTTCTTGAAGTTCAGATAACTGATGTAGCCTATCTGAACCTCAGCATCTTCATATGCAGTAGCCCACCCAGAGTTATAAGAATCCTCCTTGATGGTAGCTACCTGAGAATCCTTTTCTTTCAGCTGCTCGGTCAGCACCCTGTTCTCCTCTACGATGGCCAACTTGCTCGAGCAGACCAGGTCATAGGCCTGCCTCAGCTCGTTCAGCTCTTTAACCGCCGCATCCCTCCCTCGGTTAGAATTAACGAGGGCCAGGTGAGAAGAAGCTCGGGCGATGTCAGCAGCCTTCAGATCAGCCTCTAATTGAGTGCCCCTAACTTTTAAGGCAGCAATCTGCTGCTCTAGCTCGCTGTTCTTGCTCACCAGCTCGTCGCGAGAGCGATAGAGCACGGCGAAGTCCGTCACAAACTACCAAAAACAAAGAAGACATCAGGGAAAGGTAAATAGCTAAAACTTATTAAAGCATTAGAGAAAGGAAAAGGTCTTACCAAGGCTAGCCTCTGGATACATTGTAGGGCCAATTGATCAGACCACAGCGCCCTTTGGCGATCAGCAGGAAGAACTGCCCTCTCGAGCAGCGCGGGGCCAATTAAGGAGAAATAGCAACTGAGGCCCCCTAGAGCAATGCGAACACCGGGACTAAGGCCTGCCCAGCCTTCGTCCTCGATTCCATCTTTCTCCTATCCTCCTCATCTTCTCCTCTATCCTCATCTTCTCCTCCATCCTTTTCTTCTCCTCCATCTTCTTTCTCTCCTCCTCCTTTTCTCTCTCTCTCTCTCTCTCTCTCAACTGTTCTTCTTTTTTCCTCTTCCTCTCCTTCTCCTGAGCAGAAGACCGAGAGCCAGTAGCTATAGCCCCAGTTCTGGACTTCTGCTTCTTTGACCTCTGAGCGAGGAGCATGTGATCATTGTCATCATCGTCTCGAATCAAATTTTTCCTTGGAGGAACTATCTCCTCGCTTAAACTGCCGGACGTGCTCGAAGATTCTCGAGCTTTAAAAACTTCCCCCGAATCAGAAGAGCTACCACCACTGGAGCTCCCCTTACCAAAATTGCCTTCAACACCACCTACGATATCACTCTTAGAACTACTCTCCTCCTCGTCCAACTGAAGAGGATCAACAACAGTCTCTTCAGAGGTATCAAATTCAGGGATACTATCTACCGGTCTCGCTATAAAGCTAGAAACAACATTTTTGTATTCGAGCAAGAAAGCAGCAGACCGGGGATGCTCGCCATTGGCTAAAGGCTCCCTGATATTCTAGGCCTTGACCAATTTAGAAAGACGAACCTCGCTGAAAGAAGGTTCCAAGTTCTTCGACCTGGATGAAGAAAAAACAGGAAAAGTAAGAAAGATCACAAATCAGTAAAGAAATTGAAGGATCAGAGCAAAGTCTACCTATATATTCTTCCCCATAAAAGGGAACAGAGAACCTATCAGACCTCGACCCCTTGGTCTGGGGAGAAAAATGCCAATTTCTAGCAAGGAAGCCGTCTTGCCAATAATCCTTATGGGAATCAGGTAGGTTTACTACCAATACCCTGTCAGGACTCCTGGCTTTGAGATAGAGAACACCAGAACTAGTCCGAGAAAAAGAATAGCAAAAGCAGACCTCGGCGAGCCCTAACTTGGTACCATATAACTGATTTATTATGTGAACACCATTGATTATCTTCCACACATTGGGCGAACACTATGCAGGAACAATGTTGAAATAACCAAAGAAGTGCAAGAATAGGTTGTTGGGAGGAAAAGTAAGTCCCCCTTGGGAAAGCAACAAAACATGGATCCAATGGGAACCCTCTATCTCTCTAACATTTCTAGGGGGAGAGACGCACTCAATCTCTACCCACTCTGGGATATTATAAAACTTCCTAAACTCAGACACTCATCTATTACCAATCTTTGCCACTGGGAAACCCTAAAAAACTACAAATTCAAAGAGAAAATACAAAGAGAAGGCACAGGAGACCTACAAGATGAAAGTTCGACTCGAACAATGAAGAATCACAAGCCCAAATAACGAGGAAGATCGAAAGCAATAAGAATGAAGATCGGGAGAAGAGAACGTAAATTGCTAGAGCTCACAGAAAATGGGAGAGTATTGAGAAGCTTGAAACGACGATTGAGAAATGACTGCTCTGGATAACTTTTGAGTGTTACTAATCATAATGCACAGACCACGAAGCAAGTGCCGCCTAAATCAGTCCTCAAACTTTGGGAAGAGCTTCACGGCATACAAAGGAGCCATTATGACAAATCATTTAAATTTATTGAGCCCAAAGTATGGTCCAATAAACTTAGGGGCAATTGTGGGTACACGAAATTAGGATGATGGGCCTAGACGAGTAGCCCAATCGTAGAGGCCCAAAGTCCAGACCCTCTATATCTTAATCGGTTATGATTTAGTCTTCTCGCATGTTCCCGTTAAGAGGGGTTTTAGGAGAAGATGGAAAACGTGGGGGAGTCCAACACCCCCACTCCCTGAAATGGACATGTATATAATAAAACCTAGGTCCGGGGCAAAGGACACATTGTATTCTCTGTAATCACTCTCCGGAGTATATAGAAATAATACTGACTGCACCACCGTGGACGCAGGCATTTTTGCTGAACCACGTACATCTCTTGTTGTGTGATTGGCATTTTGTATTTCTTTTTCTGCTTGGTGATTTGCGCTTCTCTTATCTCTTTGTGTTGAATAATAATTGTCACCACAGACACAAACTCATATAAAAAAGTGAGTGTGACTTAACATTCTTAAATAAATAAAAACTCTTAAACAACTAAAAAAAAATGTCCCAGGCGCCTAAGCACTCACCTAAGTTAGGCACCAGTCTTCAAATAAGGCACATATTATGATAATTAATATAACAACAGTTAGTTTCGAATCTTATATGCTTTCTCAACTATAATAAAATGCCTCTAACGAATATATTTTTCATACAAAGTATAAATATATCTCCAATCATTTGAGAACATAAAATTGAGCACTATAAAACATATCCAACATATTTTATTCTAAAAATCAATTATTTATCATACTCCTCCCAAAGTTCATCACTCTTGATTCTAATTTAAACATTGTTTGAGATATATACCATTTAGAGAGAGGTACTTTATTTTATAAATCCAAAGATCTCGTACTTCATATTTCACATTAAATATTTCATACAAAATTTTATTATGATGAAACTTTGGACATAAAGCAAATGGATTGAATGATGTGACAATACTACTGGACGAAATAAAAAAAAAGGTGCTAATGGCTAGGGGTGCCAAATTGTCACACAAATATGATTTTTTAACGGATTTGGATGAAACTTTAACGAACTTAAGTTCTTAATGGATGGACCCGCTAAACACGACAATCTAACAAATTGGATTTGAATTTAGTCATTTAGTGTAAATACACGACACGACTCGTTAAGCCACGACTTGAACACGATCCAAACACGACACGAACTCGATAAGACACGACACGATTCACACAAAGGACGTAATGGATCGGGTTTGAATAGAGATAATTTTGATACGCCCCGATTAAACACGACACATTGCCACCCCTACTACTACTAATGGCTAATGCTCTCAACCAGTAAAACATATTCATTCTCAAGTCACGAAGCCTCCTCACTCATCTTATTTGTAGTTACAAATTTATTGCCTTCAAAATTAAATGGTTTACATACTATTTTCGGTTGGCTCAAAGTAAGTTTTATTTAACTAATTTAATTTATATATTCGGATGAAGAATAAAAAAATAGAATACTATTTTCGATTGCCTCAAAGTAAGTTTATTTAATAAATTTAATTTATATATTTGGATAAATAGTTAAAAAAAATAGAGATTTTTTAAACAATTAATGGTTTGTGTTCTCCGTGTATTTGTTTATCATTTCAAAACTGTTTTTGTTTGTTTATTTTAGAAATATACAGTTTTTATCGTTTTAAAATTATACAATTTTTTTTTCATCCCACTATTTTAATTTACCAATTTTTTAAAATACCAAAAAAATTATTTTCAAGTGATTTTTTTAGGTGTACCCTGAAATGTTTTAAACCCATATAAAAAAATCAAGAAAAGAAATGATTTTTAGATTTTTTTTAAATCCCTTAAATGCCCCTTAAGCAATGCTCCCGTATAGTAGCCCACCCCTTCTTATAAATATTTGTATTTATCATATTTAAGTGGATGTCACTCATATTATGACTCTATCAATTTGTGCTATAAATAAAGTGAGACCTCCATATTATTGACACACCATTAATGATAAATTGTTTCTCTCTCAAATATTCTCTCCGTATATTTATAAAAAAAAAAAAGATCTGTGTACCATATTTCTTTCAACACGATATCAACATGAATTGCTTTCATAAATGAGTCGGGCACCAATTTATTCGGATTAACCTAAGTGATTATAATTTTTTTTAAAAAATATTTAACCATTTTCTCAAAAAAAAAATGTATGGTTTTTACTGCTTTGAACAGCATAGTACATTATTTAATTTTTTTAAACTGTACCCTTATTAACTTAATTCGAACACTGACACATAATCTTTTTATTTTTACCTAACACGAACACGAACCAAATAAAGCACAGCAGGAAATCCTATTTTTTTACCTAACATAAGTATGACCCAAATATATCGCGGCACCACATGAAATCGCATTTTTTTACTTAATACAAACAGAACCGATTAAAACACAACACTACACCAAAAAATTACTTAACATGAACATGACCGGCATAAAACAGAACACAACACAATTTTTTTTTACTTAACACTAAAACGACTGAAATAAAACACGAGATAATTTTTTTTATACCTAACACGAACACTACTCAATAGAAACGACACGTTCTTTTTTTACCTAACAGACACATGGCACAAATAAATAGTGTCGTGTTTTAATAGGATCGTGTTACGTAAAAAAAAAATATTAAAACGCAACACGACGAGAAAAAAAAAAAAATTAACTTTTTTACTTAAGAAAAAGGTTTAAAACTACCGCTTCATATCACACCGTGTCGTTTCGTATTTTTTAACTATTAAAAAAGTTAAAACTACCACTTCATATCACACGGGGTCATGTTCATGCTAGGTAAAAAAAAATAATTTTTTTAGTTTCCTTTTTTGCCCCAAGTTTATTTAAGGAAAAAAAAAATATTTGTTGTCTTGTTGTTTTCGTCATAGTTTTTATCTTTGAAAAAAATAAGTTTTTTTGTTTTCTTTTTTATTCCTATTTATTTTATTACAACAAAGTAAAGACGATATGACATAGCACAAAACCTTGTTTTTTTTCCACACGAACACGACTCAATTACAACGCAAATAACATGACTCGAAATCTTATAATATTGTACTAACATCACACGAAAACAATTATAAAAGGTTGTTAAATAGAAGTATTTAAAAAAAAATTGTATCTGTTGGATTATTATTTGGTTTGGGTATCAATCATTTATAAGTGGGTTTATTCTGAATTGTTTGGGCATTATGAGATTCAAAAGAAAAAAAGGTGATAAGGAATTACATGCTCAACTCAAACATTATCGGCAAACAACCAGTGGTGGAGGCACTTTATATGAGGGTGGGGCAAGTTCCCCACCAAGAAATCTGGAAAAAAAATTATATCAGGGTAAATATCTGACTATAAAAAAATAGCTTCACAAATAGAATTAATTAGCCTTAAAATTTAACCTAAACTATTATATTCTATATCTCCCGGCTCCTTCACAACAAAGATCCATTACTCTAAAAAAAATGGTAATTTACAATTAGGTCCATTTGTAATAATTATTAAATATTTAAGGACAATTTACTCTTAGGTCCACTTGTTATGCCACTAGCGTGGACAGAAAAAGAGAATTAGTGGACCTAAGTGTTTAAAATTTGTTAAAATTCCTTTAGCTTTTAAAATTTGTTTGCGAGGACGTAAGAGTACTTTCCCCAATAAAAATCTCCTGCCCTGCTTGAATCCCTTGCCCTCCTCCACCTTCGCCGCTGCCAGCATGCCACCGCCGGCTCCCTCTCCAATCGGCCCCCGCTGCACCTGTTCAAGTGGTTAGTTAGTTAGTTAGTTAGTTTAGGTTAATATTAAAAATTTTTTGATTACTGTTTAGGTTAATATTTAATGTTTTTTATTTAATTTTTAAGTTGAGGTGTAATCAAATTTATGATTTAATGTTTAGCGTAAACAATTTCTTTTTATGATTTAATGATTTAGGTAAATCTGATAAGTTTATGATATAATGTTATTATTATTATTATTATTATTTAATGTTTATTTGTTATATTTTGTTTTTGTATGAAAATATCAAAATATGTTTATTTTTTTAGGAATGAATTATTATTGTATTCGATGTTGTTTTTATTTGAGTTATAATTGTCTAAACATACAAATTATAAATTAATTATTGTATAAATGTAAAAATAACCTTATAGAAAATTTCGAGGGCGGAACCCCCGTTAATGGTTTGTGCCCAACCCAGACTCAATTCCTGGCTCCACCACTGCAAACACCGATTCCAAAAAGATTTGCTTCCAAAGTTGATTTTTTTCTTTTGTCGTTTTCGCAGGCCAAGTCAGTCAATCGAATGCTTTCGGTCGATTTTTCGGTTAGAATTAAAAAGCTCTGTTTCATATTGTAAATCAAGACGAGTAAACTCCTTGGGGTTCTATTGCAAGGTAGGTAAAGGCCTTGGATCTACTTTTATTGTAGAGCGTTTAAAGACCATTTTTGTATATTTCAAGGTGGGTTCGGCCTTGGGGATTCAAGAAGGGTATCTTCTTGGGGAGAAAAATTATGATGCTTTTAGGGCACTCCATATTCATACTCAACACCAATAAAGACACGACACACTGTGTTGAGCTTGGACACGTATGCCTATCAATGGATCGGGTTTAGATTGGGACTCGGACGTTTTAAATGGGTTTGAGCTAAATTTTTAGATTCATTTACCAGATTACCCGTTTACTAAATGGATCGGGCTGATTTTTAATATACCTGATCCGATTACCCAATTAACTTTCTTAAATATTTCAATTACATATATATATATATATATATATATATATATATATATATAAACTTTATTCTATTGTCAAAAACTTGTGATTAGTAGTTTTTCTTTCAAAAAAGAATGTTTCTTTTACATTTATATAACAAAAAACATATTTTAACATTGTTAATATTTAAAATATGTTCTAAATGGGTAGGGCACGATTACCCAATTATTTCAACCGATCCGGATTTGGCAGAAAATTAAAGGACACGAACTAATTATCCGATTACTAAACAGGTCGGAGACAATTTTAAATAAACTCGACCCGGCCTATTTATAGGCCTAACATGTGGTGCCCGTGCAAGATTTATTTTCTCCTTCGTGGGAGAGATTTCTTTAGTATCGAATTATACTCTCAAGGGACAATTCTTATGAATAGTGGTACCTTTCGGGTGTAGTCTCGAACGTGGTTGTAAGCCAGAGAGTCGAACCACGAAAAGTTTGGGCTTGCAAGCTTTATTACTTTACTCTCTTTTCATTTATCTCTTTATAATAACTTGATCTCGTATTGATTAATATCACACACACATATTTGACATACGGATTGCTGCTAGGTTTGGGTCCTTAACGAATCAATTTAAACTATAGTAATCTTCAATCGAGCTAATAATTGGATAATTATGTAATCATTTATACATTATTAAGATTCATTGTCGCTTCACATAACAATAAGCAAAAATAATTCAAGGGGTGGAAAATGGTTTTTTATGTAATCATTTATACATTATTAAGATTCATTTATAAATAGTTTGAATGCATAATAAAACGTTTATTTATGTAATTTTTCTCCAAAAACGATATTAATATTACTCTTATTTCACGTTTTTAAAAGTTGTTGTGGAAACTATTAAGCTAACTTAATTGTAATCCCCTTATTTTTAGAATAAAAATAAATAGCTAATTGATTAATAAAAGCGAATGTGGAATCTTGATGGTAAATATCAAGGGGAGAATGTTAAATTAATTGTAATGGCCTTAAATTGAAGTCGTTATCATCATCATCATCATTGCCTTAATTCCATCATATGGGGTCAGCCACATGGATTCTCCTTTTCCATTCTAATCTATTATATGCAATATTATCACTCAAGTTTGATTTCTTAAGATCTCTTATAATAATTTCCTCCCACGATAGCTTAAGGCGGCCTCTTTCTCTTTTACCTTCTATTTCAACAATATCCCTCTTGTTATAGGGGCATCTAATGGTATACGCAACACATGCTCGTACCACCTAAGTCTACTTTCTCTTAATTGATCACTAATGGGAGCTATTCCTAACTTTTCTCTCACGTATTGATTTTTGATTTAAACCTTTCTAGTAATTTATATCAGCCATCGGAGCATCATCATCTCACTAACATGGAAATTTTGTTCTTATTTTTTCTTTAACACCCAACACTCCGCTTCATATATGGTTGCTGACCTAACCACTGTTTATAAAAAAATTCTTTTAATGCATTAGTTATCCTCTTATCTCACAATACCCAACTCGCTTGTCTCTATTTTATCCAACCAATTGATATTCTACTAATAACATCCTCATCAAGATCCCCATTATTTTATAACATTGAACCTAGACAACGAAATTTATTAGTTTGGTTTATCACTTTTTCTTCAGTCTTTAACATTATGTTACTCGACGTCTCATTATTAAATATACATTCCATAAATTCCTTTTTATTTCAACTGATTTTTAGTCCCTTAGACTCTAAGGCTTTTCTCCAAGTATCTACTCTCATCACTAAGATTTCCTTTGAAATGTCTACTAAAACTATATAACCCGCAAATAACATACACCATAGGACATCTTCTTGTATTTCCTTAGTATTCTCATCCAAAATTACGAGAAATAAATAAGGACTTAAGGCCGATCCTAGATGTAAATCCACTTTAATCGTAAAGTCATTAGTTTCTCCACATATAGTCCTTACTCTAGTCTTTGCGTTATCATACATATCTTGAATAAGGCCTTAAATTGAAGTAAAGGAACAAAATTATCTAATCGGGGTAGGGTTATGAGGAGAAGCCCTATGGGGTTTAGGGAGAAACCCTATGACTAAAAGGATCTTTAGAGCATGGATTGGGGAATAAGACTAGGGTTTAGCATTAATGATACTGCGTGTTATTAGTGGACTAAGTAATTGAGGACTAATGGAATTTTGGATTTAAAATAAATAAAAAAATACAAGGAAAAAGAAGGGGAGGCCGCGATTGAACCCATTGGGGGCAGTGGCCGTAGGTATAGGGTCGCGGTCGCGGATTCTATAATAACTCAACCTTTCATGGATTTTATAGGCTTTGAATTTTATGAGAAGTTATATGCATTTTATGATTTGATCATTCAATAATGAATTTTGGTGCATAAAGTGAAAAATTCTTAATAAGTTTGATGTGATTATTGAGTTAAATGTATATTTTGTATGACTTAAATTGGAGTGAAAGTTATTTATCTTGGGCCAATTAAAGTAATTAATTTAGTCATGTTCTCATTTGGAGAGGGTCATTATGATATGATTTTAGTTTATTGTTAAAATAAGATAAGGATCTAAATCAAATGAAGAATAATTTAGTGATTATTGCGGTGTCCTCGGTGTAATCAGGGACCTCAGGAACAGGGCAGACAATGAGGGTATCCGGCACCACATGGGTAGCGTCAACAGTTGCCAGCCCTAGAGATTATAGTGCCAGCTTTGTTAGTTCCAGTCATCCCATCTCAAAGCCAACAACCACAACTACAGTATGGACGAGTTTATCACATTCCACCGGTTGAAGGACTAGTGCCAGTTCAGGTAGCTGAGGGTATGTTCTCTATCTTTGGACATGTGGGTCATATTTTATTTGATACTGATGCATATCATTCATTCGTTACCACTAGCTTTGCACAAGATTCGGGGATGATAAATTTTTCTTTCGGTATTGTATTTCAAATATATTCACTCGTGGGTAGAGGGCCACCCGTACATTCAGTGTGTCGGGGTATATGGGTCGAGATTGGGTGATGCATGTTTGTGGCAGACTTAGTGGTATTAGATATGTCTGAGTATGATGTCATATTAGGGATGGATTGGCTAGCTACATACAAAACCCATGTTGAAGGTTATGGTAGGCCATCTTCATCATTTCAAGGCAGGAGATGTACCTGGTTGTGATGCCTCACCCAGGGGGCGAGTCGAGCACGCACTTATATTATACTAAAGAGGAGACTTCTTCAGAGGTCATAGTATCGCTATATTCCAGCCCGATAGTTATCAAGTTTTTTGATGTATTTGGGGAGATCACAGGGTTTCCACCTAACAGGGAGATAAACTTCATGATTGATTTAATTCCAGGCACGAGATCTATTGTACGTACACCATATCATATGGTTCCTCTATAGATGAGGGAACTTTGGGACCAAATTGAACAATTATTAGGACAAATGTTTATTTAGAGGAATACTTCACAATGGGGTGCTCCAGTTTTGTTCGTTAAGAAGAATGATGGATCCTTACAGCTTTATATCGACTACGAGGAATTGGACAAAGTTAACATACGGAATAAATATTTGTTGCCTCGTATAGATGACTTGACCAGCTGAGGGGAGCTGCGTATTTTCAAAGATAGATTTATGATTGAGTTATCATCAGCTGAGGGTTAGAAGGCAAGATATTTTGAAGACGACGTTTTTAACGATATACGGGTCGTATGATTTTTTGGTTATGCCTTTTGGGCTAACCAACGCACTAACGGTATTTATGGACTTGAAGAATCCAGTTTTCAGGGATTTTCTGAATCAATTCATCATAGTATTTATTGATGATATACTGATATATTCTCGGATCAGGGAGGGACACGCACATCATTTACGGGTAGTCTTACAAGCGTTACGAGACCATCAACTTTATGATAACCTCGATAAATGTGTTTTTGGTTGCAGGAGGTACAGTTTTTGGGCCACATCGTATCTGAGAGGGTGTTTTTAGTGGTGCTGGGGAAGGTTTCTGCAGTGATGGAGTGGGGGCAGCCCATTACACCCCCCGAGGTGCATAGTTTTCTAGGATTGGCTGAGTATTACCGTCGGTTCATTCAGGGGTTCTCGAAGATAGTCGAGCCCCTCAGGAATTTAATGAGGAAGGATGTGTCGTTCATATGGGATGATGCATGTCAGCAATCATTTTATGAGCTAAAGGCTTGATGGACTACAGCAACGGTACATGCATTACCTCGATCGGGAATAGACTATAAGATCTTCACCGACGTTTCCTTGCAGGGACTTGGAGGGGTATTAATGCAAGACAATAGGCCGATAGCTTATGCTTCATAGAAGTTAAATCCTCATGAGGGACATTACCCCCTACGACTTGGAGTTAACAGCTGTGGTATTTACTTTATGTATATGGAGACATTACCTCCTGGGGGATAAATTTTATCTATTCACAAACAATAAGACCCTACAGTATTTATTCATGCTATGAGAGTTGAACATGAGGCAAATGAGATGGATAGAGTTTGTTAAAGATTACCAGTTTGACATTTAGTATCACCTTAGAAAATCAAATGTAGCGGCGAATACGTTGAGCTACAAGTCGATTCTGGAGTTAGCGGCAGTGTGGAAGGAGACGTGAAAATCGCTTTGTGGTAATCGTGAGTTAACTCGTGCTTTTATGTTTGTTCTCACCATCACACACGGGATTATTAATCGGATCGTAAGGGCACAAGTAGGATACCAGCTTTTCCAGGAAAGGGTTAAGCAGTTATTATCCAAGGGGCCAGAGCACTACTTAATTGGATCAGATGGCTGACTGAGATTTCAAGGCAGATTGGTTGTCCCGAATGACAAAGAGTTGAGGCAAGATATTATGACAGAAGATCACAATTCATGATTTATAGTACTTCCCGGTGAGGATAAGATATGCGACGTCAATATTGTGCCTAAGTATGTTATGTGCCTGTTAGTGAAAGTGGGCCAGCAGCGTACCATAGGTATAGCCTCTTGAGATTCTGATGTGGAAGTGGGAGAGAATTTCCATGGATTTTATCACCGGGTTATCTATTTCACAGTGGCGCATTATTTTATTTAGGTTATCGTGGATCGATTGACAAAGGTGGCTCACTTTTTGTCAGTCCGGACTGACTACACGTCAGAGAAGTATGGTACGCTTTTCCTTGCAAAAATTGTGAAATTTCATGGGGTACCGCTCAATATTCTATCGGATGTGGATAAGACATTTGTGTCCCTCTTTTGAAGGAGCTTCCAGTAGGCTTTAGGGGCAGACTTGAGATTGAGTATCTCGTACCACCCGCGGACTGACGGGTAGATGGCGAGGATGAATTTGATGTTGGAAGATATGCTACGGATGTACATCTTAGACTTCAAGGAAAGTTGGGAGCAATACTTACTTTTGGTGGAGTTTGTGTACAATAATAGATACCAGTTCACTATTGGGATGGCACCATTTGAGGCATTATATGGGAGACCTTGTCATTCACCCTCATATTGGTTGAAGGTGAGGGAGGGAGAACAAATTACTCGATCGAGAGTTCATTCAGGACACCTCAGAGAAGGTGGAAATGATTCATGCCAGTATTCAAATTGCCCAGGATAGGTAAAAGAGTTATATAGATGCGGGCCATAGGCACTTAGATTTTAATGTCGGGGATTAGGTGCTAATTAAAGTGTCTCCCATGAAGGGGATGATGAGATTTTGGAAGAAAGGAAAGTTGGTTCCCCGATATATGGAATCATTCCCTGTAATTGAGAGGATTATGCCCGTAGCGTATCGATTAGGACTACCAGACCACTATAGTGGATGCATGACGTCTTTCATATTTATGCATTACAGAAGTTCCTTTGGGACGAGATTGCTTACCAGCGTATCAATATTTATGAGATAGAGCTATAGCCTGACGCTACCTACGAGGAGAGACACGTAGCCATTCTAAACGGTAGGGAGCACCCATTTTGATCTAAGGTTGTTTCGTAAGTACGTGTATAGTGGGGTCATCATAAGGAGGATGAGTCAACTTGGGAGAGGGAGGACGACATGCGAGAAAATATCCAGAACACTTTTAGCCAAGTACATTTCAAAATCCAAGGACGAAATTCCATTATTAGGGGGAAGAATCTAATACCACGTATTTTTAGAATAATATAAATCGATAGGAATTAAATGAAATCAGTTGAATTTAATTAATTAAGTTGTGAATAAATTAAGTATTTATTATTTCATGTTATGTGAATTTAACTTTGCATTTTAGATAATTTTCGTGGATAATAATTGCATGTTTATTGAATAATTGACATAGGATGTGCAACGCAATTGAAAAATGTATATGTTGAATAAAAATAATTCGAACGCATTCCAGGAGATTTTGGGAACTCGTGTAGGTGTTTTAAACCTTTTAAAAATGGTCATGGGATATAGGTATATCATTCGGGAGGTTATTGAACTATTTTGATTATGGGTTCGGGCACATTTGGGGGGTCGAAAAATGGATATTTAGGCCTAACTTGAGATTAAGAGTTTTTATAAGTTAAGTAAGAGTTTGGAAAACACAATTCACATGTTTAAAGAAACCCTAGCAACCCCCATTCAAAGAGAGGAGTTACCAAGATTAAGAGGAAGGAGTAATTTGGGGATTTAAGAAGAGGAACTTCAACCTTTATCCTAACGCAAGAATTTTCTTGCTTAAATTATTGTCCTATGCACATTTTAATTCATCATAGTAATCTCCCATATAATTTTTGGATGTTAATATGAACTTAGTGATAGAATGATGAGATTTAATCACATGTGTGTAGAGGATATAAATCTTAATTTTGAGTTTAAATCCAAAAATTTTGAAGAATCAAAATCTTGAATGGGATGATAGAATTCATGACGTAGCTTCTTAATTTGATTGGAAATATTTATGTATATGTATAGCCATAGAATTCAAGTTGTGGGATCTGGAAATTTTGAGAATTATGATCCATATATTATGTTAAAATCTTATTAGAATTTAAGTGGATTTTGGGTTAAAAATATCGATTTAGTAGTTATGATAATTGATGTGAAATTATGGGTTTAAGGGAATTGATTTTTTTATTAATTTGTGAAATTAGTCACCCTAGATGTAGTGCTAAGTCATGCAGGACCTATACTTATGTTAATGCGAGTGTATTACCCATTAATTATAATGGAAATTTGGATCGAATGAATGAGTTTCGTATCAGACATTCTTGGTAGACCTGGGATTCTACCCAGATCTGAATCGATTCGTCCTCCTTAAGGCGAATCGATTAAGCCCCAAGAGGCGAATTGATTCATCCCCTAGGGAAGGTTAAGTTGGGAGTGTGGATGGATCTGGGGATTTTTAGAAACCGATATGAGTTGGTAGAACGATGTTTGGGTAATTGGTGATTTTATTTAAAAAAAGCTTTTGCGGCATAAATATTAATTGGGGGAACTTAAAAATTAACTGAGATGGTTACGTTCTATTATTTAAGGAATAAAACTTAAAATCAACTGGTTGGTTAATTATTAATGTGGGATTATATACGAATGAATATATGGAACATCAGGTAATTATAGAGTAATTACTTATACATATTGTATGATAATAATATGTATTTATTAATTTGTGTAAACATACCTATGTTCGTGGACGGTCCTATCGGTTAGGGTTACACACGTGAATTATGTATGACAATAATATGTATTTATTTATTTGTGTAAATACATGAATTATGCTAGATGCATCTTATATTTAATTGGCCCATTATTAGTTATTACCATTGGGCCTTGGGCGGTTATACGTGTAGTATTGCACTTAGTTAAGGAGTGAGATACTTAACGTATGTGTGTGACGATGGGGGATGCTTACTTTGAATTAATTGTATTATTTCACTTTAATTTACGTAAGTTATGTCTTTTAACTCTAGGGCGTTGACCCAAATTATAAATATTTTCTCCCCCCATGTGTGCCTAGACAGGAATACTAGGACTTACGTGATATCAACCTTGCAGTCTCACTTTGTTCCCGGAGATTAGATCGTTGATTCTTGATTAGGTTGCTACTCTACTTCAATCTTATACTTTTGGATTATTGTATGAGAATAAGCCCGGAGTCTATTTTATTTCAATCGGTTTGAGAGATTTATGTTTATATTGGGATTTTTATTTATCTTATCTGGATGATGGACTTATCATTTTCTTGGTTATTAATTTAATTCAGTTCTAATTCGAATGTGGTTTGGAAATATAAATGTCTTATTATGATTTGATGCTAAGAATGATATAAATGTGTCATTCGACGTATTGTGTCTGGCTAACCTTTACAGGGAAAATAGGGTTGCTACAATGTGTCATTCCAATATAACTGAATATGGGTTAACATCTATTTTTCCCTCTCATCAAACCGTGTTCTTAATTTATTAAGGGTAGTGCATAATTTAAGTTAGGGGGTGTTGAATATGCTTTTCATTTCTTTTTTAGTTCATTGATTTGATTCATGTTCTTCCCAAGCATGATTTTTTGGAAAAAATGGAATTTTTCAAAAATAATTTCTTTGTCTTTTCCCTTTATTGGGCCTTTTGACCTTTTGTTTCCAACGATCTTATTATAGATGATCCATTCTTTTGTAAGAAAGGTGATGTATGTTGACATATTTTTCTTAATTATAGATGAGCCATCTGCAAAGAGCTTTCATACTACAATGGTTTAGTCGAACTCATCTTCTACTCGTAGCCCCTGTGTAAACATAAACTTTGCCTACTCCTAGTCTCGTTCTGCCTCGAATGCAACTAGTGTGGATGGCCTAGTTTAGGTTACAGCCATTGTCGATGGTATCTCTTCGACCCTGATTTCCACAGGTATTTCTTCTGTGAAAGTAAATTTTGCAATGAAATTAGTTATCGTCTGCCCTTTGATAGTTTTTTTGACTTCAAAGATTACGTCAAATTATCTTAATTCAATGTCCCAAGCCATCAATCTTCTACATTAGTTCGGCTTGTGGATGGCTTATCTTAGATGCTGATCAATATAAAACAATAGCGTGTGGGCCTATAAATATGACTTCATCATTTGCTAAGCTTCGATTAAAGTTAATGCTAACTTCTTAAGCCTTGGATACTTGATTTCGACTCCACTGTATGATTTATTGGTGTAGTACACTAATTTTTGGACTAAAAACCTTATATCCTTATATTCTGCAACACTTCGTTGTGTGGAACCATATCGTCCACTAATTGACACAATTGTTAGTTCCACGCCCATATTTGTCTCACCGCTCCTTCATTAGATTTACTTATGTTCCTGCGCTGGAAATAACAATTATTGAAAGGAAACATATAGGTAAACTCAGATAACCAAATAATAGATGTTTGAAAATTACATACATTCCATCATATTTATGGACCCTTCCCCCTAGTCTCTACTTTCTAATTTCAACCCATATATTCTAAATATGTATATTTTGGTGGTGTGTGTATCTTCAAAATTTCTCCTTAGAGCCATAATCCCAACCACCTAATCTCCATCACCACCATGCGCTATAATCACCATTGCCTCTAATTTTCGTATCCTCTGTCTATAAACCCTAAAATCACTATTTGATGCCATGTATCACCAAGTCAAGATCAACCCCAATAGACATGTCCAAAATACCCAAATCACACACCTATACGCTAAAAAAAATTTCTCGTGTTGCCACTATTCTAACAGTAATTACTTTTTATACATCTAACCGTGTAATTTAGCAACACACTTCATAAGTGTTATTTGCACTGGATTCTCAGTGCATCGTGCATACCCTTCTCAGTGATTCATGGACTCTGATAATGCTTCATGTGGTCTCTAAGAAATGCTTCATGCACTCATTTAGCGTGATTCGAGTGCTCTGTCATAAGTGTTTTGTGTTCTCTCATAGTGTTTCGTGACCTCCTATGGATCCATCCATACAATACAAATTCTTTTGACACATTTTTGTGCTTCAGCGTGTTCTTCAACAGTGTGTTTCGACAAGCCAACATATTTTCACCACACTTTATGTACACAGTATTATAGTTTTATGCAACCTCTATAATTTATGTTCAATGTTAATAATCAATTATCATCAATTTCAAGTTTTTCTTCATTGTGTTCTATGAGCAACCATTAGTCTTGTTTCCATCTTTGTTGTTACTCATATTACTAATATCTTTTTAAAAAAAGAACTCTTCCACTAACTAGATTTCGTGACACATTTTTCAAACTCAAGCCAATACTAATATAAAAACTTATATTTTAAGGGTGTGTGTGAGCATTGTAATAATAATTTATATCCCATTGGAATATCATATTTCTTTCTTATTACGTTTATATATATATATATATTCATTTACATATTAAGATTAGTTTTTTATAAATTTATATTATAGGTTTAGGATCTCATGTTTATAATTAAGGTAAAACTTCGACATAACAAACAATATAATATTTATTTTGACTTTATTGTTTTTATTTGCAATGTCATTTATCGTATTTTTTTTAGTATTGACGACTTATTTTTAATTGTTAACCCACCAGCGTTCGCGCGGATCGATATGCGACGCTCGTTCTTCTTCCCGTGCCTTTAGGACTCGCGACCCCTTTAGCATGACAAATTCAAACAATTTAGGGTACGAAGAATGAGGGGTGGATATACACTCTTGGTTACAAGACTTTCATTCTCGAATATGAAGAAAAAAGGGGACATGAGCGAAGTGTGTTAATGTGTATAAATCAAAGTTCGCGACCTATTTTTCTAAAAGTGTGCAAAAGAAGACAATCAACCAAAAATAAATCTATTAAGGCAAATGATTCATGCTAAATATGTGGTAATGGAGACTAAGCTATGGAAAGGGAAGGTGTTCGACACCCGTGTAACACGTCCTACTTTCCCACATACAGTTGATCGGGCTGACACACCAAATATAGGGTGTGTTAATCAATTTATATCCTCTCAGTATTAATGATAAATAAAAATGACATTAAATAAAAACCGACCAAGACTAATATTAATAATAACAACAACAACACCACCACCACCACCACCACCACCACCACCAATATAAATAACTGAACTGATATAAAATAAAACTCTCCAATAAAAATGAATCCACTATAATTAATCTCCATAATACAAAGTATCCAACTAGAATGTAAATAACTGTAACCATCTCGATTCAAATACAAAACCTTGAATACAAATGACAATTGGAATTCTACTTAAAATTAAATTGCAACTCCGGCACTAAGGATTATGAACTGGATCCCAACGCACTATAACATTGACTACTCAGTCCTTTTATTCCTGTATAATAATAATATATGGGGTGAAAAAGGTTTTATTAATTTGGTCCAGGGTCCAAAAGTTGCAATAAATAACTATATTACTTAACAAAATTAAAGTTGACCTATTTACTGCTCATGTGGTCACCCGCTGGCACTCATACAGTATATATCTCACCTCCTTTTATCCTTAAACATCTCTAACTAACTGTACCTAACCATACCTTATCTTACTAAGGTTGTCAATCCAGATAAGTACAAAAGGAAGTAAAACCAATAGTCCAGTTCCCTATTTTCTCTCAACTTCCAACCTTACTAAGATCAATGCATAGTACGTCTCACAAGGGAAATCCAAACAGACCCCCCCAATACATTTTTTCTTAGCTTAGTTGGTCGTTAAGATTCGTTGACCCAAGACTCAACATATACATCAGTAATATCCAATAAACCATTATCTATAACATGTAACTCTTAAGGATCTCATACCCAATAGCTCCTAACTGCCTCCCGAATTCTACTCCATGTGTGGGACGTCTCACGAACAAATTCCAAATAAGGAACACCCCCACCCACCCACCCCGATACACTTATATCTAGCCTGATTGTTCATCCAAGACAATGGTAAGAGATCCCTTATGAAAATACTCAAATTAATATATATTTATACACCATTTAATATAAATATATTACGTCGGCCTATAGAAATCAATCATCTTGTACCGACCCAACACATGTATCTATCATCAAACAGATAGACCACCACAAATAGTATTAACCCAACACATCTTGTCTATCATAAAAAAGATAGATCAAAACCAATCGCCCAATGGATGAGCGATATCCCAAATCAGGGCTCACATTTATTCCATACAAAGAGTATCACTACCCTAAAAAAGTCCATCACTAAGGATATACCATAATCACCTATTGTTAACCATCATTTACTCATTATGATTAACCCATCCCTAATGTATATAAACAATTTCACCAATTATTTACAAGTCCATTCATTATGTTTTACATATATTAATATATTTCTCATTACGTCATAGTTAAAACCAAGTCCCATGTATTACAAAAATAGTCTACTAGTTAAAATAATTATTAATACGCATATAAAAATAAATATTTCGGCCCATCCATAACCACCGAAGTACACACATCCAATAGTTAAACTATCCTCCAACACAACATATAAGTACTTGACATTATTATGATTACGTTATAATCATGTGTGTGTGTGTGTGTGTGTGTGAATGATTCAAATAGAATTGATCATAGTTATATTTGGGTAGTCATATATATATATATATATATATATATATATATATATATATGTTACCATATTTTAGTCTATTTGTACCTTTGAGAATCGTGAAATATGAAGTTGGTTACAAACAACAAAATTTTAAGGTTCGGTAGGAATTTTCATGTCAGAGACTAGTTTTGACCCATAAGATTTGACAATTTGGTCAATGTAAAAGCTATATAGTTGTAGTGATATAAGTTAGGTTTGTAACACAACAAATGGTGTGTTAAAAGTATGTTCGAGTAAGAAGTTATATCGAATTTACGAACCAAGAGCAAAGTTGTCCATCCCTTTAAGTTGCATTTTGTCTTTTAGCACACCAAATATTTTAATTTGATTGGCTAAAGAAGGAAGCGGATTTTTCCTATTTAAACCCCTAAATATCAGCTCTTTCTTCATTACTTGGAACCCTTGGTTCATTTTTGGAAAGTTTTGGCTTGATGAGAGAGAAAGGAGAAGCTTAATGAAGAAAGTGTGATAAGAAAAGGTAGAAAAATTCAAATAAAATCATAGAAGTGTTTCTAATATATTTTATGTGTTAATATTGTTTTATTCTTGGATTATACTTATTGAAATTTTAGAAAACATCAATTATTGATTAAACTTTCTTCCTCCTACATATGTGTTCATACTTAAGACAAGTGGTATGTGTAAGCCATATTACTTTGTATAGAACTCCCTTGTATTCAAACTTATATATATTTTGTATACTTTACGGAATTGAGTAATTCTAGTTGGATATGAAACTAGACTCATATATACAAATCATATCCGAAAATTAGAATTAAACTCCTCGTAGTTAGACCTAAGTGATGTTTGTAAGTTGATACAACGTTGTTGTTTTCATAATCCACTTACATATAGCCTGATTTTGATAACCCTTTTTGACATAGCATATGAATTCAAAAAATTATAAAACTTTAATTTTATATTATTCAGTGCGTTTATTAAAAGATGCTTGAAACTCATAGAAATTTATGGTGTAGAATAATTATGAAAATTCTTGGAAGTTGAGTGCACAATAGAGGAGCTTGTAGGACAAATTTAATATGTCATAAAGAAATAGTCATATCTTACTCTAGGAAGCTTAACCAATTACACCGTCACTTCTGTTGGAAAGAATATTTAGATATATTTTCATATTTATAATTTTGGACACTTGTATTTGTACAATTTATGATTTTAGAATGGTTAAGAATATAGGACAATAATTTGATCTATGAAATAATATGCATATCTCCTCCTTCCAAAGGGTATATATATATATATACATATATATATATATTGAGAATTATACTTCTATGATTATTTTATTTTATTTATAAATACCTTACGAAGTTTTTTCTAGAGTTGAGTATTTATACATTTATCAATATAAATACAATCGCATCATCCTTACTCGAGTGTCATGGGATTCTACTTAAGTGGGATTATATTGTAGTTATATAATCATTGAAAGTTATATAAATATATTAATATGACACTTATAATTTGAATTAAATACTGATTTAGTTGGATTGGAAGGTGTAAGGTTTAATCCACAAAGTTCAGCTCCACTCGGGAGAAACACAAACATATAGTTGGAAACTCGAGGTGAGTGTATTCGCTAGATTGATGTAGTTGTAAATTGTTATGGATATGATCATGACATTATGAATATGAAATTATTTCATTTTGATTTACCTAAATAGGAGGTTACTTCCCGATCCGAAATGGGGGAGTGTCGTCTATTACAGACAAGGGGTTACTCCTCGACTAGGAATGGGAGAGAATTGCCAATTATAGACAATATATGTGAGCAGTGGTTTGGAAAGTTGGGTAATTCTTTATGAATGGACCAGATCAGTTTATACATTCGTATATGGATATGATTTATTGCATTTGATTTTATGCAATAGTATAATAGTGATGCATTCATTGAGCTATTTTTCTCACGATTCCTATGTTTATGTTTTTCAGGTCTCGTGATTTCAGTGAAAAATCTAGAAGGACGGGTTGGGTTAGAAATGAATGAGTAAAATAATGAGTTTTGTTTTAATGTAAATGATGTAATTAAGTCAACGTATCCTTTAAGAAAGTTTGTATAAGTATAAGTATTTTAATCTTATGAAATTTTTTAAATTTTATGAACTTCGATTGATGACTCTATAAGTAAGACACATGTTAATGGTTTTGTTAATTAAAATGTGGTTTTACTCACTTCGAATTTCAAATGTAATTATAAGTAACTGAGTTGGAGTGCGTCAACTTTTGGTATCATTGCCTAAGTTTTAGAGGTTCTAGAATTAGAAGAGTATAGATTTGGGATAAGAAATATGCTTTCTCATAATAACTAGAGAATGTTAATGCGAGAGTAGAAGATGAGGCTTATAATATTACATTATAAGCGGAGGTTGAGCACCTTGTTCATATAGATATAGAACTTGATCCAAAATAATTAACGGATATGCAAAAATTGACACGTGTTATGACTTTAATGGAAGAACAACAGGTTAGGTTTATGGTTGAGATGGAAGCGTAACACGCTAGGCAATTGGAGGCACAAGCATTGGTTGGGGCTGAAGAGGTGATACATGGGGAAAAAGGAATAATTCACATGATAAATTGATTAATATGAATTCATCATCGTTCGAAGGAGCAACTGATCCTATTGAGGCAGAGGTATGGGTTAAAAATATTGAACTTCTTTTGGGGTAATGAGAATGCCTAAAAATAAACAAGTGACTTTGGCAACTTATATGCTAAAAGGAGAAGCCAAGTATTGGTGGGATGCCACCAAGCATTTGTTGATTACTCTAGGAGGTAAGAATATAATCTCATGGGATTCTTTTATCAAAGATTTATATGATAAGTACTTCCCTCCAATGTATAGAAGAGAAAATGAGAAAGAATATTTTAAGTTGACTCACGGAAGGATGACAGTCGGAGAATATGAAATTAAACTTATAGCCTTGTATAAGTTTGCTTTGAGATTTATACAGAATGAGGAAGATAAGTGTAGGGTAGGTCGTCCGAGGTTTTTCCTGTTTAGAATTTTTCTCGTACATCGACGCATTGTGTGATTATTTCTTTACTTTGCTTCAATTGAATCTTGCATACTCACATAGTAATTATTAGGAAAGATAAAATAGGTTAATGATAAAAAAAATCATATTTACACCGTGTTGTTTTGAAATTGGTGTAATTGTCACTTGGTAATTTGTTTTATAATTTGGAATTGCCATAACCGTTTGTTTAAAGTAAGGAATCCCCCTACAGTGCACTTTTAAATTTTCATATATTGGTATTTTAGGGGGTTTCCCCATGTTTCTCACACGCTCATATTAATACTTGTTGTAACATCTTCCGATGACGAAGTATTATTTATTATTTTTAACCTTTAAATGTTGAATAATATGTGCTAAACTTTGAATATTAAAACCAAAATGTTGAATAATGAAAGTCTGTTGCTTAATGAACCTCTAAATATTGCTTTGGATGCTATATAAAAATTATTTAAACATTTTACTAGTTGTTGAATCGATCTATATTAGAGTTTGAGTATCTGGGGGTAGTGTTTGAGTTCCAGATATTTTTGGACTAGTAGGGACTCGCATTTGAGTAAATGGGTCATTTTTGGGTTTATAAGGGATAAACCCTTATTCTCTCTTATAAAGGCATGAGCGAGAGAGAGAGAGAAAGAGAAAGAGAAAGAAAGAAAAGATAGAATAGAAAGAAGAGAAGAAAGGAAGGAAATGGAAGAGAGAAAAGGGGATTCCGGGCCAAACTCCGCAGGATTCGACTCGAGGTCATCGGATTCTATCCATGAGGCAAGTGTTTACTTACTTTATTCATTTGAGTGTGTATGTCACATCATAGTTGGTGTAACATAGATAAATTTGGGTTAGAAACCTTGAAATAACTTTGGGAAATAACAAATAGGTGTGTTGTTATCTCTTGATGATTTCTAGTGTTAAAACCATGTTAATGGTGTAAATATGTGGATTGAAATGATAAATTAGAGTTTTAATGATTTAGGGTTCAAATCTAAGAAAACTTGTTTAATCCCACAAAATAATTGATGTGTTAGTTATAAATCAATGATAGGGTGATTATATTGTTGTTGGTTGAGATTAGAAACCATAAAATGGAGGTTGGGTTGATATTTGGTATTTTGGAGATTTAGGTTTCGTAAGAATTAAAGAGATTGGCCGAAATATCTGGTGTGATCGATCGATCGCGACCAAGGAGCCGGCCGACCGGTATCGGGGAAAAAGGCCACTAGTTGGCTCGAAAGGCAAAATCCCATTTCGCGGTCGACCGGGGGTTAGGGACCGGTCGACCGGTACTCTATTTTGTGCCTAAGATAAGGATTTTCCTACTCCTTTTCCTTGTTGGGTTTAAAGCTTAGGGACCTTCTTAATTAATGTTTTATAGATGGTTATGACCTAAAGGACTTGAGGAGTTGAATATTAACCTTGGGTTAGTTGAGTGTACAATTCGGGGTATAGACTGAATAGATGTCTAGGATGAGTAGCATTTGAGAGAAGTCGTCGGCAAGTGTGTATAGATATATTTATGCGGTTAGAGTAAATACGAGCCGATTACATTTGAGTAAATCCTAGGATGCGAGTAGGATGGAATTTAGGATATGGGCTAAAGAGGATTGAGCGGCTATCCGGTATGTCTATTGACAATTATTATTATAAGTGATGCGACACATATGAAATTAAGATAACTAGCTTGTATACTTATTTAAGTATTACAAATTGGTTTATTCGGGATTTCATATATATATATATATATATATCCTTAAAGGTGATTAAGGTAAGTGAATCATAAGTAATAGAATACTTGTAGGTTTAGTATGTTAAGTGTATGAATACTTATATACTATTATGAATGGGAACATTCGGGGTATTGGCTATCGCTATAAGAGTTGGACAATTATAGCCAGAGAATATTGAGGAATGTTATGTTATATATACGGGTATTGTTACAGTATATATATATATATATATATATACAACTTGTTTATAAATATATTGGTATGCAAATGATATATTTATGTATGTTTATATCTCTAGTGCTATCCAAGGAGGTTGTACGATGTGGGTGAATCCGCTAGCTTAGGGAGCAGGGAGAGTATATCCCCAGGTCATATCGTCCCGTATATGGGTGCGATATTTTTATTCCACTTTCAGGAGGGAATATGAACGCCTCCACCGTTTTGTATTTCTTTCATGACTATGAGAAAGTCTGACTTGGTACCGAGGTTAAGTTGAGCAAACCCGGATGTGGATGGGAACTTTGAGACTGCATCCTCGAGTTATAACTCGGTGGGATGATTATTATACTTATGATTGTAAAATAGGTATAAATATACTTGTTTTTATAGTATATTCCTTGTATATGATTATGAGATATCATATAACCTTGAATGGTGTAAAGAGTAAAATGAATAAGATGTTATTCTTCTTCCGGCATTTTTATATGCGGAGTAATACAAAATGTGAATTGTAGGTTCAAGTGAGAACTATTTATATAAGGGTTATTATATGTTGAAGTGAGAACGGTATTTTAAACTAGTGAAGTTTTGGAAAATGAGCGATATATATATATATATAACCAAGGACCATATTAACTAAAGCTTAGATGATAACTTACGGTATAACTTATATTATATCACGATTGGGTAGTGATAGTTATGAGGGTTTAGAAGATGGGTCTAAGAGATTATTTAGGCAGGGTAGCTTAACTAGGTCGTTAAACGTATGCGATAGGTGTGCACTATTAGAAGAGGGGTGAGGTGTATCTCATGAGAGTGCGATACCCGTTTAAATATGAGAGATTTCATATTTTAAAATATGGCTTTTAAGCACTTGCTAAATATTTTCAAAACTCGGGCTCTAAGCCGTTTCTCTATTTTCTCCTCTCTTGCTATATATGTATATATATAGGTTTCCATACACAGGGACGCCTAGATGATGATTCTTTCGAGTCAGACATTGTTACAGCAGTTGTGGATTCAAGCAGGATTTTGTATAGTTACGCTTCCATGTTTGTGATCTAGATAGGAGGTACTGTAGAAACATTCAGGCTAATGGCCTAACTGTATCCATTTATTCTTTTATCGCATTTGAGTTTGCGGCATTCAATTTGGTTGTATTATTGTTCCGAGAGTTCGGTTATTTATTTCATTCCAATTGTTGTATATAAACTGTTGTGATTATTTACTTAGTTGGTTTGATTAAAATGACTACTTAAATAAAATTTTGACGCCAGCCTAATAAGTTATTAGTAATTAAATTGGTTTTCGACAGTGATGCTGAGAATGAACCATATGAGATTCCTGTTTTAATCTCGTAAAGGATTGATCACCCAATATTTTATTTGGCGGGGTGTCACATAATTGAAACCATTTTATGATGATTCTTGGCGATTTATTGAATGTTTTACGCTATAAACCATCTATACATGTCTATATAATGTTTGTGACATTTGGTTGGGATTTTTAAATGGAGAATTGTGGATTAAAATAGAAGAAACCCGTGGCAAAAATATGAAGAATCCCAGCTATATCTGATGGATTGATCGATCGATCATGAATGTCGATCGATCGACTGGTTCGATTGATTGATCATTTTCTTCAATTGATCAAATCCCTTGGAAATTGTGAAGGTATTTTCCTTTATGTTTTGATTTAACCCCAACCTTCTCAAATCCCTGGTGTTGATTAATCGAATATAATAAGACTTAGGGAAGATCAGTAAGACTTGAATAATGTGATTTTGAAAGGGATTAAACGATAAATGTACGATTGTTCACCGAGTGAGTTACGATTGGAAATTATATAACTCGGGGTTTAAATTGACAATATGATAACTTATGGATAAGACCAGTAGTACGGGGGTCATTATAGCTACTGAAATAACCTAAGGTATGATGGGGGTAACTTAGTAACCTTTTTGAGAGTAGGGAAAGGTAATTTAAATTATATGATGAAAGTGATACGGTAATTATAGGTTACGTCGTACTATCGAGAGTTACACGCTACGTCCGGATCATATGTGTGTAGGTCGTGAATGTACCTATCCTAATTGAAATCTATATATATACATAGGTGTGTGAATATATCTATTGTATGAATATTCTGTGTGATAAAGCATACCCGCGCTACTTGTTATCACGGAGGTTTCCATGCCGGGACAGTCTTCTTCTGATGGGACCCTTATGGGGGATATTGACTCGTACCCTAGAACATAAGATCCTTGCTACAGGCTATCTGAGAATGATAGTCAGACGGTCCTAAGAGATGGGAGGGTATGTGCTGACCTCTTAGTGTCTTGGAACTATGCTTCGCCTCCAATATGTGCATTTTGTGTTAATACAGTTCGAGAGTGAGTCTGTACTAGTCTTTCACTCATTTGTACAAGAGGTACAGGGACTTGATAGCAGAGTATGCCAACACCATAGATTTTATGTGGGGTGACCTATTAGTATATATATTATGAGTGATAAATATATGTACCTTTGATTCATCTACTGTGCTTGTAAGTAGATAAAAAATTGAATAATTGATATTAAATAAATTAAGTGTTTGAGAACTTAATGCTGTATTGGGATGTACCTAGTTGACTTGGTAAATTCATAAGAAAATTTATCATGTATAAATTATAGTTATGCGATCACGTGAATCAGGATTGATGAGGGGAGATTGGGTTAGACTAGTTAACTGGGTTAACTTTGTCTAGGTTTATTCCAGTAGTACATTAGGCGTGCACATTAGATGAGAGGTGAGAATTCTCAAGTGAGTGTAGAGGCATTAACATGTATGTAATATCAACTAGTAAGCATTATATATACTTATTAAATTTTTTTAAAGCTATTTTACACTCGGGCTCTGAACCGTTTCTTTTCATCTCCTCTTTCTCTTGTATATATATATATATGTATATTATATCAGGTGTCCAGCCACAGGGACGCCAGGCTTAGACCGTTGGACTGATTGACGTCTTGCAGCTGGTGTGGGAGTTGCAGGTCCTTGCATTTAGACGACTTCATCCTTGTGATCTCAGCCCTTTATTTAGTCATTTTTAGATAGGGAATGTGTCGCCCATTTCCAGTTTCTATTTAGTTCAGTGTGACA
The DNA here is from genome assembly GCA_949130495.1 of Sambucus nigra. Classification (NCBI taxonomy): domain Eukaryota; kingdom Viridiplantae; phylum Streptophyta; class Magnoliopsida; order Dipsacales; family Adoxaceae; genus Sambucus; species Sambucus nigra. Next base: position 660,747,345 of record OX422215.1, on the reverse strand, counting down.
TTGTACTTCCTTACTTTCTGCACTCAAATTTCAGTTGGGATTGTTAGTATTAGTATTGTTCGTGGTTTTGAGATATTTTATTGGGATGTTATTCCAGCATGTTTAATTCAGTTGAATAGTTTGATATTCATTATGATAAATGTGTTCATTTAAATGGTTTATGCATAAAATTTATATCGTTGGGACTTAATCTATAAAGTTAAATGTTTTGACACAGCATAATTATTTATTAGGTGATAAATAAAGAAAAAAAATTAATTTTCGACAGTGATGCTAAGAATGAACTAACCGAATACTTTGATTTGATTTAATAAAGGACTGATCACCCGGTATTAAATTAGGTGGGGGGTCACATTGTTGTTTTCAAACCCTAACCTAATTTTAACCCTCAAATACACATAACCCCCCACTCTCTCTCCCATGATATGTGACCAAACTATCACCCACGACCCTATTTCCACAACGTACCCCACCCGAGCACTCCAAATATACCCTAAGTCGTCTCACGACGCAAGGATGGAGCGGGAAGCCAGTAAAAGGCCTGTTAATGATCCATATGTGTCCCAACCTACTTCTCCTATCTTGGATCGAGTTTTGTTAGAGGTTATTGATATTCAAGTGGTGGATTTACGACTGTTTGATCAACATTCAGTAGTATCCATGCCTGGTGACACAAAATGAGTGGGAGGCAATAATATACTCCGTACCCGTGAGTGGCTATTGGACTACATGCCTGATGATTTGATATAGGATGAATTTGTAGGCTCTGAGTTGGATGAGGAAGTTGACTAGAATTTCGGACCAGAGGAGTTTGTGCACTATGACTATGTTTTATAATGGGATACTTTGATAGTTGCACGCACTAATAATCCAGTAGATTTTGTTTCTTGTTATGATGTTCCATATTCAAATAGTGGAGATTCAAGAAGAAGTATTGTGTTATTTACCAGTCAGTAGTATAATTGGACTTTTGATTGATTATTTTTCAATCTACATGGTTCTCTTCTAGTTTTTTAACGTCAGAATCCCCTAACACGAATGCCAAAGAATTCAAATCGCATATTCAGAGCTCGGTACAAGTTCGTACGAAATAAGGCGAATGTTTGAACAACCAAGGCATTGTGCGTGACTGCCCATATCGACATAGGGAAAATAGGGAAGTATCGATTCCTCCACTGCATTGAGCCATTGACCAACCCACATGACATGCCTACACACGTCATCTCGAGGTAGTGAGGTAGGGTTATAATGATGATGACTCATTGCAAGAAGAATCGGATGATCCGTTTACGGAAGTCGACATTTATTTCAATGATGTATCATGTATCATTCGAACTCTGGAGAAGACTATGCACGGGAACATGCGCTTGAAAGTACTTGTCTTTGAGGGAAAGCTTAACCCTGATGCCTTTGTTGACTGGCTTGACACCGTAGAGAAGGTTTTTATCGGGCAATTAAATGTGTCCGATTGGTGACAACAAAATTGTCCGGGCATGCCAAAGTTTAGTGGAATGTGTCAAAGGCATAGGGAGAGAGGAAAGAAGGTCATTGTGATGTGGGTCAAAATAAAGAAGTATCTTTGGCAGTCTTTATTCCTCCTACTTACGAGAGGGATGTAGTATATAGGCACTACGACAAAATTTGATGCCATTTACCGATTGCACCGAGCAGTTTTACATTCTCTACACGCGGGCTAACTTTAATGAATGAAAAGAGTAAAAAATTATCCGGTATATCAGTGAATTACAATGGGATATTAAGTCAGAATTACATTTGAGGGACATTGCGACACTTAAGAAGGTTGTGGAATATGCGAGAAAAGTGGAAGAGTGCTTGAAATTCTCTACCCGCACTTCAGTTGCTAATCTAGGTGTAGAGACTGTATCCGCCATGGTGAAGCCTACTCCGACCCTCGCAACAAACTTCAAGTGCTAAGAGTGTGGCGCCTACAACCAAAAAGTGTCAGAATGTCCGAAGAAGAAGATACTTGTCCTTATGACTGCAGGAGAGGTGGAAGAAGAGGAGAACGGTGAGCCGGCTGAGGTGAAAATTTTGAACAATCGTGTGCATGTTTCGCCCGAGACGAACGACATTTCGCTTTAGCACTCGAGACGAGCTTTTCAAAGAAGGGAGAGTGACGCACAACACAATTCCCCCTCGAAGGGGGGGGGGGGGCTGGCTCTTCTCTTTTCCTTTTTACTATTTTAGCAAGTTATTGTAATACCTCGTAATTTTATTGATTTTTATTTAAGGGATTAATTAAATTAAATGAGAATTAATTGGAAATTAATCCGGGTATAAATACTAACGAGATGTGAGTTGGTATTTGATTATGATGATTAAAATTTATTATTTCCGAGTATGTATGGTAATACATGAGTATTGATGATATACAAATTTGTCGCGAGACTGAAATACGACAATTTGGGAAATTTAATTGGGACGCGTGTGTCAGTCGCGTTATGAATGTAATTATTTAAATTAAAAAGTGAATTTTATTTTTATCAACCGAATAGTCATTTTGAGTGCGCCAACGTGTCCAGAAGGGTCGAAATAGTCAGAAAACACTAGCCGGGGGTTTAGTTTGGGTCCCGGACATTTTTAGGCCACACCGATAACCCAAAAGGGTAGTTTGGTAATTTTAAAAATAGGGGACTTAAAACGCACGAATTTTATAAGTTATTTTTATATTAGAAAAGAACCCACTAAGCCATTATCATCATTTGGGAAGTTAGAGGACTACGAGAGTTATAGGGAAATTCTTGAGAAGTTCCAAAAAGAAGTCCTAGCCACCATCACCATCTTGGGAAGAAATTTGTAGAGAGAGGGAGAAGAATCAACTTTAATCCTTCAATATCAAATCAGAATATCTAAGGCAAGTGGTTTAATTACATTAATTTCAAGTGAATGTTTCTTCCATGCTTATAATTGGATATTTGTCTCTTATTTGAAGTTTGATGAAAACCCATGAAATTTGAGGTAGAATTCATAATATGATATAGGGATTGCATGTAGAAGGTTATCAGATGAATTTCAAACATGAAATGTATCTTTTGATGATGTAAAAACGGATTTATAAGGAGTAATTGTAGACATAAAATTCTGGGTTCATGTTTATAGGGTTTGAGACAAGAATTGAGAAGTTTGATGATTTCATGTTAATTTAGGATGAATTGACACCAAATATATGTTAAAGAGTGACCTAGGAGGACTTAGAGTAGTTTAATAACGTTAAAATACTAGTGGGATGATCTTAGGATGAGTTTAGAGAAGAGAAAAATGGAGAAAAATGAAGTAGAAAATTTCTGGGCTGAAACTGCCATCTCGTTAGAAGACCTGCCCAGGTCGTTCGAACGACCTCGTTCGAACGAGCTTCTAACGAGATGACAGTATCCCTTCTAACGATTTGGTAGTTCGTTCGAAGACTTTCGTTCGAACAAACTCGTTCGAACGAGACTTCTAGCGAGTTGACAGAATGGCTTTTTTGGCCTGATTTCATTTCAAACGTTCCGTAGACTTATTTAATTGGAGTATCAACCCTCCATTTTTGATTAGTGAGTATAATTGTGAGAATTGGGGTATGTTGAGGACTAGAACTTAGAACCTCATAATAAAATTTAATGTCATTTGTGGAGTAGGAAACGAGTACCAAATTACGACGTGAGAAGGGTTGATAACGTGAATATACAAATCGGGGACTTGTAATCGTATAACATTAAATGACGGTATAAGAACGAGAAGTATACCTATATTAATAATACGAGATATCTAAGATGTGCGAATGCTTAGTATATGTGGTTTTATTTGTATAAAATACTTACCATACTTGCTATCATGGGAGGTTTGCGTTCGATTAGGGGCATATAATCTTTGCGTGCCTACGGGGGGATTTAGATTTGTACCTCGAGGGCATAGGTCAGAGAAGGACTTATTGAGAAGTTAATAAGTCTGCTGATAATGGGAGCATAGGTATGTGCGTAACCCATGTGATGTGAACTTTGTTCGCCTCCATTCTATGTGATTGTTGTTATCTGAAAACGATTCCTGAGAGAATTGGAATGCGTGATCCTTATGTACGTGATGTACCGGGATTGGATAGCAGAGTATGTGTGCACCGCAGCCTAGTCTCGGGGTGCTAGTAATGTATATTTATGATGAGAATAATATACTGTTAATTGATATGAACTGTCATGTTTAATTGTGAGTATAATTATAGCAACGTTCGGTAAGGATAATTGGATGATCTCTAGAAAATTCGTATTGCTAATAATGGGAAACCGTGAATAAATGTAATGCTCTCCATATCAATGTAGATGTTGAAATGAAAGCGTGAATCGTATAGTAATGTTAGAATTTATTTTTGGACTAGTTAGATATGAGAATCACTAGAATGGGTACGGGTACGTTAGGAGTGCACAAATAGTTGAGAGGTGAGTATTTCATGTGAGAGCACGTCTTAACATGTATTTTGCATTCATTGTTTTATTGTCGTTAAAACACTTGCTATATTTTAAACTGTTTTCCACAATCGGGCTCTGACCCGTTTGCTTTCAAATATATTTTTCTTGTAAAAACCTTTTAGGTGCCCAGCCACAAGGACACCATGCATAGGAGTTTCATTCAGGTGACGTACTGTAGCTGTTGTGGAAGCTACAGGACCTTGACAGTAGACTTCTCCGCTTTCGATCTTGACTCTATTAGTATATTTCCTCATCAGTTGGGCATGTCGCCCCATTTCTTTTAGAAACATTTTATCTATTCAGTTTATTTCAGATCTCGGGTTGTAATTATTATGATTCAAACTTAGTATTTGTTATTCCCGTATTTGGTTTGTTGTGAGGAGTATTCTTACAGACTCATTATTATGGTATGGTTATATTATTATCATTTCATTATGGTGGTTATGTTAGCATTTCTCATCTACTTATTGCATGTTAATCGGATTTAAATAAAATTGACAACTCACTTTTTAAATATTAGGTGGCTAGTAATGTTTAAAAATGTTTTCTACAGTGATGCTATGAACTGAACCAACTTGGCATTTTATATTAATTTGAATAAAGGAGTAGCTACCCGGTATTTAATTAGTGGGGGTGTCACAGGTGGTATCAGAGCATCAGGTTCTAGTGTCCATAGGATCTGTATGGCTTATTATGTTTCCGCTGTGCTTTCTTTGATGTAGAGCCCTATATTTTAGGACCGTTGTATTCTTTTATGTATGTTTCGCTCTTCAGCTATTTTGAGATAATAACTGCGAACTTATAAGACGTTACTCTCATTTCAAATGCCTCCACGACGTGCACAGCGAGTTCCTATGGATGCTCAGCCTGAGCCACAGCCTGCACCAGTTTAGGGCACCATGAATGCCGCAGAGGTTGCAGCTATTGTAGCCCAAGAGGTAAATGCCGCCCTCGTAGTTGTGCAGCAGGCACCACCTCAGGCGCTGGTGGCCGCTCCAGTTTAGGTTCATGCATTCCTGTCTGCTTGGGAACGCATTCGTGATGCTTTTCAGAAAGCGCACCGTCCGGAGTTTGCAGGTAGCTCCGACGTTGTTGTGTCAAGTCAGTGGAGGAAGGACATTCAAAGGCACTTAAGGATGTACGAGTGCACGGATGTTCAGAAGCAGATACTGGCTACTTTTAAGCTAGTAGGATCAGCGTTGCAGTGGTGGGAGTCCATTTACCACCCCGGAGGAGAGAGATGCCCTTTCCATACAAGAGTTCTGGGTGCGGTTCGACCGCAAATATTTTCCATCAGCTGTTCACAATGAAATGAGGAGGAAGTTAATGAACCTCAAACAAGAGGGAAAGACCGTAGCCGAGTATGAGGCTGAATTCACCAATCTCTTGAACATTATTCCGGATGAAATTCCAACCGAGGAGAAGAAAATTCAGAAGTTCACAGATGGATTGACTTGGAGGATCCGTCAGCACTTGTTGGGGAATCTCTCGTTGGCCACTTATTCTGATGTGGTTAACGCTGCACTACTTCACTGCCAGGATCATCGCTTCCACATATCTGAGAGCAAGAGATCAGGAGAGTCCAGCCATCAGGGCAGGACCGGGGAAATGGTGCCAACGAGGCACAATCTACTCAGGGACAGCACATGCAGGGTGATCAGGGTTCCCAACAGGGGGATCATAAGAGATTCAGATCCGGGGGTTTCAGGAATGGTCAGGGAGGTTTCAGACATGGCCATCAGGGTTAGAACGGCCATTAGGGCCAGCAGGTCCATAATGGTCAGCATCAACAGTTTCAACAGGGTCAGCATGGTTAGGTTAGGAATGGTAACGGCCAGCAGGGCCGTGGGAAGCAGGGACAACGAGGGGGAAACTTCCTGGGGAAGTGCTTCATTTGTGGCAAGACTGTCCATAAATGCCAGGATTGTCCTGATAGGGGCAGGTCCCCACCGCAGCAGCAGCAGGGTGCTCGACACGAGCCACAGAGACCTATGTTTCCCGCCGCCCTCCAAGCACCACCACATATAGCAGCACTACCACCCATTCCAGCGGTTCCAGTCCAGTAGGGACAACCTCAGTATGGGAGAGTGTACCAGCTTCAGCATGCCGTAGTCCCATAGGACCCACCTACTATTGAGGGTATGTTCTCTATTCAGGGGACTATGGGGCATATTTTATTTGATACGGGGGCCACACATTGTTTCATTGCGACGAGATTTGCACGCACTATTGGGTTGTTAGACACCGCGGAGAGCACGATTACTTGTGTAGATTCACCGTTGAGTAGGGGTTCCGTGATTTCCCTTATTTGTAGAGTTGTGGGTATAGAGATAGGGAGATTTACTTTACCCGCTGATATGCTAGTATTAGAGATGACAGAGTACGATGCGATTATTGGTATGGATTGGTTAGTTGTGTACCGAGCCATGATTGATTGTTTCAGTAGGAGTATTATATTTGCCATTCCCAGGAAGGAGATGCTTTTAGTGGCGATGCCTCGCCCTGAGGGAGGATCGTCCACTCATTTGTACTATATAGAGGAGGAGACCTCTAAGGAAGTGGTGATACCACTTGATTCGATTCCAGTCGTTAGAGAGTTCGCTGATGTATTCCAGGATATACCTGGATTACCTCCTAGTAGAGAGATAGATTTTGTTATTGATTTGACGTCGGGCACTCGGCTCATTGCCCGCGCACCTTACCGTATGGCTTCAGCGGAGATGAGAGAGCTAAGGGATCAGATAGAGCAGTTGTTGGGTCATGGGTTCATTCGAAGGAGTACTTCGCCGTGGGGTTCCCCTGCGTTGTTCGTAAAGAAGAGGGATGGATCGTTGAGATTTTGTGTAGATTACCGGGAGTTGAATAAAGTCACGATACGGAATAAGTATCCGTTGCCCCGAATCGATGACTTATTTGACCAGTTGAGAGGAGCTTGCTTCTTCTCAAAGATTAATTTGTGATCGGGATACCATCAGTTGCGTATCAGGGAATAAGACGTCTTGAAGACTGCTTTCTTGACGAGGTATGGTTCCTACGAATTTCGGGTTATGCCTTTTGGCTTGACCAACGCTCCAGCCGTGTTTATGGACTTAATGAATAGGGTGTTCAGAGAGTTCCTAGACCAGTTCATCATTGTCTTTATTGATGACATTCTGGTTTACTCCCAGACAGAAGAGGAGCACGCCGAGCATTTGAGACAGGTTTTGCAGACGTTGCGTCAGAACAAGCTTTATTCAACGTATGAGAAGTGTGGGTTCTGGTTGAAGGAGGTTCAGTTTTTGGGGCATATCATTTCAGACCGGGGGATATTTGTTGATCCGGGGAAGGTATTCGCGGTGAGGGAGTGGGGACAACCCACGACACCAACTGAGATCCGTAGTTTCTTGGGCCTAGTAGGATACTACATGAGGTTTATTAGGGGTTTCTCAAAAATAGTGGGTCCTTTGACACATCTGACTCGCAAGGGTGTGCCATTCATCTGGAGCGATACCTGTCAGTTGGCATTCGATGAGTTAAAGGACAAGTTGACCTCAATACCTGTGTGAGCATTGCCCAGACCGAGAGTTGAGTATTTAGTTTACACCGATGCGTCCTTACAAGGTCTCGGAGGTGTACTGCAACAGAAGAGTCAGACCATAGCTTATTCTTCACGTAAGCTTAAGCCTCACGAGAGGAATTACCCCACCCACGACTTGGAGTTGGCAGCAGTCGTATTTGCTCTTCGAATTTGGAGACACTATCTCCAGGTGGAGAAATTTTGGTTGTTCACATACCACAAGTCTCTACAATACCTCTTCACGTAGAAGGAGCTGAATATACGTCAACGTCGGTGGCTTGAGTTTGTGAAGGATTATGAGTTCGATATCCAGTATCACCTAGGGAAGGCTAACGTGGTAGCAGACGCGTTGAGCCGTAGGCCAGTAGATGAGGTGGCCGAGGTGTGGAAAGTTAAGTGGAAGGAGTTGGGACACCAGGATGCAGTGGCCTGATCGTTCATGTCTGTGATGACTATTACACCTCAAATTGTTACGAGAGTGGTAAAGGCCCAGGCAAATGACTCGTTCTGCCAGGAGCAGATAGTTCGATTACTAGCAGAGGGAGTCGAGTCCTATACCGTTGGCTCAGATGGGGGATTACGCTTCAATGGGAGACTAGTTGTTCCAGAAGGGGAGGACTTGTGACACGAGGTAATGATGGAGTAGCACGACTCACGATTCACGGTACACCCTAGTGGGGATAAGATGTACCAAGACATGAGACGACAGTACTGGTAGAGTGGGATGAAGAGAGATATCGCCATGTTCGTTTCTAATTGTGCCACTTGTCAGCTAGTAAAGGTGGACCGTTAGAAACCGACAGGACTTCTACAACCATTAGAGGTTCTGAAGTGGATATGGGAGAGCATATCCATGGAATTTATCACGGGGTTACCTACGTCACAGAGGGGTCACGACTCCATATGAGTAATTATGGACCGGTTGACCAAAGTTGCTCATTTTCTACTCGTAAGGACATATTACACTACGGGACAGTATGCCCAGATTTTCATTACAGAGATAGTGAGACTTCACGGAGTGCCTCTAAATATTGTGTCTGACCGAGATAAGATATTTGTTTCACAATTTTGGGAGAGTTTTCAGGAGGCCATGGGTACAGAGTTGCGGCTGAGTATGGCATATCACCCGCAGACTGATGGGCAAACAGAGCGGACAAATCAAATGTTGGAGGATATGTTGTGTATGTGCATACTAGACTTTGGAGGTGGTTGGGAGCAGTACCTTCCACTGGTGGAGTTTGCTTATAATAACTCCTATCAATTCACCATTGGCATGGCTCCATTTGAGGCGTTTTACGGTAGACCTTGTCGTTCCCCAGCATGTTGGTTATAAGCGGGGGATAACAAACTCCTTAGGCCGGAAGTGATTCAGGACACTTCGACAAGGATAGAAATGATACGGAGTCGCATTCGGGTAGCTCAGGACCGGCAGAAGAGCTATAATGATGCCAAGAGGTTCTTCAGAGAATTCGAGGTGGGGGACCAGGTGCTACTCAGAGTATCTCCGATGAAGGGGATCATGCGTTTTGGGAAGAAGGGGAAAGTGGCACCAAGGTATGTGGGGCCATTTCCTATCATCGAACGTATTGGGCCAGTTGCGTATAGACTGGGATTACCGGAGCACTTGCATAGGATCCATGATGTGTTCCATATTTCCTCGCTAAGGAAATATCTTAGGGATAATTTGGCCCATACTCACATTGCTTTGGAGGACATCGATCTCCAGCCCGATAGTTCCTACAAGGAGGGGCCGATTTCTATTTTGGACAAAGCGAGCGGAAACTGAGGTCGAAGATAGTACCGTTAGTACGTGTTCAGTGGCAGCATCATAATGCCGATGAGTCCACATGGGAGCGCGAAGATGAGATACGCGAACGTTATCCAGAGTTGTTTTTACCAGGTACTTTTTAGTTCTGAATTTCGGGATGAAATTCTGTTATTAGGGGGGAAGTATCTAATACCCCGTAATTTTATTGATTTTTATTTAAGGGATTAATTAAATTAAATGAGAATTAATTGGAAATTAATCCGGGTATAAATACTAACCAGATGTGAGTTGGTATTTGATTATGATGATTAAAATTTATTATTTTTGAGTATGTATGGTAATACATGAGTATTGATGATATTCAAATTTGTCGCGAGACTGAAATACGACAATTTGAGAAATTTAGTTGGGGCGCGCGTGTCAGTCGCGTTATGAATGTAATTATTTAAATTAAAAAGTGAATTTTATTTTTATCAACCGAATGGTCATTTTGAGTGCACCAACGTGTCCGAAAGGATCGAAATAGTCAGAAAACACTAGCCGGGGGTTTAGTTTGGGTCCCGGGGCATTTTTTAGGCCACACCGACAACCCAAAAGGGTAGTTTGGTAATTTTAAAAATAGGGGAATTAAAACCCACGAATTTTAGAAGTTATTTTTATATTAGAAAAGAACCCACTAAGCCATTATCATCATTTGGGAAGTTAGAGGACTACGGGAGTTATAGGGAAAGTCTTGAGAAGTTCCAAAAAGAAGCCCTAGCCATGATCACCATCTTGGGAAGAAATTTGTAGAGAGAGGGAGAAGAATCAACTTTAATCCTTCAACATCAAATCAGAACATCTAAGGCAAGTGGTTTAATTACATTAATTTCAAGTGAATGTTTCTTCCATGCTTAGAATTGGATATTTGTCTCTTATTTGAAGTTTGATGAAAACCCATGAAATTTGAGGTAGAATTCATAATATGATATAGGGATTGCAGGTAGAAGGTTATCGAATGAATTTCATATACGAAATGTGTCTTTTGATGATATAAAAACGGATTTATAAGGAGTAATTGTAGACATAAAATTCTGGGTTCATGCTTATAGGGTTTGAGACAAGAATTGAGAAGTTTGATGATTTCATGTTAATTTAGGATGAATTGACACCAAATATATGTTAAAGAGTGACCTCAAAGGAATTAGAGTAGTTTAATAACGTTAAAATACTAGTGGGATGATCTTAGGATGAGTTTAGGAAGAGAAAAATGGAGAAAAACGAAGTAGAAAATTTCTCGGCTGAAACTTCCATCTCGTTAGAAGACCTGCCCAGGTCGTTCGAACGGCCTCATTCGAACGAGCTTCTAATGAGATGACAGTATGCCTTCTAACGAGTTGGTAGTTTGTTCAAAGACTTTCGTTCGAACGAGACTTCTAACGAGTTGACAGAATGGCTTTTTGGCCTGATTTCATTTCAAACGTTCCGTAGACTTATTTAATTGGAGTATTAACCCTCCCTTTTTGATTAGTGAGTATAATTGTGAGAATTGGGGTATGTTGAGGACTAGAACTTAGAACCTCATAATAAAATTTGATGTCATTTGTGGAGTAGGAAACGAGTACCAAATTACGACGTGAGAAAGGTTGATAACGTGAATATACAAATCGGGGACTTGTAATCGTATAACATTAAATGACGGTATAAGAACGAGAAGTATACCTATATTAATAATACGAGATATCTAAGATGTGCGAATGCTTAGTATATGTGGTTTTATGTGTATAACATACCTACCATACTTGCTATCATGGGAGGTTTGCGTTCGATTAGGGCCATCTAATCTTTGTGTACCTACGGGGAGATATAGATTGGTACCTCGAGGGCATAGGTCAGAGAAGGACTTATTGAGAAGTTAATAAGTCTGCTGATCATGGGAGCGTAGGTATGTGCGTGACCCATGTGATGTGAACTATGTTCGCCTCCATTCTATGTGATTGTTGTTATCTGAAAACCATTCCTGAGAGAATTGGAATGCGTGGTCCTTATGTACGTGATGTACCGGGATTGGATAGCAGAGTATGTGTGAACTGCAGCCTAGTCTCGGGGTGCTAGTAATGTATATTTCTGATGCGAATAATATACTGTTAATTGATATGAGCTGTCATTTTTAATTGTGAGTATAATTATAGCAACGTTCGGTAAAGATAATTGGATGATCTCTAGTAAATTCATATTGCTAATAATGGGAAACCGTGAATAAATGTAATGCTCTCCATATAAATGTAGATGTTGAAATGAAAGCGTGGATCGTATAGTAATGTTATAATTTATTTTTGGACTAGTTAGATATGAGAATCACTAGAATGGGTACGGGTACGTTAGGAGTGCACAAATAGTTGAGAGGTGAGTATTTCATGTGAGAGCACGTCCTAACATGTATTTTGCATTCATTGTTTTATTGTCGTTAAAACACTTGCTATATTTTAAACTGTTTTCCATAATCGGGCTCTGATCCGTTTGATTTCAAATATATTTTTCTTGTAAAAACCTTTTAGGTGCCCAGCCACAAGGACACCATGCATAGGAGTTTCATTCAGGTGACGTACTGTAGCTGTTGTGGAAGCTGCAGGACCTTGACAGTAGACTTCTCCGCTTTCGATCTTGACTATATTAGTAGATTTCCTCATCAGTTGGGCATGTCGCCCCATTTCTTTTAGAAACATTTTATCTATTCAGTTTATTTCAGATCTCGGGTTGTAATTAATTATGATTCAAACTTAGTATTTGTTATTCCTGTATTTGGTTTGTTGTGAGGAGTATTCTTACAGACTCATTATTATGGTATGGTTATATTATTATCATTTCATTGTGGTGGTTATGTTTGCATTTCTCATCTACTTATTGCATGTTAATCGGATTTAATTAAAATTGACAACTCACTTTTTAAATATTAGGTGGCTAGTAATGTTTAAAAATGTTTTCTACAGTGATGCTATGAACTGAACCAACTTGGAATTTTGTATTAATTTGAATAAAGGAGTAGCTACCCAGTATTTAATTAGTCGGGGTGTCACAGTTATTTTAACTATTATGGTTCCTGTGATTTATTTATGCTTCTGCATCCTAATTCATGTCATTAAATTTAAAAATAATATACACCCAAGGTCACACAATGAAGTTTTAAAACTTGGATTTTTTTATCAAGATGATGAAGTCTCAGGCCCTACTACATATATTTTCAATACAAATTAATCAAGTATTATAAAAAAATATAGTGAATATGACATAATATACGGTAAATTGCAAATTTTTTCCTTGTTTTCCTTTTTTTTTTGTGTGTGTGTGTGTGCTGGAGGACATATCGGACCAATTCTTTCAATTTTGCAATGTTAACCTCAATGGTTTTAATTAGTTGCAATTAAATCCACAATATCTCTAAACAAGCAATTACCGCCACCCCATTACGCCCCCTGCAAAAAATGCCAATCACATGCACGCTCACATACATACAAGATTTATGTATATAAACACTGATATGTGTATATATGCACAAATTGTGTGTGTGTCTATATATATATATATATATATATATATATATATATATAGAGAGAGAGAGAGAGAGAGAGAGAGAGAGAGGTGCTTGAGGTGGTTACGTTGATTATGGGGGTATGGGGGGGGGGGGGGGGGGACCGGTTTAACTAAATGTGCCATCGGTGGTGGGTGGGGAAAGGAGGGAGGAGGGGGCAGGAGGCTATTTAGAGAGAAAGACTTAGATGGGTTCTCCGAAACCGGTTAACAGATAGTTTTTTTTATGTATTCTTTATAATTTTTATACCACGTTAGTGACCGTCACACTCTATTGGTGAAAACGTTAAATTAATGTTTCCACCAATGAAGTGTGAGGATCAACATGATCCACTTTTCAGGTAGGTAAATAAATTTGAACTATATATATATATATATATATATATATATATATAGAGAGAGAGAGAGAGAGAGAGAGAGAGAGAAAAGATCCAGTGTGATCCCAATTTGAAGTTCCTGAATGAGATCCATTTTTTTGAAATAGTAAAAAAAAATGACTGATTTTTTTTATGATTTTTAAACATTTCAGTAGGATCATAGAAAAATAATTAACTCAAAATGATTTTTTTTGCCATTTTAAAAAAATCGATCAAATTGTGTCAATTTTTAAGTTGTTTTTAAACTGTTAAAGACTGACAAAGTATGACCTAGTTTTTTTAAATTGTACAAAAAATCATTTTGAGCTAATTTTTTTAATATGGCCCTAATAAAATGTTTAAAAATCATTAAAAAAAAATCAGCCCAAAAATATTTTTTTTACTATTTTAAAAAAATGAACCTCATTCAGGAACCTCAAATTAGGGAACCTCTCTCTCTCTCTCTCTCTCTCTCTCTCTCTCATATATATATATATAAAATGCTCTTGTGCATACCAATATGTATTTTAAGAATGCATACTGAACATGTGTCACCTGTTGGTGAGCCCAGAAAGAAGAAAGTGTGCCTATAATTTAGCATTTTTTTCTGGGCTCACCGCTAGGTGACACATGCCCGATATGCGCTCTTAAAATACATACCGGTATGCACAAGATAAGTACTGTTATATAGGAAACAAAGCACCATTTTGCTCAAAGATATAAACCTAAGGTCTTTTCAAACCTTAATCCACCCTTTAACGCCTGAGCCTTGAACATTAAAACTAAGGCTACATTCCTAAAAGTTACTACAGTTGATTTTTCTCCCAACTGAGCTATTCAAGTTGAAAACAAGACTTGGAAAAATATAAAACAAATGGCCATGAGATCTTAAAGCACTTTCAACAACTATTTACTACACAAATACACAACAACTAAAAATCATTATATGTAAAAAATGGTGAAAATATGGCTTTGCCATTCATGAACTCGGGAAACTTTGCCTCTCACTCAAAAAAATCCATATGAGATCTCATATGTTGCAAATTAATTTGACCGCATTAATTCCTCCAGCCTCTATTTTCCACTGCAAAGACAAACACATGAGAGTTACTTTATACCATAAACTAACGGTGTATATATATATACTAGGGTGTACCCGTGCCGATGGCACGTCGATAAACTTATTCCCGTGATATTTTAGTACGCGTGCCGATGGCACAACGATAAATTTATTCCCGTGATATTTTGTACCCGTGCCGATTGCACGGCGATAAATTTATTCCCGTGATAAATTTATTTTCGTGTCGCCAATAGTGCAAATTGAAATACTGTTGGTCATCTAATGGTACACTTGCGACATCATTACAATTTCAATATGGTGCATTTGTGTTTTAGAAACATTTAGTTTAGATTTGAAATTAGTATTTTTTTATTATAACATTTCAATCTTTTAGCGAACCAAATTTTATAAACTTGACTTACATCGTGAGTTTCCCTTGTACTCTGATAACATAGGCGTGCCACCCTTTCTCGAGCCTCGTAAGATCTATGAAAATATAAACAAACACATTGACTGCCATAGGGCCCCAACACAACCATACACACGCATTGTTTTGGTGGTGCTTGTGTTACATAAAAAAAATTCGCGCCATGTCACATTTTAATCAGATTGTTTTCTTGTTTGGTTAAAAAAAGAATAATTGTTGTGTAGTTCTATTATAATGTATTGATGAGGAACAACACTCCAATGCTACGTGTGTACATTATGCTCTGTGTTTCGCCTACCCGATGCTAGCTAAATAATCCATTGTAAAATATGCAATTAAAATTAGTTTTACAAATAATCTTTTCAGCTTATTCCAACAAAAATGACATTTATTATAGCAGATCTTTGATAGTACTTGCTCCAATGTCTTTGACACATCCGTCAAGTCATTCCAACGCATATTATACTACGGTGTTATTTATAATTTTTCCAACGGGTAAATTACTAATTCTTATGAAAGGGGGGTAACACTGTTAATGAAAACTATAGAAAAGATGTAAAAGCTCAATAAAATTAATAGTACAAATGTTCTTCCTTTAAAAATGAACTGTTCTTCCATTGATGCACATAACAGTGCAATTGATCTTTCCCTTCAAAAAGATGCAAATAATAGTACAACTGTTATTGTTGTGACCTATCACATCTGTGGACGATCAAATCACTCGTTAAATTATAGTTGCAACCCCAAAAAAATAGATCTATAACCAAAAAACATGTCGTAAAACCCCAAAAGTTAAAACCCAAAAGTTAGTTTCCTTTGGTTGATTTTTACAAAACTCAAGTTCATTTTTTACAATGGATTCTCTTTCTTTGGCGGTCCTGCATTGGCAGAAGCCATTTTTGTTTGGTTAAGAACTTTTTCTTTTTACTAATTAAGTGGTAGTGAAAAAAAAATCTCATTGAAAAAAGATAAAAAAAGGATAAGCAAGATTTGCAAGGGCCAGCCTGAAATTATGTTATTTGACAATGAGAATAAACACTCAGATACTCAAAGACACACTCAGTAGCACAACTAATGATGCAAGTTTTGAAATAAACACTCGGAGTAAAAACTATTTGAATGAACACTCAGATACACAAAAATAAACACTCAATAAACACTCAAGACTAAATCACGAATGCTCACGCACATAGTATCTCAAATACACAACACCACTCAGATACACAGCAAACTTAAATACAGTACAACACAACACAGTAGCCTCCACCTCTAAATATAGTTACCATCACACCTTGTCTGTGTGAATAATTTTTTTTAGTTGGAAGAGCTGTAAAAAAAAGAAACCCATAAGTTCCATAACTCACTGGAGAAAGAAGGAGAAACCCATAAGTTCCCTCTAAGAGACAATATCGTGCTGAAACAAATCCCTTTCTATAATGACCCACTATAGGTAAATGCATATGTGATCCTTAAACATAAAAATTAACAAATTAGTTCTCACATAAAAATTAACAAATTAGTTCGCACATACACACACAGTGGAGAGAGAGAGAGAGAGAGAGAGTTGACCCAACATCATCACTGTAGAGAAGATTAATGGGTAAAAAATAAAAAATAAAAAAACTCTTCTTTCAAAGCCCCGTTGTAAAACTCTTCTTTCAAAACCCAAAAAGAACGAATACAAATACAAATACAAATATGAACCCTCCATTATTAGACCCAAAATCTAAAATACAAAGCCAAATCGAACACAACATAGTTAAATCCAAAGCCAAATCTTGAAATTTAATCTTTTGAACTCTGAGAGAGAGTATAATAAAAAAATGTTAACCCACAAGAAAGTGGTGAGAGAGAGTATACCTGAAATCTCTAAATGCCGGAGTAGAGAATGTATTGAATTCAGAGAAGAGAGAGGGCCCGAGATGGTCATTTCTGGTATAAACCAAAAATGTATAGTACCTATAAAAATTAAACCAAAAATTGTTAGATCTGCAAAATAAACATGTAACCCCATATATGAGACATGGATGTGAACAAACCTGATATGAGATCAGAAGCAGCCACCGCCATTGTTAGCTTGGGAAGAACCTCTTGCATGACCTGTACCTTGGTTTTTGTTTTGGTCACCAAAAAACCAAAACCAAAATAACTCAAACCAAAATGATTGAAAGAACACAGATCCGGTCGAAACCCAAGACGAAACCCAATGAAAATGAACAGCGGGAGAGATGAATACAAAGAACACGAAACATACCAGAAAAATAACTCCAAAACTCCGATCACCAAGGTTGTTGCCACTCACCAAGTTTGTTGCCGGTCACTAAGGTTGTTGCCACTATGAGAGAGATCGAACTCCCACCACAAACTCCCACCATAAAATTATCACCAAGGTTATTTCCTTTAGAATCGAGAGATCAAACTGAGGGATTAACTGCGAACTGTCTCCGATAAGAAAAAAACACCACCAGTTGTCGATTTTACGGTAGATCCCTGCATTACAAAAGGAAATAACACCACCAGTAGTCGGTGCAAAAATAGGTTTGCTAAGAGGAGTATATACAAAAATCGTAAAAAAAATGAAAGGAGCATTTAGGTGTTTATATGAGAGTTAGACGGTAGCTTTAATAGAGAGAGAAATAGAGAGAGAGAGAGAGCTTTGATTAGAGTTGGGGAAGGTGGGTTGTGCTTGTGAGCTGTAGTGTTGTGACAGAAATAGGGGAAGTCAGAGAAATCACACATGGCTCGAGGTCTTGAGCCTTGTGTTTATCAGCATGTCTCGTGTTTTCCAACTTGAGTTAAGAAGCGTGTTTTGACAGTCGAAAGATGTTTTCCAATTTAACTTGAGAAATGTGTCTTGACAGTCGAAGCATTTGCGTTTGGTTTATATGACGTGGCAAAACCTGTTTATATAAGTTTTATACACAAAGTTTTGTATGATGTGGCAAAACCACTCCTTATAGGTTTTGTGTACAAAATTGTATGACATGTCTATATGATGTGGCAAATATTGTATGATGTGGCAAAATGCCCTTCTCCTTTACTATATAGATATATACACACACATACATACACTAGCAGATGCCACTGTCATGCTGATACCACTTTCGCAAATATATACCAAGTATAATTCTACCTAAATAATTTAAAAAAGGATTTGTTGAATTGAGTTAAGTTGAGTTAAGTTGAGTTCTACCTATAATACGCTCGTGCACATTGCTTAAAACACGATGTGTGCAAAGGACGTGTTGTCACTTTAATAGTTTTTTTTAAAAATTGTGGTGATTTTTCATTTTTTAGGTTATAAGGATTTTTTTAATTTATTAATGTTTACTATAAGTTATCTTTTGCATTTGTTGTGTTTAATTATTACTATTAGTATTATATTTATTAGGATATATTTTGTGATAAGGAGAATTTTGAATCAATGTAATAATAATAAGGGAAAATTGCACCTACCCCCGTCAACTATCGCGATTTTGCGTGTCACCCCCTAAAAAAAAATAACCGACAAATTCACCCTTTCTACTATCAATTCGTTGCAATTTTTAGGATTAAATGGACTAAAATATTCCTCAACTCTAATTTTTAAACCCAAAACTTTAAAAAAAAATTAAAAATAAAACCTAACCCATCATCTCTCTCTCCTCACGAGTAGCCCAACGCTCTCTCTCTCTCTCTTTTGGAACAATCGGAAGCAAAGTAAAAACTCAAGTAGGATATGGGGGTTGTTGAGATGGATCTTGTAAACCTCCAAGACCAAAAAAGGGTAAAAGGGGAAGTAATTGTATTTTGGGGAAGAAAGGTTTATACAAATTACAAAGCTCCTCATTAACATGACTTCTTGGTTGAAATAATAGATCTGAAAAGCCCAAGTTTTGATTCTCTTGTAGAGTTTGAAAGCTTAATAAAGAGCCAACTTCATCTGTTTTGGTGGTTGTTGTTGTGGTGGTGGTGGTGGTGGAGGTGAGGTTAGAATTTTGAAACCCAATTTGAAATTGGTTTTTGACGGGAGAAAGAGTGTTATAGTTTTTATTTCCATTTTTTTTTCTTAAGTTTTGGGTTTTAAAATTGGGTGAGGGGTATTTTAGTTAATTTGTTCTGAAAAATGGGGGAACCTGACTTTTGGGTTTAATTGTAACGAATTGGTAGTTGAGGTGATGAGTTTGTCGAGTATTTTTTTTTAGGAGAGTGACCTAAACCCGAGATAGTTGAAGAGGGTTAAGTGCAATTTATCCTAATAATAAAGAATAAAAATAAATTTAAAAAAAAACGTGTTGATAATGAATTTTGAGAAACTCTAGTATAAAATCTTAGTCATTGATTCATTCTTTAAAGCTTATTGTTGGACAATACTAACTCTTGGATAATTTTGATAAGAATGGTACATGACCATATATATAGCTATCTGAATCCTCTCAAAGCTTCTTAACTGGTAGACATACGATATATGATTATTTTTTTTATTTAATTTGATTTTTTATTATATAAGTTTTGTGTTAGATCCGTAAGACTGGGTCAACTTAATAAAAAGAACCTGTTTTAAAAATTTGGTGTGAGCGCGGTCCCTGATTTTGTCATACAAGCAGACCTTGTGCGAAAATTGTAAGATAATAGTAATATATTCTAAAGTTGTTTTGGTAATAGAATATTCCGATCAATGTAAGGCAATAGATATTTAATAGCATTTTCACATAGAAGCAAAAATACCTTTTAGAAAATGATGGTATTAGCTCTTCAACCATCCTAGTATTAACTGAACCGCATTCATCTTCCTCAAAAGAAACAGGCTCTTCTTTTGCAGCTGCGCATGATTGAATAAATCACAACCCATTCCCTTCTACATTGCCTAGAAATATAAAATGAAATACGACACAAGTGAAAGTAGCAGAAGTGGGTGAGAGGCAATTCATTAATCCATTGTCTTAAGTTTAAGAATGTTTTATGGATTTTTTTAAACTTGATCTAGATGATTATTTTTTGGACTGGGCACTTTATCAATATAATCGCATGAGTACTACAATCACCTTTTTTATTTTCTTGATCGGTGATAATGGATGACCTAGAAAAAGCGTAACATAAAAAAAATGAAGAGAGGCATTATTGTGAATTATTTTGCTTTAATTCATTATATACTAACCAACTCACTCCATGCATCACATAATGTACTTTGCTTTAATATGTAATGCCTATATAATCTTTCCTTCAACAAAAACACCGAAGGAAAGCATGTAGTTGATGGAGAAGAGAGAGGAAGATACTGATGATCAAGAGATTCAAGAAGTTGTGGAAGTAGACAAAGATCGAAGAAGTGAAAGACGTGTTGCCTGATGATGATATTGATGCTCTTTGATATGGGGTTTGAGATGAATATAAAGAACTAAAGAAATTGGGGATGATGAGAGAAGACAGAAATTTTTAACCTTTTGGAATTTTCATTATGAATTAATCGATGCTCAAGACACGACCAATCAACTAACCTTGCATAAACTTATATTGATTATCTTTTCTTATTTCCATCCGAGGCGCATAATATAGATTTGTATGTATATAATTTTTGTATATAATATTATAAATGAAACTGTAACATACTATATGTAACCATAAATCATATGCAATACAAATATTTTGGAAAACAATACAGCTATAACACACGTTTTGACAAACAGTGAGTCATTAGCAAGTCATTAAACAAACGTATATAATTCAGACAGTTCATTGAGTTTTAGTAAAGGGTAAACCCAGTGCATGAGGCTCCCGCCACTGCGGGGTACTGGAGGGGTTGGATGTACGCAGCCTTACCCCTGCATACGCAGAGAGGCTGTTTCCGTGACTCGAACCCGTGACCTCCAAGTCACAGCGGGGAAACCTTACCGTTGCGCCCGGGTTATAACGTGTAAATGTCTCCCTGTCCATTCTAAAAGCTCTAGATGTTCGGATGAAGCTGCTAGCAGCACCAATTCAAGCATCTGAAGACCTAGTCCCATCTAACATAAAAATTATGTTGTCTTTTTTTTTTGTTCTTTATTAATTTATTGTTAAGAGTGAAATATGTTTTGAGTGTACATGAAAGAAGATAGTTATACAAAAAATGAAACAGAATATTTACAACATAAAAAAAGGAAGCTTTTGCAACAATTTTTTATGCTTCAGTAAACATTTTCATTCACCTTTCTAAATATTTTCTTCGTGCATATATAACTAACATGATGAGGGAACATTAGATGACTTTCCACATTAAGGATACATAGAGCAAAAGATACAATCTCCTTTCAACTTAACATCATCTGAAACATTCCGTTTAGGTACAAACTAAGTTCACTATATTTCTATCCAGACTTAATAATATTCTAGTTGTAGAATATTAAGTTTCAAACGGAGATTATTAATGCGGGATAGAGGGGTAGAATTTCTTCCAGGTATAATGCCATAATACTATTTTTAGGGTGCAATTATAATACTATTTTAGCATTGCCTTCCTCATCTCATAAATTATGGGTCCTTATTTAGAAGTCATATATTAAGAGATACCTACCTCGAATTATAATTTTCTTTAAAATAAATTAGGAAACTAACATGATTTGAGTTAGTGTTGAACTAGTTTTCCCAATGCACAAAATAGGAATACATAATATTCTGTAGATTAAAATTTTGAAACATGATGCTTAATTTAAAACAGCCCAAAAATGAAAGTATGACTCATATTTTTATATGGAGTTAAGAAGACAACTCCTAGCAGCAAGGATAATAATGTTTAACTTCCTGATGGATGTATGCAACTCAGAATGAAATACATTTGTCTCCCCAATACTTTCTACCTGGTCTTTAGAATCATTAAAATGAAACCTTCTATTTTGCACAAGATCCACTTCATCATAACTGTCATCATCACTTCCTTCTAAATCTTCCATATATGCATCTGCAAAATCTTGGTCAAACTCATGTTCGAGAAGCAAGTCCCACACAATCTGCTTTGCTCGACCACTAACATTCAATACACATTCTACATCTTCTTCTATGTCCTCATTTGCGATACTCCCTTCTATTTCCTCCTTTGAGGAATATCTAAGAGAAGAACTTCGAGAGCTTTTATTTATTATAGCAAGAGTTTCTAGTAGACATTTTGGGATATTGTCTACATCACTTAATTCAAAAAGACAGTCAATAGATTCATCACTGCTTTTTGTAAACCCCTGTTTGATAATTCGGCATGGGGATCCAGCAAAAGCTGCAAATCCTTCATCTCAGGAAATCTCCCCTTCTGGCTGAGTAGCCAAATAGCCTTTGCAATCTCCTTCTGCAAAAATTCTATATCCGGTGAAAACTGCTTAAACTCCGTCACGTTATGACGGTGTAGAATTAGCTTTAATGTTAATACCGCAGCTGCCATTGCTTCGGCTAATAAGCCTTGTAGCCGATGCCCTTCGTCGAGTTCTGACGGCATATCTAGACAGAACATCTTCAATTTGTGAATCAAGAATTCTCGCCTCAATGTGCGTTTTAAGGATTGTAATTGGGGTGTGTATCCTTGGATACCCACAAGCTTTCTATGCATTGTGCTAAGTGTAGTAGGCAAATCCTCAAGTTCATCCAGTATCTTCCTAGCAGCAGCATGATGGGACTGAGATGAAGGAATCAAAAGTGACCCGCGGAAATTATGTGGATCCTTAAGAAGTTGAGTTAGCTTTACTATTTTGTTCGTATGGTGATTGTCATTTTGGTTTCTAAGTACTTTTGGAAGATATTCTTTGATGATCCTTTTCATCTTCCAACGGGTTTTCTCAAACTTGATTGACCCACCAGTCAGTATCTCGGCAAAATGGCAGAAGCCCAATATTGGTCATATCATCAAGCAAGGAAAGGAGGTTTTCAATGTTATTAGGTGAAACAGAAGGTTGCATATCATCTTGAACACTATTAGCCTTTTTAGCATTACGCACTCCAACTCCCTTTTCAACAAAAGTTCTGAGAATCTCGTAGTATAGCTGAAGAATAGATATTGGGAAACATCATGGAAGATAGTGGGAAAGAAACATTAGAACGTGCAAGACAAAAGAGAAACTAACTACACCAGACCCAAGATTATACCCTACAGATATACTGGATAGATGGGAACAATTTCGAGTTGTTCATTTAAAAAAAGCATAAATAATGTACTAAAATCTCAAAATAATTGTCACTAAACTAGCATACAACACCTGATTTTTAGTAGCCCTATGATGCAACCAGAGGATAGATCGGATCTCTATATTATGATAAAGATGCACAATGTCAAAAACAATAAACAAGAGAAAACTGTAAATATAGAAAGGAGAATAATCAGAGGGAAGCAATCCAAATACGTGATCCTATGCTAAATCAAAGGAATGCAAGAAATATTAAAGTCACTAATTGTGCTACATTTATGTATAATGGAAGTGATCACGTCAGCCAAGACACATATTTTTTGATAGGCTAAAAGATATCTTTGAGTGGAAGTGATTGAATCACAAATTAGGTTTTGCAGTAGTTATATCATTTAGATCCACTAGAGGATGAGGAAACACGTTTTCTTTTCTTTTTGCCTTCTTTTTTTGTTTACATATGCTGAAGTAGGCTAATTGACCTACTTCAGTATATGTAAACTATCATGACACCAATATTTACAGCCACAAACAGGATAACTATACTGTAATATAGACCACGGACTCCAACAATATCAAGGAACTCCTCACATTAATCATTCCCTAGACACGTCACTGATACTACAATACACCAATGCAAACAGGCAACTATTACTAATTTGTATTGTGTAAAAAAACAAAGCTATAAAAAAAGAAAATTCACACCGTCCCAAATTAAGAGTCTACTTTTGAAAGTCAAACTTCTAAGGAAAATTGATTTTTAACATAATATATGCCTAATTTTGGAACTTACTTTAATATTGTGGAATTTGGTCCATTGACTCTTAATTTGAGAGGTACAAAAAGGGAAAGTAGGATTCATAGTTCGGACTGAGTGTAGTATAAATTTGAACATGTAGTTCAAACTTCACCATTCATACATCATGTCTTTACAATTTGTTTCAAGTTAGACAATGTTGACTTTTAAACAAACAACGAAGAAGAATGCACAAGACATGGTGCCCAAAAGGGAGTCCGAATATTTTCCATGGAAAAAATAAAAAAACATTCACTTTTGTGTGTTTGATTTGGTAAAATTTCCAGATTTACCTAATGTACAACATGCTAATGCACATTTAAACCTTTTCAACGGGAAAATTTCTTTTGGGGAGGTAAGAAAATTTTCCACGGACTTCAATCAAACATACCTCAAGTGTTCTTCCATTTAATAAGCTAATTATGCTACATTATAGTAAGATTGTTTCAAATATTGGAGATACTTACGTCGCCTTTCCTAAGCAATGACTCACGTATAGTCCTGCAGATAAACAAAACAAAAAGCAAAAATTATCCTCAACAAAGCTAAACCCATGGGTGAAATCAAGGACTTCGATCTAAAAATATTATTCAAATCAGAACTTCTGTAAGCAAAGAAATTATTGAAGTATTAAGTGTGAAAATTAAAATATTTAAGAAGAAAAAGCATTGAGGGGGCAGAGCATGTCTCATCACTACTAGTGAGGACGAAAGTTGAGCATATTCATGATAAATGTTATAAAAAAAATACACATAATCCTTCTATAGTTGGGTGGTTGCACCAATATAGCACACCACTACTGATGTCTTACCCTCAAGCATCACACTAAGAAAAATCCTGTTGACATCGAAGAAGCACCTACAGATAGATACAAACACGCGTCTAATAAGAACTTATCAAACAAATCCAAAAATCCCAATCCCTCCTTGTTGAGCCAAAAGAAGATAAGCCGAATAATCATAATGAACGAAGAGGCAACTCCTACCCTTCAAACATAAAGAACCTTACTGTATCGAGAAAATTACCCTAAAAGAAAACTAAGAAAGGAATTAATGGCCTCAAACTCTCAATCTTAAATTTCCTCCTAAATTTGGGTTTTCACATTGTTTTCCACTCTTGTACATGGAATATTATCCTTAGTAATTACTATGAAATTCATTTCTAAGCAAACAGTTCTAAGAGCATCTGCATGCGAATGTCAATCTACGTCTGCTTTTGCCAGTCCAAGCCAAACTCTTTTGTTTCCCAAATTTTCCAAATGGTGCATCTCAGACAATTTGGCAAACCAAGCAATTCTCAAGAAGTAACACTTTTTTAAGACAAAAATTTCTCTGAGGACCCCAAAAATTAAAAAATAAAAGATTCACTATAGAAACAAACCTAACGAGGGGGCTAAGGCTTACCTAAAAAAGAAAACTATACATCAAATTTCTTGATGCCGTGTATCAAAAAATCACCGGCCCACATGAAATAACTTTCTATGTGCAATACATGCAACAAGTAACTTGTGTGTAGCTTATTTCTATGTTTTTGGAATGTGGGGGTGTAGTGTCGAGGCCCACTCTATTTCATTTCGAGAATATGTGGTTAAGGAGGAGGGGGTGGGGTTGTTGAGAAAGTGCAGGAGTGGTGGCAGGGGTATAGGATTGATGGGAATGCAGGTTGCTCGTAAGCCAAAATTGTTAATCGGGGATTTGAAGAGATGGAATAGAGAGGTGTGTTTGGCAATGTCAGAATAAGCATCAATATGGCACGATCGATTAGAGGGGGGAGAATGGTCCGTCGTCTAGCCATGATTGGATCAGGAATTGGGGAAGAGGAAGATGGTGGAGGAGGATATCAGCTGGAGGCAGAAGTCGTCCAGAGCATTGTAATAAAAGGGAGAAGAGGAAAATGGTGGAGGAGGAAATCAGTTGGAGGCAGAAGTCATCCAGAGCATTGTAATTAAAGGATGGGGGTAGAAACACCAAATTTTCCATACAATGGCTAACTCTAACATAGCGAAAAAGTGAGAATAAAATAACTATCCTTGAATCCACAATGCACACACTTAGAAGAGAGGAAAACTCAAAGTTTATAATTGAAGATGAGATGATTTGAAACACTTACAATCTTGCTCTTATATAGTGAACTACAAAAGACACAATTATTAAAATTCTAACCAATTTACTAAAGGAGAAACACACTTCGGGTATCCTAGGGGCATAAAAGATAACAACTTATTAATATAATGATATTAAAGGGAATTCCAAGTAAAAGGAAAATACACTTTGGACAGTTTTAGGAAAAGAAAGAATAAAAGGAATACAAGGGATATAGAATCCAAGAAAGGATCCTTATTGCTGGATACTATACATATGAACAATATATATGGGACTGTTCATGTATACAGTTCACGTGCTGATTTTACCTTTTTAGCCTCCCCGACTTGCGGTGATCCTATGTGACCATATACTCTAGTTGTTCTACATCAGTCTCCCTGCCTGAAAAGAAATTGTCCCTGAGTTATCCGAATATGGGGGATAATACTCTTGTATGTCCGCCACATTGAAGGTAGAAGAGATAGACATGTCAACAAGTAAATCAATCACGTAACCATTGTCATTGATTTTTTGCAGAATTTGATATGACCCATATTTCTTAGCCTTCAGTTTATTGTATGTCCCCACTCGAAACCTCTTTCTCCTTAAATACACCAGAACAAGGTCACCTTCTTCTAAGATTTTCTTCATCCGCTTCTTATCAACAACAACCTTGTAATTGGCATAATCGTTATCTAGGTGCTTCTTATCACCTTGAATGACTTTAATGTGCTCAGCCATTTTCTAAGTAACAACATTCTTCCTTGATAATTTTGGTAAAACCAAATACAAAACCACCTTTGGTGAATAACAATACTCAACAGCAAAAGAGAATTTTCCCGTTGACGGGTTAACCACGCAATTGTAAGCAAACTTTTCCTGGACAAAGGAAAGATCCCACTCCTTTGATTTCTCTCATGAAATACAACGAATCAGATTTATAAAGGTCCTGTATACCACCTCCGTTTGGCCGTCAATTTGGGGATGAGGGTCCTACTGAAGTTAAGAGATGTGTTAAATATCTTCCACCAAGTTCATCAAAAGTGGGACAAGAACTTGATGTCACGATCTGAGGTGATGGACTATGGGACACCATGTAAACGAACCACCTCCTTAAAGAATAGATTGGCCATCTGGACTGTATCGTTTGTCTTCATGCATAAAATAAAATGAGCCATCTTAGGAAATCAATCAACCACCACAAAAACAAAGTCTCCTCCTTGTTTCGTCCTTGGCAACTCTAGAATAAAATCCATGGATAAATCCTCCCATGGGGCATCTGGTATGGGCAGTGGTGTATAAAGGCCCGTATTTTGTGATTGGCCTTTGCTAGTTAAACAGACTGTGCACCATCGTACATGGATCTCCACATCTCTTTTGAGTTATGGCCAGTAGTACCACTCTTTTACCAGCTCTCGCAACTTGTCTCATCCCAAGTGACATCGCCTAATCCTCCCCATGTAATTCACATACCACCTGATCTCGCAAAGAGCTTCAAGGGATGCACAACTGATTTCCTCTGAAAGTGAATCCTTTTTGCATATACAACCCCTTAAAGGTATGTCCTTGTTTACAAACTGTCCATGCTTGATCAAAATCTTCGTCAGCCTCATATTGTTCCTTCAAATAGTCGAATCCTGTGATTTCAAATCCCATAGTTATAAAAAAAGTTTCTCTACGGCTCAATGCATCTGCCACCTTATTTTGTTAACCCGACTCGTGTTTCAGTGTGAAGATGAATTGTTTGATATAAGCCACCCATCCTGTGCGCATATAATTAACCCAGTTTTGATTATTAATGGATTTCAGCGCTTGGTGGTCAGTAAACAACACGAACTCTCGCTGGATAAAATAATGCCTCCATATATGCAAAACTTGCACCAAAGCATAAAATTTCAGCTCATAAGTAGTCCACTTCCTACGCGCCTTACTAGGTTTCTCGTTGTAAAATGCCACGGGCTTCGCTTCCTGTGATAAAATTGCTCCTATTCCACAATTGAAGCACCACACTTTTTATCCTGGAAGAACCAATACTGGTGTTGTTGATAGCTTTTCTTTGATCAAGGTAAAACTTATTCCAGCTTCCTCTCCCCATTGAAACTTCTCTCTTTTCATGCTCTCGGTGATGGGGGCCATAACGCTACTGAAGTTTTTGATGAACCATCCTTAGAACACAGCTAACCCATGGAAACTGCGTACTTCACTCACATTCTTCAGCATGGGCCACTCCCGAATGGCTTTCACCTTCTCTTCGTCTACTCGAATACCATCACCACTAACAAAGCTCAAGAACAATAGGCTCGAGGTAACAAAATTGCACTTTTTCAGGTTAATATATAACTTATTTTTCTGTAGAGCTGTTAGTACCGCCCTCAAGTGTAACAGGTGTTCTGCTTCTATCTTACTATAAACCAGAATATCGTCGAAATAAATAACTACAAATCGACCAATAAACGGTTTTAGTTCCTGATTTATTAATCGCATGAAAGTGCTAGGTGCGTTAGATAATCCAAACAGCATAATTAGTCACTCGTACCATCCTTCATTTATTTTGAACGTTGTTTTCCACTCATCCCAGGGCGGATTCGAATCTGATGGTATCAGCTCTTAAAGTCCAATTTGGTGAAAACATGTGCTTCTGCCAACATGTCCAATATATATCCTCTAACTCTGGAATAAAAAATGTGTATTTGATGGTAATCTGGTTGGTTGCATGACAGTCTATGCACAATCGCCAATTGCATCCTCCATGGGCACCAGCAAAATCAAGATTGCACATAATCTCACACTTTCTCGTATTAATCACTTTTGCAATAAATCCTCTACTTTTTCTTGCAGAATTTGACCTTCCCTGTGATTCATCTTGTAATGGGGTTTCTTTGATAGGCTCGCCCCTGGCACCAAATCAATGTGATGTTGAACGTCACTCGTGATTGGAAGACTGTTAGGGAGATCTTCTGGCATTAAATCATCGAATTACTTTAATAGAGGTTACACGACTGCTAGTATAGTAACATGAGGTTGTTCGACCACTTCTCCTTTAAGCAAAATAATAAATATCTCATGAGTTGTCTTCACTTCGTCCATTAATTTTTCTCGGTTGATCAGCACAACTGGATTTCCTTTGGCTAAGGTAGCCTTAAAGAATTCCTCCTCTTTTAATGGTCCAAGAACGATCTTCTAACCAATCTTATATAGAACATAAACATTGTCTCTACCATGGTGAGTGGCATCAACATCAAACTCCCAACGCCTCCATAAGATCATGTGGCAAGCATCCATATCAATTACATCACGTCATATCTCTTTTGCATTGACCTTCCCAATTGAGAATGGGGGAAGGCAGGTTTCAATCACTCATATTTCTAAACCTTTCTTGATCATACAATTTTGTAAGTGTGGAAATACTTTTTTGTCTTCAATCCCAACTTTCGAACCATTGTTAAGGAAACAATATTCTCAAGACTACCATTATCAATAATAACGTCACATATCTATCGATTGACAATGCAATGTGTACGAAACACATTATAACGTTGTGGATGCTCTTATTTTTGGGTGTGTATATTAACCTCCTTACAATTAAAGAATGGGACAACAACTCGCCGTCATCCCCCTCAATCACCTCATCGTCCTCATAACTAGGATCAAAATCGACTTCATCATTCCCGT
Source organism: Sambucus nigra (assembly GCA_949130495.1). Taxonomy (NCBI): domain Eukaryota; kingdom Viridiplantae; phylum Streptophyta; class Magnoliopsida; order Dipsacales; family Adoxaceae; genus Sambucus; species Sambucus nigra. The sequence goes on along the minus strand of OX422215.1, from coordinate 660,717,482 downwards.
CTTCTTCGTGTTCGATCACATTCACAATGGGTAGTGAAGGACAAACGCTGGATTATGGCCTTGCTCTCCACACCGATAATACTTGCTCAGGCTTTTGCGTGCATATGTATTTTCTCGTGCTGTAGGGACTGCTCTTGTAGTAAGGACTGTAAGAACTACAGTAATTGACCTTGATGGATCCATTCCTCATCCTGTTGCGTGGGAAGAAATTACAGTGGTTTGTTTTCCTTTATCATGTGTAGGACGTGGGGTATACGAACCACGACACCGATTCTTTGTTCTTTCTAGTAGTGACTATATTCTCTCAATTGTTGTGCCACTATCGGACAATTTGAATAACGATCGTAGCGCCACCATTCCTTCAATATCCCATCGTAACCCTCCTTTAAAGCGGGTCACCATACAAAACTCGAGCTCCACCAGGTTGTTACGAGATGACAACCCGTAAAACTCTTCAGCACATTCGAAACGATTCTATTTTCCTATGTGCGGGTCTAATATTGATGGTAAAGAATTAACCCATAATCATGGGGAAGAAATCGGGCTTTCGATAACTTTTTCAGCTTGACCCACATACGGACTGGTTCCTTACCCTGATGTGTGCAGGTATTTTGCACTTGATCCCGCCATGCAGACGCGTCGCCTTTCAATTTGTACGCGACCAATTTGACTTACTGCTCTTCTTAGATTTTCATATAATCAAAGAAACGTTCGACATCAGTAATTCAATTCAAGAATTCTTCAATACGAAGATGACCCCGAAAAGGTGGTAGGTTAAATTTTATACGAAAGTACCTGAAATCATCTTGCTCCTATCGACCTCGATTGTCTCCAAACACTGGTATGGCACGGTTATCAAAATCGACGTCTCCTTCATATACTAGTTGGCTAATTAGGATTTTGGATTGCGGTTAATGGCAAGATGTCCATGATCACCGTCATTGGGCATCCTATCGTTCTCGCGGTTAAGTTTTCACCACTATCCTTCTTGCTAGGATTTGTTGCACGGTTTCATTCACATCGCTCAAGGTTTAATTGACGTTAGTTTGGAACTCAACAAATTTAGCCCTAAAAGAGCAACTCCTTTACGATCACCGTCGTTAAAAGTATTGCTTCCATTACGTGATTCAGCCATCGAAACATAAGTAAATCTTAGGATTCGGAACCTTGCTCTGAAACCACCTAACATAGCAAAAAATGTGAAAATAAAATAATTGTCAATGAATCCACAAGTCACGTACTTAAAGAGAGGAAAACTCAGTTTATAATTGAAGATGAGATGATTTGAAATACTTACAAACTTGCTCTTATATAGTAAGCTACAAAAGAAACAATTATTAAAATTCTAACCCATTTACTAAAGGAAAACACACCTTGGGTACCGTAGGGGCATAAAAGATAAAAACTTATCAATATAATAACATAAAAAGGAATCCTACGTAAAAGGAAAACACACTTTAAATAGTTTTAGATAAAGAAGAAACAAAAGGAATATAAGGGAAAAACGGATCCAAGGGAGGATCTTAGGGACTGCTAAATACTGTACGTATGAAGAGTACATACGGACTGTTCATGTATACTGTTAATTGTTCATGTATAGGTTGATTTTACTTTTTCAGCCTCCCCGACTTACAACAATCATGTGTAAGCATATACTCTTGTACTAGTTGTTCTACATCAAACTCCCACCGACAGTATTGTCATAGATGGTGTGGCTTTGGAGGAGTAAGAGGAGGTGAGGGTGGGATTTACTCTCTTATCTAAAGGTTATTTATAGAGGTGGAGCACTGGAGGGCTAGGCTTAAAAGGGTGACTTTTGATTCCATATCAAAGGAGAAAAGAGTGAGACTAGAGGGTCAAGTTTCGAAGGAGGAGCTGGTGTTGGCGTTACGCTCCATGATTGAAAACAAAGCCCCTGGCTAGATGGATTCTCAATAGCCTTCCCCCAAATGTGCCAATAGGCCTGTCAACGGATCGAATTTTATCCGAATTCGAATCCTAATCCGATCCATTTACACGGATTTGGATCACGCCTGAAATCCGATTACCCGATTACCTGTTTATTAAATGGAGCGGATTTGGATTCATATGATCCGATCCGTTAATAATCCGATCCGATTAATATATATCTATATATATATAATATTTTTAATCAATATATATATTGTATTTAGAAATTTATTAATATTTTAAATATATATTTTAATAGTTATTTATAATAGTCCTATATTAATATATATTGTATATATTTATAATAGTAATTTATATTATAATAGTTATTTAAATATATTTTTTGAAATATATATTATAATAGTTATTTATAATATTATAATCGGATCGGATCGGATTAACGGATTCTTAATGGATTCGGATTCGGAACCCTAACAGATAATTCGTCGGATAATCGGATCGGATTCGAATCCGTTTAACATAAACGGATTCGAATTTGAATTGGTCTGATCCGGTCCGAATCCGACCCGTTTACAGGCCTACGTGGCAAGGGGTGCTCAGTGGGGAGCATATACAAATTACTTGCTAAAGTGTAATCGCGAATGATTGCAAGGTTATTAACTTTGTTGATCAGATTCCCAAAACGTCTTTATGAGGCGGATACAGGTTCTTGATGCGGAGTCAGTGGCAAACGAATGTGTTATGGCTAGGCAAAAGAGTGGGGAGCCAAGGGAATTTTTTGTAAGTTAAATATTGAGAAAGCCTACAATCATGTTAATTGAGAATTCCTTCTTTATTCACTTTTGAAGACGGGTTTCGGGGTGAAGTGGAGGCGGTGGATATATAGTTGCATTTCTGATGCGATCTTCTTTGAGGTGGAGGGAGTTTTAAATATTTTGAAGGGCTCTATAAACGAGTCCTATATGACCTTTTTTGTTCATTCTAGTAATAATGGAGGCTTTCAGCAAACTCCGGGGGAAAGTAGTCAAAAGATTAGAAAAGTTTGTGTTAGGAGGATGTGGTCCAGGCCAAAAATTAATCCGTTTCTCACTTGTTTGCATGTTCTGTGGGAAAGAGAAGAGGCAAGTCAAAACTTGATGTGTTTCAAAGCGGGCAGATCGGAAGATCATTGTGCGCACAGTTTGTCTATCCCAGTTGGTGCCGTGGCGAGAGTTGAAAAGCATAGTGCTTTGGGCCTTCTTCTTGTGGCGGGCTACAAGGCTAAGTTGAGCAAAGGTCCGGTGTTCCAGAAAGTAGAGGAGGTTATCAAGTAAAAAAGGACTTATTTATTAAGGGGGAAACTGACTCTAATTAAGAGTATGTTGTCTAGTCACCCCACTTATTATCTCTTCGTCCTCCCGCTCTCGGCGTCGATTATGAAGCGGTTAGAGAAGTACATAAAGGACTTCCTTACGAGGGGTGGCGAGGAGGAATTCAAATATAGCCTAGTGGGGTGTAGGGGCCTGTGCGATTCTTTTATCGATCGAGTGCTGGGGGCGAAGGATCTCTTGCACTTCAATCAAGCCCTACTCGGGAAATGGCTATGCGTTATCCGTCGGAAGAGGGGAGGTTGTGGAGGAGGGTCGTAGTGACTAGACATGGGGAGGATCCACATGGTTGGAAGACTGGTCAAGCTCCACACGGGTTGGGGTCGAGGAAGCACATCATAAATGGTTGGGAGATGGTAGCAAGTAAGATTTTGGAAGGATACCTGATGTTGTGGGTCTCAATGATGAAGAGATTCCACAAGTTATGCCAGATGGCGGGGGACCTAGGGGCTTCGTTGACTCATTATGTGGGGTGGTGTCGTGGCAGCCGGGTTTGGAAGCAATTGAAAGTTAGAATAGAGGTGCTTATGGAAGTGTTGAAGACGGTGAGCTTCCCGATGGGATCATGGTTCAAAGTCTTGGTATCGGACACCCGATTTTCAACTCGGTCGTGGTATCGGTCGCGGTATCGAGCGATACGCTGTTTAGAGAGCGCAAAATATTCTGGAAAAATATAGAAAATTTTTAAAAAATAATATTAACAATGTGGACCAATGAGATACATTCAAACCCATCATTCAATATGTAATGCATTATAAAATTGGTTATACTGAAGCGCGACAGAGTTGTCAGATTCAATATTGCATAGTAAACCATTAATAATATTGAAAAACAATCTAATGCCACATAAAACTAGATAAAAAATTTATGTGGAAGATAAATATAAATGATTACAATGTTTCATGGTTTTCATCTCCTTATCTAGTTGCGGTATCGATCATACGAATTTGGATAGGGGTAATTTCTTTCAGTTGGGTAAGGAAAGAAATATGAACTATATTGCTGCTCAGATGGTTGGGATGACTGGCTAGATGATCTATAATTTGGAAACTGTGGGTTGACTACCGTGATGATAATATCCAAAACCTATATACCCAGAACTATCAGCTGAAGACCCACCATATTGCGTCCCTTGATTATATCCATAATAATCACCACCTGTTGTGCCGCTACTAGTAGATCCGTAATGGTCTCTATAACGATCATAATAACCACCTGTACTAGTACTAGTAGATCTTGGAAGTTGTGCCGGACCATAATTATCTGTGCCACTCCCACTCCCACTCCCACTGGGGAGTCTCCCAGAGATACTATGTCTTCCAACACGATATGCATGATCTGTCATTAAACCCATGGCTCGTAGTTGATCATCAAGACGTTGCTGATCATATCCGCTTGAATACTCGTCGCTACTAGGTAATCTCGTCAAATTATCTAAATGCCTCCGTTGTTCACTGATTCCCGGGCGATAACCATGATCTGTGTCTTGCGTGGCATAGTAGTTTTTATCTCCTTGTGCCCATGTCATACCACCATCATGCTGTGTACCAGTATTGTAAGAACCACCCCTTTGGTGGCTACCACCAACTCCACTCCTTTGTCGGCTATCACTCATTGTTCCCCTACTAACATCTCCCCTGCCACCACCTTGATCATCATGATCATCATCATCATCATCATCATGATCATCATCATCATCATCATCATCGTCGTCGTCATCATCGTCATCTTCATGATTACCATAAGTACCAGGAATATCTTGCCAACTATCATCACCACCATGATCATCATCAGAACTGGAAAGAAGACTGATCGGTGCCGGTTGATTGTGAGCCCCCCTCATCCTTCCCCTTCGTTTTTTTGAATACCTTCATCCAACCAGTCTAAATCATCGGCTGGTAAGACCCCTTCATCATTATCTCGGGTCCACTCATCCAAGATGTCATCCTCCTCAAATATTAAATTCAAGTCTATCGGATTGTAAAAATCTTCGGTCTCTCGCATGTACATTAAATTCCTAACATTAAGTCTCTGATTGTAATGCACATACACCAATTTATGCAATTTTTTTATTGCCAATCGGTTGCGATGTTTTGTATGGATGAGAGACCATGTGCTCCAATTCCTCTCACAACCCAAAGATGAGCATGTTTGACTCAGTACTTTGATAGCAATGCGCCTAAGATTGGGTGCATCCTCACCGTAATTTTTCCACCACTCAGCTGGAAGAGAAGATTTGACTGCTTGCTTGGTAAGATCTGAGCCAAACTCCCCTCTCCTATCCGTAAAGAGTTTAACCTAAAAGGCAAACAAATCAATTTAGAAACAATACATATATGAAATAAATATAACTCGATGGAAACAAATGTGATACCTCATTTATTGCCAAGGCCTGTTTTTGTACGTCTGGCTCTAGCCTTTTAATGACCTCTTTTAGTCCGGCTCTTATTTCGGGATTGCTTGAAAAATTGGTTGAATACTGAAACACCGGATTTAAGAAATATCCCGCGGCATGCAAGTGTCGGTGCAATTGTCTCTCCCATCTTCCATCGATCACCTGCCAATACTTCTTCCAGTTTTTAACACTCGCCTGGATTGCTAGTTTTGCTTTATCCATCCCTTCGTAAATGATAGAAAGTGTAGGCTTTTTATCTTGATTTACTATCTTCAAAAGCAATACTAAGGGCTCCATAATCTTGGCAACTTCGGCAGCCCGTTGCCAAAATCGATCTACCAGAATTAAATCCGACACTTTAGTGGTCGCACTCCTTCGGGTCCTCTCACGATTGAATTTACGCCATTCATTTGTGGTACACATTCGCTTCAACTCAGACTGATAGCGAATGAGACTCTCAAGGGAAATAAACTCGGTAGCAAATCTCGTAATGCCTGGTCTTAGCAACTCCCTATCTCTGGTATACTCCTTCATTAAATTCATAACTTTCTCACTGTTATATATGAACGAGGTAATTGATTTGGCATCATTCAATACCGATTTGATTGACTTCATATTTCTAATTTCCTCGAGCATCAAGTCAAGACAGTGTGCTGCACAAGGTGACCAAAATAAGTGTCTCCTATTCGCCATCAATAACGCGCCAGCCGCCTTAAAATTTGGCTCGTTATCAGTGACAATATGTACGACATGAGCCTCACCAATATCTACTTGTTTCTCCTTCTTCCTCTTCTCAAGGGCCCGTTGCTTGGCACCATCAACAAGCACCTTTTTCACCATAACTGCTACCTCCCGAGGTACATGACGACAAGGTTCGACATTCCCTTGTACTCCTGCCAAGTGTTCTTTCAGTCTTGTGACACCACTACTACAAACCTTGTCACAATAATTGCAAGCAACCTTCCTCTTATCTCCACCAATGGAGGTTCCATCTTCCCATCCAATATCTAATTTGGGAGTCATTCTACAAAATAACATTAAAAAAATAGAGTTAAAAAATGACATGTTCAAGTTTTAGCAATCATTTTTTAAACATTTTTTGTAACATTTTTTTATAACATTTTTTAACATTTTTTTAACATTTAGAAAAATTACATTTTTATAACATTCTACATTCTACAAAATAAAAAAGGTACAAATATTTTTTTTTATTATGTTATTTTGTTCAAAGTTATTAAAAAATAACTCTACTAAAAAAATAACTCTAGTCTACTTTTATTACAAAATAACTCTACTAAAAAAATAAGTCTACTTTTATTAAAAAATAACTCTACTAAAAAATAACTCTACTTTTGTTAAAAAATAACTCTTCTAAAAAAATAACTCTACTAAAAAAATAAGTCAACTTTTATTAAAAAATAACTCTACTAAAATATAACTCTTTGGCTAAATGTATGTTTGAGAGATTTTTCGTAAAAAGAATGTATTTGTATTTTTTTGTACTAAATTGTATTTGCATTTGAAATTGTATTTGTAAAAAGAATATATATTTTTTTGTACTAAATTGTATTTTTTTTGTACTAAAAATAAGAGAATATTAACTAAATGTATTTGAATTTTAAATTGTACTAAAAAAATAACTCTAAGTTGTATTTTGTTTAAAAGAATACAAATATTATTTAAAAACATAAACTATGGTAAGAAAAATACAATTTAGAGTTAATTTTAAAAAAATGCACATGTTAATAAAGACAAATACCAAAAATAGAGTTATTTAGAGTTATTTGTTTTTACAATTTAAAGTTATTTAGAGTTATTTAAAAAATAGACTTACATTTTAAACCCTCACATTTTAAACCCTTACATAATAAAAAAAAAATAACAGACAATTGTATTTTAAAAACAAAACAAAACACACGCACACACCTAAACCCAAAAAAACAAAACACACGCACACAACTAATAAAACACACGCACACACAGCTAATAAAAACAAACACACGCACACACCTAAACCCAAAACACACGCACACACCTCTTAAATAAAAAAAAGAAGGAACGAAATAATAAAGGGAGAGAGAGAGAGAGCCGGCCATACATGTTTGGATTTCTTCTTCTCCGGCGCTTAATCTAGGGCTTCAGGCAGCTGTTTTTTTTGAAGAAAAGTGATGTGTATGATTTGGAAAGCATTTGGTTTGATTTATAGCACAAGATGTGACTTTTTTTTCAACACCTGTAACATTGGTTGTCCTCTACAGCTGTAAAAGGTTAGTTCTTTTCATAATCCCAGTTTTTTTCCAAGATTTTACTGTCTGATTTAAGATTGTACAAGATTCCTTTTTTTTTTTTCACATCTCGTCCGATTTTATTTGTCTCGGCCGAAATATCTGCCCATTAACTCGGATCGGGCGATATATCGGCGATTCAATCCGATATGGTCCGTATTTGTAATTTTTTCGACTCATGTCTCGGAATCGTCTCGTTAAAGGCCGATCCCGAGTCAACTCGGCCGATTCCGAGTTGACTCGGTCGAGACTTTGAACCATGGATGGGAGGGAGAGATGTATTTTCTCAAAAAGGGGAAGGAGAGGGACGTTTTTCATAACAGTCATTTTATTCTCTACTACGAGGTGTGGGTGAGAGGTTCTTTTCGTGGAAAGTTGTGTGGTGCACGAAAGCCCCTCAAAAGTGACGTTCTACACTTAGACAACCGCTAGAGGGGCTATTTTGTACATTGATACCTAGAGAAGGAGGGCAGGGCAAAGGTGATTGTCAATTTTTGTCATATATGAAAAGAGATGGGAGTTGGTGAATCACGTATTGCTTCATTGCTCTCTATCATGAGGTTATGGAAGGCTCTGCTCTATTGGGGGAGAGGTGGGTTATGCCACATTCGGTTGAGGAAATATTTAGGGCATGGAAGGCTACGCCAATTAATAAGCATAATCGGGTAACTTGGACTTTAGCACCCTTGTGTCTCATGTGGACAATTTGGAGAAAGCGAAACAACAGATGTTTCGAGGATATGGAGTCCTCTTTGCCCACGACTCGCACGAGGATGTTATCTACATTGTATTTATGGTGTACAATTGGGTCTTTTTTGTCTTTTATAGAATTTGGAGAATTTGGGAGTTGTAGACTGATTTTGTAAACCTTTTGGTTTTATATAGTGGGGGTATATAGACCAACAGTTCTATTTGTTTTTTGTGTATACGTACTGCACACAGGTTTAAATAAATTGGCTATATTTTTAGAATGATTCTGGAGCAATATTCAAAACTACAATTTCTTCCATTAAAATCAGTATGCCAGCCTACAAAGTAATGCGGTTATTAAACTAAATATCAAATATCAAGCAAATTATAGATCTGTATTGATAATAAATCCAAAAATGTTAAGGAAGCTTACTAGGGAGGGGGGGTCATTAAGTACAAGCAGTATTAAGTAATATTCCAAGTTACCCTCTGCCTTTGTTCAAAATTTAAATTAAAGTGACCAAGTTAAGTGAAAAAATTAATTAGAAGTTTCTTGAGGAGGGGAATTATGAGAATACACCCAATTAAATGGAGTCTAGTGTCTAACAAAAAAGAAAAGGAAGGCTAGGGATTGAAAATAATTAGAAACAAGATTTCATTTAGAAATGATAGTAGTGATTTCCCTTTAGAAAGAAGATTGCCATTGGTATTATATTATTAGGACCAAATATGAGTTGGAAGAAAATAAGTGGAACTCTAAGGTGATTAAACAAGCCTACTTTATAGGCCCTTGAATTTTTTTTTATGATGGTGTTGATTCTTCCTTACATTCTCTCTTTTCTAATGGGTGAAGGGAAAATTATTTGTGTCTGGGAAAATGTTTAGTTAGTTGAATCAGTTGTATCGTGTCTTTGAATCATAACATGGCAACTACTTCTTTGGCCTTTTTAAATTCTAGTAGCCTCATAAGAACTTTCATTATAAAGAAACTTAAATTGTCAATTTTTTTTATTGTTCGAAAAGTTTATGGATGTTGTTTACATTATGGGTGTAAAAAAAAGATATCTACACTTTCCGATTCTTTTTTTTCACCTTTTCTAACTGATGAACGCCTGTAACAGGCGATATCCCCACGAAATTGCAATAGCAGGTCAAAAAGTAACTACCAGTGATTTCTTGAAAAGGAAGAAACTGCGGATGTGTCTTACAACTTACTCCACAATGGTAAACTTTATGAAACTAGCTGAAAAAAATATTGACCATTCACCAGTCCCATCTTTGGTATGGTATGAGGTGTTTAGGGAGTTTGATGTAATGGGGCTTGGTTTAAGTGGGGAGTTGACTTGATGCTTATGGAAATAGTGAAGGATGGAGAGAGAGAGAGAGAGAGAGAGAGAGAGAGGGGAAAGGTTAGTAGACTCCGGGGCATTATTTTGGCATTTTGAGAGGGGTAATTTGACTTCAAAGCTATAGTAGAATTTTTATGACAAGGGATGGAAGATGAAGAATGGGTGTGGGAACGATCAAGTTTTCAACATCTTTATGGCATCCAACCTGAAACCCTTTCGGGGACATTCCTCTCTCTCTCTCTCTCTCTCTCTCTCTCTCTCTTATGCATTAATTACTAATTCTTAATCAAGTTCTCCCTATTCACAATTAGCCCGACCCATTATTCGGGTATCACAACCTAAAATCACTCCTAGTCTCATATCTATAGATCACCAAACCATAAGTAGTACCTAGTCTATCACCTAGGAAGAATACTTATCAAAAATCATCACCTAGTCTCGCAACTAGGCTAAATGAATAACGTAACAGCGCACTACCTAGCCCCACCTAGGAAAATATCCAACAATACAAGCATACACTCACTAGTTGTGATAACCCGCACTCCGACGTAAGGGGTGGCCAGCCCGATACTCCGACATATACGGGAACCATGGATGGAAATCATACTCAGCACCACAATTATAGTAGGAGTAACCGAGAAAACCACCCATTACTTCAGAAAACGGGTTGTCAAAACAATTTCATTGATTTTTAAAAGTTAAGTTAAGAAAACAATTTAAACAACCCATTCAAGAAAATTAGTGGAATTCTAAGAAACATAAATAACATACGTCTAAAACGGAAATATACAAGGGGAGGACCGAATATGCTGTCCGTCCACAGCTACACAAAAGGGTTTACAACAGTTATATGTAATTAGTACATTCATTATACAATTACAAAGTTTGGGCCACTCGCCCGAATGACAGATCCGATCATAACTAGATATCAATAAGGGATGGCGTCTAGCAAAACATCCTGTAATATCCGCAATTTCATACAGCTCCTTAAAAGCAAAAGATTAGAAATATCAACACGGGCGTCCTTGCGGAGGAGCACCTGGGCGGATACAACAACATGCACAACATAGGAAAGTAAACGGGTCAGGACCCGGTTTTTATACAGTTCCCAGATGAACAAAAAGCATGCTAGATATGAACAATTAATCATGAGAATGAACATCAGAAATCTACCAACCTAATAATGAAATATGAATGAGACAATTAAAGTGACAAGCCTAAGATAAAACTATGCAAGAGAATGAAATGATGCATTAATAAATTAAAAACCTCTATTCACCAATTTCCACTTTAATCCAGTTTCAATTCCTTAACAGGAATACAATATCATCGTTTTCTTATTTCTTTCCAATTCTTATTCCTTAGCAGGAAAGTAATTATCATTATACAATTCAGTGGAAATATGCAACCCTCAAGTCCCACTTGAGTTTAGAAAAGTTATATTCTTATACATATAACGATTCTAAGACCGCCCCTCCGAGTTTCCCCACTGGGTACGCCCCTAAATGACTATCATCTTCCAGGGGCCCATCAAATAAGGCAGCCTGGGTACCTAACGCACATCGGGAAGTGGCCATATGCCTGCGAGTGAGTCATAACCACACCCGGAATTACCTCACTAGCGCAGAAAATACATATAATAAACCCGCATATGGCCGAGGACTATAGTCTCCCTGCATTCACTAGTCAAGTAACATCACCTCATGCGCGAGCTTCCCTTATGATAACATTTAGAGAGGTGTGTTTAAGTAAATTAGCATTTACTATAAAAATCATACTTTTCATTCCCATTAACTTTATGTGTTTCATTTTATTTGAAACCATGATCGTAGAATATTTCATTTATTTTCATCATAGGTTATGCCTCGAATAAGTCTCCAAGGTATTTTATTCACTTATCGAACATAAGGTCTTATATACCTCGATTTAAGCCCCCAAAGTCTCCAAGTATGGGCCTACAACTCCCATCCATATTTATTAGGATGCACAAAGAAAAGTGATGCCTTAACATCACTTAAGACAACCCCTCCCCCGGACTTAACCCCAAGTGAAACCCATTCAACACTAGGGTGTCAACCAACTCAACTAGGACTCTAAAAGCCAAGGTTTACTTCATTCAAGAAGAGTCCTAAGTTCCTAGGGGAAGAAAAGAATTTAAAAACAAAAGTAGAAGATTTGAAGAGAAAATAGGGGACCGGTCGACCGGTCCCAAGACCGCGGTCGACCGCGTCTCAAGTTTTAGCTTTTGAAAGAAAGCAGAAAGTTCATTTCGGACGAGCCGGTCGACCGGTAGGGGGATCGCGGTCGACCGCGCCCTCAATTTCATGCCTTTTAAGGAAAGTAGTGTGCCCTCCTCCGAAGGCCCGGTCGACCAGTCTGAGAGACGCGGTCGACCGGTCATTGCAGACCTAGACCAATCTTCCTATTTCTTTCATACAAACCCAAAACCAACTATCAATCAAACCCAACCAACCCTCATTTAATGACACTAAAAGATCATAAATGTTCCCATCAACAGTTTTCTACTTCTATCCACCATCAATCTCTACCAAAGATATTAATACCTTAATACCCTTAAATCTAACCAAAAACCATAACTACCTTACATCAAAACCATTACATAACTAACCATACTAGTTATCCATCTTAAACCATATAATAGCAAGTAGAAAACTTGCCTTGGGGCTTCAATTTCAGTCTTGGTTGAAGAGGAAAGCAAGATCAAACTACCAATTCTTCAATCTCACCCTTTTTCACCAATTTCTTCCACTCTATCTCTCTCTCTCTCTCTTAGGGCTAGAACACTTAGGGAAAATCAGAGGAAATGAAAGGCTTGGTAAAGACTAAAACGTGGCCTTAGATTAAGAGTCTCCAATCTTTAAGTGTCAATACCGCAATAATTAATTTCTAATACGCAATATGCCAAAACCAGTCAAAAGTGCCCAAAATCTCAAAATACAATATGACACACATTTTGACTGTCTCACACCTCCCGGAACTAACTACACCCTCCAAATTAGCATTTGGAAATTTTATAAGCCATTTAAAGTCCCGATTTCATTTTAATTCAAATTGCCATTTTAATTTTCATGACAAAATAGAACACCACATGGTAATAACTACTTACACACATGGTAATTATGCAGCTCATTAGTAAATATTAACTTATCTCATCAAATTAATACTTACCCACATCCGGCATTTTATATATGCAATTACTCAACATAGTAAATAAATATAAAATGGGCTCCCAAAAGCGAGGGTTGTTACACTAGTCTCATACGTAGAAAGTGCCAACAACCACTATGTCTACCTATTAGTCGCATACCTAGCAGGCAACCTATAAAAGAAGTGAAATACAACGACTCTCGAAAATCCCAATGTTCCCACGGTGTCTAGATATTAACACGAACGCTCTCCACACAAATTATATTTAATTTAACACTATGCTTCGTCATTTAATACTACGATTTAAATTCCATTTAATTTTATATCCATCTAATCACGCACTAATAAATTCCACCTGATAGTTACAGAAGTTGTCAAATTTCATAATTCCAATACAAGTGATATTTTAACAATTCAACACATAATTCAAATCAAATATGTGTAATAACAAACCTACACAACAATAAAACTCGTTCTACAACATGCGCATTTGATAACATAATTTTACGAGCCAAAACATTAATTCAAGTTCATATTTTCATTTTAACATGCGATTCGTTTCACAAATCTAACGCAACCAAAAACTCACCCGAGCATACGATTATTTGAAGTCTTAAATCATATTTTTTAATAAAAATAGCCCAGGATTTACTTTTAATTCCCTAATTAATCTTCCTGATTATTTTTAAGAAAACATGATTTGTTAATGTTTAAGCAACATTCAAAACATACAACAATTAAGAGGAACAGTAAAAATACTCATGCCTGATAAGAAGTCGCTTAAAAAATATGATTACACAGTTGCGATCCTCTCGCGAAAATAGCAAAGAGACTCGTTCTTGGTTAATCTTGAAAATACTTGAATTGAATCTTCAAAACTTGAGTTGAAACTTATTTTTAATGGGGATTAGGTTTTGTAAAAGAGAGATCAAATTTTGGGAGGCTAATGCTTTTTGAAATGAATTAAAAGTATTTGAAGAAGTCTAAATCCGAGCCTTTATAACATAGGAAAACAAAAGAGTTTGAAACCAACACAAACACCTAAATAAGCAAATTCGCCAAATCTTCCCGGACTGAATCGATTTCCCCTAGGGTCAAATCGATTCTTGCCTTGGGCGAATTATTCCCCCCAAGGGCGAATCTGTCCCCCCCCTTTCAGCCGACAGAGAAGAAAAGTTAAAAAAATCCAATTTTGTTTCCAATTTGGAATCCGATTAAAACTTTATTTCTTATATATCAAAACTAGCATTTTTAAATACTAAAAATAATTAAATCCAAAAATAATATTTTTTCGATTTTCAATTTATAAAAAAATATTTACGGTCCAAAAATCACGAGGTATTACATAACTTTCCCTAACCTAATGGCCGGTTTGCAATTGAGGGAGAGAGGGGAAAAAGACAACAACTCCAGTTCAGATTATAAAAAACAAAAATAACAGAATTCTTAATATTACTCAACTAATCTTCACCTAAATTAAATTTTACAGGCCGAATTACCAACCAACTAATCTTCACCTAAACTGACATATATGTTGACCCTTTTTTTAAATAAAAAAAAATGCATTTTGAAAAAATAAACATTTTTTTGCTATTTTTAAAAATTGGCCCATCTTTCCCCTCCATAACTATATATACATACACACACACACCTATATTAAACACACAGTATGATTGAATTAGCGAGTGGCAGCAAAGAGACCATTCACCAGTCCCATCTTTGGTATGGTATGCGGTGTTTAGAGAGTTTGATGTAATGGGGCTTGGTTTAAGTGGGGAGTTGACTTGAAGCTAACGGAAATAGTGAAGGATGGAGAGAGAGAGAGAGGGAGAGGAAAGGTTAGTAGGCTGCGGGGCATTATTTTGGCATTGTGGGGGGGGGGGGGGGGGTTAATTTGTCTTCAAAGAAATAGTAGATTTTTAATGACAAGGGATGGGAGATAAAGAATGGGTGTGGGAACGATCAAATTTTCGGCATCTTAATGGCATCCAATCTGAAATCCTTTTGGGGACATTCCTCTCTCTCTCTCTCTCTCTCTCTCTCTCTCTCTCTCTCTCGTAAAACATTGAGTCGGAAGGACGTAATAAATTAGTGAAAATGGAGTAGTTGTGTTAGGATAGAAGAAGATGGTACCTATTGCGAGAAGCTGAAAGGCAGAGGTGATTCTCGGCCTGAGTCAGCTGCTATTGTGGGTTTACTGGCTTCTAGATGAGTAATATGTTGTTGGATTAGCTGCTGAAGGCTAACTTTGAATCAGAAGCTACTGCTTGAGGACTCCTTGCCTTCATCTTCTCAATCAATAAATATTGTTTATTGTTAGAAAAAGGTGTGTATGGTAGGTTATGAAAGAGTGGAGCAGATAAATTCTGTAATTTTTCATCATCAATATAGTTTAATAATATGTATCCTTTATAGTAGCCTATGTTATTCTAAAAGCATAGTTGTGCTATTTTATGATTGGAAGAAAGTTGACAACATAGAATTTGTGGAAATATGTCTGGCAGTATTTTTTAAGGTTGCTGAGGAGAGGACGTATCACTCAATGTTGAGTACTGTAGTCATCTTTATAGAAGTAGATTTTAGAGCCCGTTCTTTTCTCTTCCTCAACAGTTCTTAATTAAAGAATTTAGAGGAACCATTTTTAATAGATAATTTTGAGGAAACCATTACTCGATTTTCATGATAGTTCCCAGTTTTGTTGATCCCCACATGCATAAAAGAGATCTTAAATTTATTGTACAAGTAACACATACATAATTAGATTTATATTTCTTTAGGTTATGGGATTCAACAGATAGAACTAGCCTCCAAAACAAATTGACAATATCAAATGCCATTATTAGTCATTGAAGTATATGAAATTGAACTTGAGCTTTTTAACTATAAGAAATTAGAACATAAGCACAAGATATGAAAGGCTTTCACATACCCATCATTTTGCAAAATAGATTCTTCCAATTTCTTTTGCTCGATTTTATTCATAGGAAATCCCATTAACCACCTGCACAATATTCAATTTAATAATATTTAAATACAAGTATAATATTGGAATATCTTGCAAAACAAGCATAGGAGTACCATCAACACATTACAACAATTTGGAAATGAGCTCAAAAACATATTTGTGTAGTAATGAAATTATAGAAAGCCAGGTATCCACCCACCATAAATATTGAAGCATAGCATGATGGTGGTCCACGCATGAGAATGAAGCAAGAAAAATAGAATAACTTGATATTTTTATTTTGCAATGATAGTACTGTTATCTTTTATTTTGAATACTTCAGTCAATTAAGGAGTGCACATATAGTCATATCTCGTATCCCTATCTACTTTACTTTATATTTTTGTGGTAAGTATGAGATTTAGCTTACATATAGATAGATAGATAGATAGATAGATAAGTAAACATAATTATATAAACTCACTTGAGGGGGCGGAATCCCATATACATCTATACAAAGAAGCAAAACAAAAAGGATCAATAGGTGGTGAGTTGTCAGTGGGTTTGGGAGATTGTCCTTCGAGGACCAAAGCACGAAGAGAGACAAGTAAAAGAGATATTATATGCACACACGTAACACAAAGATTTAACATTGTTCGGCAACTTGCCGACATCCATGGTGGGGTTTGGTTCTTATTTCATCAATGTTGTAAATAAAATGTATTACAAGAGGGGGGAGAAGCGTGAAAAACTCTCCACCCTTGGAGATTAAAAGATAAAATGAGATAAAAGATTGTGAAGACTCTCTAATTCTTGTTTTATTGTATGTCTTTGTTGTATGACCCTGCCCTTACTTTGTTGTGAAGGAAATTCTTTATTTAGAAGCCTAGGAGTGGGTATTTGTTGGTGGATTAGATGGTTAGGACAAGAGCTACATATTATCTACTTTAGTTCCCCCACTAGGTCACCTTAGTAGGCACGCACTTTGAGGATGAACTATGATTAAAACACCTTCTAAAAATGACTTAGACACCCACCCACTCGAGATGGATTGGAACCTTCCACCCTCCTTCGAGATAGCCAAAACAACCTCACCCTCCTTTGAGATAGCATAAAACCCTTCCTCGAGATGATTTAGATACCCCTCTTCCAGATGACTTAGAACCCCAGATTTTAGTTAACTTAAGCCCTCTATTTCGTATGACTTCAAACCCCACCTTCTAGATGATTCAAATCCCACTACTTAGATGATTCAAAACCCCGCCTTCAAGATGATGTAGAACCCCTCCTCGAGATGATATAGACCACCCTCCCTTTCTAGATGATTTATAACGCCGCTTCTAGATGACTTAGAACCCCTCTTCCATTTGAACTTAGAACCTCTCTTCCATATGAGTTAAAACCCACTTCCATATGTCTTAGAACAGCACTCCTATATAACTTGGAACCCCACCATCTAGATTATTTAAAACCCTATCTTCTAGATCGTTTAGAACTCCACCTAAATGATGTAAAAAAACCATCGAGATGATATGGAACCCCTCCTCGAGATGATGTAAACCCCACATTATAGATGATTTAGAACCCCATCTTTCAGATGGCTTAGAACCCCTCTTTGAAGAGATGATGTAGACCCCCTATAAGATATGATATAAAAACCCTCTTCTATAACCCACCTTATAGATGATTTAGAACCCCTCTTCTATATGACTTTTACTTTCCTACAGGTCTCAATGCCCCAACTATTGCGGCTCCTTACCGATACTAAACTCCTCTGAAAAAAAAATATACAAAAATGAGTACTTGTTGACAGAAAGTCCTACTTAATCCATAAATGTAATAAGCTTAATAAAATATGGACACAGTAATCAATGGACAACCCAAAAAGGAATAGTGGACTCTTAATTCGGAACCGAGGGAGTATCGCATAACTTGACCGGATTTGGGTCAAAGCATATTTAATTCCTCTCTCCACAAGGTCCATAAAATATTCATAGGGCCAACCGTCTTACTCTTCCATGCCTCAAACACCAAAGAGGCCATAACCCAGTGCAACCAACAAAGAGATAAAATCAACTCCAACAAAATTTTCTCCACCCAACCAACACATCACCCGCCATAGCAAAATAGGGAAAATTTCCTTTTGAGACCCATTGGATATATCAATCTTTACTACGGAAATTCTTTAAGTAACTTGTGACACCCCAAATATTTAAACATTAGAGGTGGTCAGTCCCCGCTGACAAACTACGACGGGCGTCAGAATTAAAATACTATTCTTAGCATGTGACAAAAATATGAAATAGTAAAAACTTTTTCCACAAGATATAATCCAAAATTTAATCAAACAATATAAACATCCACACAATAAATTTCATCACCATGCTAACTCTTGAATAAAACTCAACTCCAAATTATAAATTAATACTTAAATAAAATCATCCAACTATAATTCCAATTGAAAAGAAACAATAAACAACGGTGGAACCGAATAGCCATCAAATCCATAAGCAACTGTCTCATAATAAAATGACGGAATGGAAAAATCCAAACTACTAAAGCAATAAAATAACTCCAGTTGCGCTCCACGAATCTCCAATCCAAGCTAGAAACTATACCTGAAATGTTAGTCAACTGAATGAGTTAAAGTCTACCACATGAATACCAGCTACTCCTCCCAATTAGAATCCGTGAATTCATATATAAGCATCATACGAGATAAATATTACAGTAGAGTATTTCAAATTAAAAACGATATAATAACACACGAATAAAATAAAACAATACTAACTACCCATATAGCTAAGCCATTCCATTAATCAAGTCCCATTTATGTTGTTTCAACAATGAATTTAGTTATGTTAAAACCATTAACTTAATTTAATGTAATTAACCAATTATTATAAAAAGTGACACCACTATAGCCAGTTGACTTTTCTATTGATCATGCCCATATTCGGGTACGCCTAAAATTATCAACACATCGCACCCATTCCCATCACTATAGTTAGATAGCCCAATTTTGTTAGCCCTGCACATAGTGGTGATGTTTCACTCACAACACGTCATTATAACCAGACAACCCAATTATCGTTAGCTCTGCACATATTGGTGACGCCAACGTCACTATAGTAAATCAACCCAATTATCATTAGTTCTGCACATATTAATGACACAAACCTACACCCACGTCAACATAGCCAGCCGAGCCAATTATCGTTAGTCCTGCACATAATGGTGATGCCAAATCCATTTTTAATACCCATTTATTATCTTATGGATTAATTATTAATTCTTAATCAAGTTCTCTCTATTCACAATTAGCCCGACCCATTATTCGGGTATCACAACCTAAAATCACCCCTAGTCTCATACCTACAGATCACCAAACCATAAGTATTACCTAGTCTATCATCTAGGAAGAATACATATAAAAAATCATCACTTGGTCTCGAAACTAGGCTAAATGAATAACGTAACTGCACACTACCTAGCCCCACCTAGGAAAATACCCAACCGTACAAACATACACTCACTAGTCTCATACGTAGAAAGTGCTAACAACCACTAAGTATACCTATTAGTCTCATACCTAGCAAACAACCTATAAAACAAGAGAAGTACAACTACTCACGAAAATCCCAACGTTCTCGCGGTGTCTAGATATTAACACGAACGCTAGGGGTGGCAATTTTTGACATGACACGATAACCCGACACGAACTCGACACGAAGTTAACGGGTTAGGGTTGACGATTTCTTGACACGAACCCGAATATGACACGACCCGCCAACACGAATAATAAATGGGTTGGGTTAGTGTCAAACACATATAACTCGAAAATGACACGAATAAACCCGCTTAACTTGTATTTTATGGAGAATATGAAAGATAATTTATATATCTTGATAGGCATTCTATAAAATTCATGGAGAATCGGATGATAAATTATTTATGTGTTGAAAGAAGTTGAAATTAATTAAATTTAAGTTATTGTAGGCCTATGATTGGTATGATTGGTTAAGAGAGAAGAACAAATTATTTTATATTTTACTTAATGGGTTATGCGGGTCAACCCGAACATGACACGATAATAAATAGGTCGGGTAAGTGTTTGCTCATCTGACACGATTAGTTGGGTCGGGTTAGGGTTGACTAATACTTGACACGAATCCGACATGACATGATCCGAACACGACACGACGCTCACGAACTGCCACCCCTAACGAACGCTCTCCACACAAATTATATTTTAATTTACTACTATAATTCTTCATTTAATACTACGATTTGAATTGCATTCAATACTAATCAAATTCCACCAGATAGTTACACAAGTTGTCAAATTTCAAAATTCCGATACAAGTGATATTTTAACAATTCAACACATAATTCAAATCAAATATGTGTAATAACAATCCTACACAACAATAAAACTCGTTCTACAACATGCATATTTGATAGTATAATTTTACGAGTCAAAACATTAATTAAAGTTCATATTTTCATTTTAACATGCGATTCATTTCACAAATCTAACGCAACCAAAAACTCATCTCAGCATACGATTATTTGAAGTCTTAAATCATATTTTAGATTTAATAAAACCATCCCAGGATTTACTTTCAATTCCCTAATTAAACTTCCTGGTTATTTCTAAGAAAACATGATTAATTAAGGTTTAGGAAATATTTAAAACATACAACAATTAAGAGGAACAGTAAAAATGCTCATGCCTGGTAAGAAGTCGCTTAAAAAATCTGATTACACGGTTACGATCCTCTAGCGAAAATAGCAAAGAGACTCTATCAATGAAAACACGTGAATTGAATCTTCAAAACTTGAGTTGACACTTGTTTTTAATGGGGTTTAGGTTTTGTAAAAGAGAGAAAAAATTTTGGGAGGCTACTGCTTTTTGAAATGAATTAAAAATGTTTGAAGAAGTCTAAACTCGAGCCTTATTAACATAGGAAAACAAAAGAGTTTGAAACCAAGACAAACACCTAAAAATAACCAAATTCGTCAAATTTGCCCGGATCGAATCGATTTCCCCTGGTAGCGAATCGATTCCCGCCTTGGATGAATCTGTTCCCCCCTTTCAGCCGATAGAGAAGAAACGTTGAAAAAATCCAATTTTGTTTCCAATTTCGAATCCGATTAAAACTTTATTTCTTATATATCAAAACTAGCATTTTTAAATACTAAAAATAATTAAATCCAAAAATAATATTTTTTCAATTTTCAATTTATAAAAAAATATTTACGGTCCAAAAATCACACGATATTACATAACTTTCCCTAACCTAGTGGCTGGTTTGCAATTGAGAGAGGAAAAAAAAGTTCAGATTATAAAAAACAAAAATAACAGAAATCTTTAAGAAGACCTTCAAATTCTTAATTTTTTTTTTGATAAGTTGTCCTTCAAATTCTTAATAGAACTCAACTAATCTTCACCTAAATTACATTTTATAGGCCAAATTACCAACCAACTAATCTTCACCTAAACTGACATATATGTTGATCCTTTGTTTTTAAATAGAAAAAAAAATGCATTTTGAAAAAGTAAACATTTTTTTGCTATTTTTAAAAATTGACCTATCTTTCCCCTCCGTAACTATATATATATATACACACACACACATATATAAACACACACGGTATGATTGAATTAGCGAGTGACAGCAAAGAGACAATTACAAATTAGATAATTGAACTTAAACGTAGACTAATTTTATGCTAATAATGGAGAAATTGATGCCGCAATGGATTTATAGTGTGTGAATATAATTGAACGTTAACATTATTGGGGAATAATAAAAATTAGAAAACTGACCTTCGTTTGTGTGTGAGTTGCTTGTCTTGAAGATTACATTGTGCCAACAACGATTTATAATCCGTTTGGAAAACATCCATCTCTTCTCGTTGGGGCGAGTCGGGGTTTAGGGTTTAAACGAGTATATAATAGAGAAACAAGGGTTTTCTGTTTTTTCGTTTTCTCTCTTGCCTGAACTAGAGGGAACATGTATACATATACATATACATATACATATACATATACATATACATATACATATACATATACATGTAGGAGTCAAGGAGCCGTAAAAACACTCTAAACCTTTGATAAATGTCAAATATACCCTTTGCCCCAACATAAACATTTAGCCTCAGCATTTCAAGAGAGAGAAATATATACTCTTCATACCCCATTTTCATAAATCCAAAACAACCTAAAAATCCATTCATCTTCCATTTACAAATGCATTTACAAATGATGTAATATAAGAAGAAGAAAATGAAGATTGTGAAAAAATGTCAAACCCTAACTCTTACACAATTATTTACAATTCATTTCATAAGCACAAATGACATTGAAGCCATTTCAAAGAATTACCATTTCAGCTCCAATACCTCGTGATATATATATATATATATATATATATATATATATATATATATATATATATATATATATATATATATATATATATATATATATTTCATTATATAGATGTTAGTTATTAAAAGATGTATGTTAGAATTAGTTATTTCATTATGTAGGTTTGTTTGTGCTATCAACTAGTAAACTTGTTGGAAATTTTATTGGGTATTGAAGAAACTTCACAAATTAAAAAAAAAGTTATTGAATCTAAAAAAAAAAAACTTCACGAGATTGTATTTGGTATTGGATATTTTTCACATTTTAATTTTAATTTAATATTTTTCTAGGCATATCATTTTTAACACTGAAAAAAATAAGAGGTGATGTTGATATTATTGAATCTCAAAAAAGAATGTATTTGGCCATTGAAAAATTTCCAAACCGAGAAGAACTTCTCGATAGTATTTGTAATGTGGCGTTAATTCAGGGATATGCTGCTATAATTAAAAAATCAAAAAAATATTGTTATGTTATTATTGGTTGTGACAGAGGTGGAAAATATCGTGGCACTGGCATTTCGATAGATCAACGAAAAAGGGCAACCGCGTCGCGACGTATAAATTGTCCATTTCAGATTTGGGGAAAAAATAAAAGATATGGAACTTTGGAAATGGAAATAAAAAATGCGTCCCACAATCAGGAGCCTTCAAAGGATATGTCGGCACATCCATCTTGTCAACGTTTTTTTGAGGAATAATTTTTAAGAATCAAATAAATGACGTTGGCTGGTGTGCCGGCTCATCAAATACTTTTCGCACTTCGACAAAATAATCCAAATATTCAAGCTATTTCAAAGGCAATTTATAATGCGAAGGCAAAGATCGTAAAAGAAATTATATCGGATCGTACCGTTCTTCAAGAATTATTTGAGAAACTTTCCCACGGTGATTTTATTTTTGACATGAAGTGCGATAAAGATGGTCATTTGACTCATATGTTTTTTGCACATCCCGCGTCAATTGCATTAACCAAAAGTTATGGAAATATTTTTGTGATGGATTGTACTTATAAGACAAATAAGTATAAAATGCCATTATTGCATATAGTTGGAGTTACAAGTTTTAATACTTCATTTTCCTCTTGTTTTACCTTCATGCAAAAAGAGGAAGAAGAAGATTATGTGTGGGTACTGCAAAGGTTCCACAATTTTTTGGGTGTTGATCAACATCCTTTAGCAATTGTGACGGATAGGGAGTTAGCTTTGGTAAATGCAATTGAAGTTATTTTTCCAAGGACCAACCATCTTTTGTGTTTATGGCACATTGAGAAAAATATTCTTACTAAGTGTAAAAAAGAATTTGATAAAGATGAGGATTGGGATGC
This sequence comes from Sambucus nigra, assembly GCA_949130495.1. NCBI lineage: Eukaryota > Viridiplantae > Streptophyta > Magnoliopsida > Dipsacales > Adoxaceae > Sambucus > Sambucus nigra. The sequence goes on along the minus strand of OX422215.1, from coordinate 660,693,608 downwards.
ATTCTTGATGAGTTGGACTAAATTGATAGAATCCCCTGATTTATCAAATTATGATGAAGCTTGGCATATTCTTGAAGTTCAATATAGAGAAAAAGAATGTGTTCTTTGTTACATAAAAAAAACTTCGCTTCGTTTCAAAGAGAAATTTGTATATGCATGGACTAGAAATTATGCACACTTTGGTAATCGTGTACCTTCAAGGGTGGAAGGTGCCCATGCAATGATCAAGAAATACTTCATGTTTCCACCGAAAACTTACGTGACGTGAAAGAAAAGATTTGTCTTGCAATTGAAAATCAGTACAAAGAAATATGCACACAACTTGCTAGTGAAAAAATTCGTGTTCCACACAAATTCGATGGGCCGCTTTTTAAGGAACTTGTTACTAAGATTTTCAAGTAATATGAATTATCAAAATCCAACTCACTCGGGGGTACATGTACGGGGCATTTCACGAAGACAATGGGTATGCCATGTGCATACATGATGAGAAATAACCCCAACGTTTTATGGCTTTGTGATATACATTTACAATGGAGGATTGATATACGATCATCTAGTAGTTTTGAGAGGGTGTTGATTTGCCAAAAGGATAAAATTGAAGGTCTTCTTGGGGAATTCTGTGCAAAGTACTTGCAAATATCGCTTGCTCAAAGGGAAGATAGACAAAATCAAATTGTTAAACTACTTGATTCTCCATTTCCGTCCATTATTGAACCAATTATTCAACCTCATAAAGGGCATCGGTGTGGTTCAAAAAAAAGAAAGGTAATTAGTTCTAGAAGTCGTGATCCCTCCGCATTTGAGATTGTTGAAAATGGTAGAAAATACGGAGTTTGTCAAAATGTGGGACACAATAGCCTCACTTGCATAAACAAGGAGGAAATGATCGATTTGAAATACTTTTGATGAAAATCAAGTAATTTTTCTTATTGTGTATATTGTTATGTCATTTTAAAAAATCAAGAAAGTTTATTATAATAATTGCATTTCGTGACAGTTTTTTTTTTTTTTTTTTTGCAGATTTTGGACTGCATTTTTTGACAGATTTGGGACTGCTTTTGGATAGATTTTAGACAGCTTTGTGGACAGATTTTGGACTAGTTTTTTTGGACAAGATGGACAGAATTTAGACAGATTTTGGACTGGTTTTTTTGGAAAAAATTTGGACAGATTTAGAAGGCCAATGTTGATGAATTTGTTTTTGTAAACCTTGTTTGGTAGTCAAATATTTTAGCCAATATATAATGTAATAGTTGTTGACTATTTTTGTGGATTTTAGTTGTTAATATATAATGTAAATGTTGACAGTTTTTGTGCCAAAGCTTTGTTGATGAAAGAAAAGGGGTCACGTGACTAGTTTTGAGTTGTAATATAAATGTTGATGAAAGAAAAGGGGTCACGTGACTAGTTTTGAGTTGTAAATTGTAAGGGTAATAGAGTAATTGTATAAATTTTTGGAGTGTTTAAAGAAATGTATGGAGTGCCAATAGCTATACCCTTTATTTAAAAATATATATATATAAATAGAGAGAGAGAGAGAGAGAGAGAGAGAGAGAGAGAGAGAGAGAGAGAGAGAGAGAGAGAGGGGTTCAAAAGTGAACCAAAAGAATAAACTTTTTTATGAATCTTTTAAGACATTAACATATAATCCAATCAGTTATCCGCTCCAGCAGCAACGAACGCGCGTCGTGTCACAAGCGCGTCTATTGTCGCTGACGTGGATCAATTACAATAAGGAATTAAAATTAATTGAATTATTTTTTAATGTCTTAATAGGTTCATTAAAAAGTTCGTTTCACTTTTGAACCTCTCTCTCTCTCTCTCTCTCTATATATATATATATATATATATATATATATATATATATATATATATATATATATGTGTGTGTGTGTGTGTGTGTGTGTGTGTGTGTGTGTGTGCGTGTGTTTAGAGGGTTTTAACATTTCAGTGTACTCTTAAAAAAATCATCTCAAAATAAGTCAAAATTTGACCCTTTTTAAGCAATTTAAATCAATTGTTTAACTGTCAAATATTGACTCATTTTTTTAAAATACCAAAATAAATCATTTTAAGATAAATTTTTTTATACGTATATATATGTGTGTGTGTGTGTGTGTGTGTGTGTGTGTGTGTGTGCGTGGAGTGTTTTAACATTTCAGTGTACTACTAAAAAAATCATCTCTAAATAAATCAATACTTCACCGTTTTTAAGCAGTTTAAGTCAACTGTTTAATTGTCAAATATTGACTAATTTTTTTAAAATACCAAAATAAATCATTTTAAGATAAAAAAAATTTAGGCATACCCTGAAATATTTAGAAACAAAGATTTTTTTTTAATATAAAACACCACGAATTGGGGGGGGGGGGGGGGGGGGAGGGGTCGTAAGTGGTGCCGGTATGGGAGCCTATTAGGGTTTTTTTTAAGTTGGCATTGAGGTTAGTCATGTCTTATCAAGGTTTTATTATTTCCTGTTTGAGTACAAGTTTTGAGTATTTGTAAATCTAATACGAGTTAATCATGTTATTTTCGGATCATATCGGCTTATTACTGTAAACGCACTATCATGGCGAAAATTGTGAATCCTACCTTTTTCTACTTAGCTCTCACTTTTTACTTCATAATTTGATATGACCAGCTCCCAACTCGTTGATTTCTTAGACATAACCTTCAACTTTTTAAAATTATCGGTGAAATTGTTTTTCGATTTAGAAGTTAGATTAGGATTTTTGAAATTAGGGTTTGTTAGTTGGGAAAGAAGGAATGTATTTGGCAAGAGGTGTTTGAATAATTTAATTTAGGGTATTTGTGATTACTGATTGTTGGGGGTTATGTCTAATTTTGAGTTAATAAAATCTTAACGGAGTTAAGCTACTGTTATAAACGCGTGGGTTATAACAAAGAGAATATGAAAGTGGGGGTTGAGTCAAATATGCATTATAAACTGGGGGTTAAGTCAAAATAGTCCATTTTTGTTTAATGTTAGCGGACACAAAAACGTGACGCAAAACTGCAACACAGTTGATGTGTCATATCCTCATTCGCTCGTATTCGAGCTCCACTAAGAGTGTAGCCTTGTGGAGCCCGGTCACGAGCCAATGTAGGTGCGATGCATCAACTGTGTCGCACTTTTGCATCGCGTTTTTATGTTTATGTAGCATTACTCATTTTTGGGGGGTGATACATGCACATGTATATAACCTTCAGTTCAGCACGGTGAGGAGTAGTTGGTGTTAAAAGGATGTGACCCCACTCACAAAATATTAGGCCATTTTTTAGATTGGCAATTGAGGTTTGCCATGCCCTATTCGGTTGTATTGTTTTGTGTTTGAGTATAAGTTTGAGTATTTTAAATATAATACGAGTTAATCGTGTCATTTTCGGATCATGTCGGGTTATTACTGTAAACGAGTTATCATGGTAAAAATTGTGAATCCTACCCTTTTTACTTAACTCTCACTTTTTAATTCATAATTTGATACGACCGACACCAAACTCATTAATTTCTTAGACATAACCTTCAAATTTTTAGGAGGATACTAACACTCTAAAAAAACTCATAATTCCTAATTAAACATAGCCTCCAATAATATTTTCTTACAAAGACACACCTCTTTTAAATTTAGCAAATCCTAACCCTAAAACATTCTCTATTTTTCACTCCATACACACATTTCTACAAATCTTCACAAATGAAGGATTACCAAAGCATAATTTTCACCATGTAAATATCTGCCATTAACTTTTTCTCTCCAAATATCCTATTCCTCATACCTACTAGTCTTCTTTTTTATCTCTCCATCACCATCATCAAAACCAACCATCAATGTCACATTTAGACACCACCACAGTCAGAGTTCATCACCACCACTAATGTACACAAGTGTATCCTCATTTGAATGAGACTCAATCGGGCTTCACGACCCCTACCCAATGTCAATTCGACTCTTCTACATATGGGCCCATAGCACAGAGGCCCACGCCAATCATTCTCGACCTCCGAGACCTCATCATCAAAACAAT